>CP139504.1:246825965-247170965 GCA_021014915.2 Artemisia tridentata subsp. tridentata
AAATCAACTCACCGAGCGTTCTAAGAAGAATGTCTACTCATAACTCGGAATCAAAGAAATATTCGACATTGAAACTGAAGATCAACATGGATGGAAGTACATCAAGAAGATTAAAGTTCTAAGGGGTGATGATTAAGCTTATGAATACTACGAAGCTGACTTTCAATACATGCATATGAATGATCTTGAAGATTTGTACGTGAAAAGACAACAACTTCACTTCGAATGGACTCATCATTTCCGTGAAGAGATTGTTCGCTCAGTTGTCAAGATCAGAGAAGCCGTGTTCTTGAAGAAAGAGTTAATGATTTCTAGCTGGGTATAGAAAGATTTAAGTATCGTCTCAACCTCACAAAGCCTCTAATGGAGATTCCCGACATGGAAGACAAAGAACCGTACACACTTATCACTAAACCTACATGAGGAGTTGTCTACCTCAATAGCAAAGGTCACAAACGCTTCATTGCAGCTAACGAGGTTCACAAGTTCTGCACTAGAACGTTAATGCGGGTCTACAAAGGGATCGTGGCTACACTTATTGAGAACAGATACACTCAGAATCAGCCACAGATGTTGTCGTCTACAGTTGTTGAACTAGGAAAGGTTAAGGAAGCGAAAGAATAATTCGAAACCGTATGCAGATGAAACGGATCGAAAGCTTGGTTGACGGAAGAGAACGGAAACGTGGTGCAACTGTGACAGATCGACCCAAAGATTTAGAGTGGTAAGATCACCTCTTAGGGGAAGATTGTTAGCCTTAGAAGTGGGGATCTTAGTCTAATATTTTGTGTAAACATTATAACTATTTTGTACAAGGGTTTAGCCCATTGTCGTGGCCCATTAGTGAAAGCCCGCAATGTGCTAGGCTCATATATACACATCTCATGCTTAGGAGATAGTGTGGTTCCCTCATAATTCATATCAATCTAATATCATTTTGGTTCCACCTTCTCTCTACATCTCTCTCTCTCTAAAACCTTCTACCAAGTGTAACATGAATTGATCTAATTAGGTTCCCACAAAAATCACAAAGCATGATTAGAACTCAAAGACTAGCAAAACTATTACAAAGCAAGGCTCAAGATATGAAGATCAAAGCCAAACGCCACGGAGTTTATCTATACTACTCTATAAAGCATTTAGGCCTTTCAGTAAATAATTTATTGTTTGTGGTTATGGCATGTCATGATCACTTTCTTATTGTTTCGTTTTGTTCGCTATTTGTTTAGCTTGTTCACTTTTGTTTTGATGCACATGTGGTGCAATTGTTTTTAGCCCTGATCGGGCCTAGGTGGGGGATTTCACCCTCATCCATTGTACTTCAACGTTTTTTGGTGTAATGAATTTTGCCGGGCGGAATGCCTTTTACCCAAAAAAATAAATAGAAAGGCTTAAAAATTCAGCCTACACACTTGACTATTATAGAAAGATTTGGTCAAATACTAATATTAGTACCCAACATGTTCTTTAAAATTAAATTAATTTATGTAATTAATAAAATAAATTATTGTAACCGAAAACATTTAAAATACATTTAAGTAAATAACCATTATTAACTTTCGGTTACACAATTTTAAATTCACATTAAATTATAAGTTATTTGTTTTAGTATAAAAAGGACCATGAAAAGATGATAGATTTATTTTAGAAAGTGATTGTGTTCAATTTGTTAACATGGTGAAAAAAGATATGTTGGCTTGAGATGAAGTCAACCACGATATTTTTGCAATACTAAGAATTGACAATGTTTTTTGTCTTCACATTATCACCAACTACGACGTGTCATCACTATTACCGTGTACCAAGACACCACCATTGTTACTTTCTCCCTTTTGGTTTCGATGCATTGCGCATGTACTACTATAATGTGTAAAGATTATTGTGATGCTTCAATTATATGCTATTGTGGGTTATTTGGTTACACGGGTACCCGCCGCCGCAACGCACGTGTACCCAGCTAGTTTGTAATGATTGATGAATGATCACATCTTAGGGGGAGATTGTTAGCATTAAAATAGGCGATCAGTGTAACGAGCCTTGTAATAGTTAGTCAAATATGTAATGTGGAACAGAAAACATATGCTAGTCCAGAAAGTCCGACCGGAACCCATTGGGCCAAGCCCGGTTCTCGGTATTACGTCCAGCCCACGAAGGCCTTAGGAGGGGTGGGAGTTCTCATTTCTTTAATAGCAATCACACCTGCTAGTGTGTGTTTTATGTTTTTGCTCTCTACGTCTCTCTCTCTCTCTCTCTCTCTCACGCCACTTTCTATCTCTAGAATCTATATCTAAGTGTGAATCTTGATACCAAATGGGATCTTACAAAAACACTTGTTGATGATACAAGGTCAATTCAAGAGTGTTAATCCTTTAGATCCTTTTTCAGACTTGCTATCCCGATTTGAGTTTAACCAAAGAAGATACACTTAAGCATACCATAAGTACATATATTTCAAAACCCTAAGTCGATTTCTCTCTAGGCGAAAAAACGAAACCCTTTCACTTTATACACGGTTCTACGATTCAATCAATCGTAGGTCGGTGTTAACTTTATTCGTTTTTTTGCATCTTGCTGCTTATTGATCGTGGGTCCAGACGCTTAATTCTATATATTATTTGACATCTACAATCAATAGTGGGTCGGTGGTTATTGTTTACTTTGTATAATCGCATGTGCATGGTATACAACAATCTTACATGTACGTGAATTAATTCTCAAGTTTATTATATTATCATTGGATTTGTGATCGCATCAGGTTCTATTAAGTCGGTGTACATTCTATTTAGTTTGTTTATCGATCTTACATATATCTGGTATGATTAATATGGCTGGAGGTTAGACGCTTGGTGCTTTTCGTTGTTAAACCCTAACGTTTTGTTAGGGTTTATAATCTTGCGAATTGGCTTTTTAATTGGTTCTGATTGATTTTCTGGCTACTGTTTGAGGCTATTGTGTTTATTGTTTGTGGTTGTGGGTTATTGAGAGATGGAAAAGGGGTTTTTGACTAACATGAGTGTGAACAAGGGGTCAAATGAATCTGGTACAATGGAAGCTGATCAGATTAATGTGAATCTTAGCGAATTGGCTGCTCGTATGAGTAGGCTCAAGGGACAAGAGGGTGGTTCGGGTATGCAACAACTACGTAAAGCTACTAGGGTTTTGAATAACCCTACGTTGGATTCTAATGGCACCAAGGCTGTTGGTGTTTCTACTACTAGTCTTGGTGAGTTGAATTCGAGTTCAACGATGAACCCTAGTAGTTCTATTGGTGTTGATGTGGTGGCGAATGCATGGGCTGTAAATGACGATGCTACTGTTAATTATCCCAATCCTAATGACTTCCCAACATTTCCTACGCAAGTGACGCCGGTTTCACTTGATCATCCTATGGAAGGTCCTCAAAAGGATAATGAGTTGAGTAGTGTTGCTGTTTCTCCACATGAGGCTGATCTAAATACTACACCTTCTAATGAGCAAGTAGAGCCGGTTCTACCTGAAAACGTCAATACTAATGGTATTGATAAGGTTGTTGTGGATGTTTGCAATGATTTTGCGAGTGCTATGAATAAGGTTCAAACGAAGAATGCTGAAAGTGCATTAAAACAGCCATCAACTTCATATGCTAGAGCTACCTTTAATGAGCCTAAGAAACATTTGTCAAATTTTCGTAGGTTGGAATGTAGTAACAAAAGGAATGGTGTGGATCTTACTGTCCCTATGAAAGTGGTTGAAGAGGTTACACTAGATATGAAAATACCCTATATGGGTATTTCCTTGTTAAACGCGTTGCTTTTCCGGTTGTTGACTATTATGTGCGCAATGTGTGGGCTAAATTTGGAATACAAAAGGTTATGATGAATGCGAAGGGGTTCTTTTTCTTCAAGTTTAACTCAAGAAAAGGTGTTGATGATGTCCTTGAAAATGGGCCTTGGCTGATTAGAAAAGTACCTATTATTCTTAAACCATGGACTTTGAATTCTAATATGCTTAAGGAGGATTTGACTAACATCCCGGTGTAGGTTAAATTTCATGAGGTCCCGTTAGCCATTTTTTCTGATGACGGTCTTAGTCTCCTTGCTACATTGCTTGGTACGCCGAGAATGTTAGATACTTATACTAGCCAAATGTGTAAGGAATCTTGGGGCCGCAGTAGCTTTGCGAGGTGCTTGATTGATGTTAGGGCGGATGTTGCACTTAGAGACAGCCTAACAGTTGAAGTACCCCTACTAGATGGGTCAGGTTTTACTATTCATCAGATAAGGGTGGAGTATGAGTGGAAACCACCTCGATGTGATACTTGTAAGATTTTTGGTCATACACTTGTGGATTGTCCAAGATCTGTCTTACCCCCTGTTCAAAATACTTCGAATGTTAAGGATGGTCCCCAAACTGTCAACAACATCAGGAAGGGTAAGCAAAGTGGTTCAGGTGTTACAGGACAAGGAGGTTTCTCAAAACCCGTTGTAGGTAAGAAATTTCAATACCAACCGAAAAAGACACCTCCTGAACCTAAGAAAGTCGCTGTGACTCCAAAAAAGGCTACTAGTGTGGCAAGTACTAGTGGAACAAAGGTTGCTACATCTAATCGGTTTGATGCCCTTAATATGAATGATATTGATGACTTGGGTCTTCCTACTAAGGATGTGCAAAAGGATGTGGCTGCTGGAAGTAAAATGGAAGAGAAGGTGAATGAGTCTTTAAAGACTAGTAATACATCACAGGATCCGCCTGTGATTGAATTTCAAGGAACAAAGGTTGGTACGTCTAGCCCTAACACTTCTGATTCTCCAAACCCTTCTTCTTTGAAGAGAACTAACCCTTTCTCTAAGGTTGGAGAGATTGTCGATTCCGATAGTGACGAGGAGGTTGTTGACCTCTTTGACGAGTCGGCTAACTTATTTGGCGGTGGTAATGACCATGAATATGACTATGATGACTATGCACATCAAATTGATGATCTTCCAGGGCAGTTGGATGCCTTCTATGACACGTATGGTATTAAGCTTCAAGGTCTTCGCAAGAAGTAACTGTCTTGTTAGGAATCTTATTTTATTTTATGTGTTGGTGCATCTTTTGTTGCTAGAGTTGTAAGTGCTTTTGGCATGTCTTAAGCACTAGTTCTAGGGTGTTTATCAAGCTTTAGCTTGAGGTTAATATGGCACATCAGCCATATTTCATTTGTACTTAAATTTTTTTTGGTTAATATATTTACCAGGGTGCAGGATTACTCCCCTTTACCCAAAAAAAAATAAAGTACATATATTTCAACACTAAACTGTTATGGTATCATAACACTTCACATATATGTGAGTCGGGTTCTTGGAAGCTTGAAATTTATTCCTATATGGTTTAAAAAAAGCTCCTGAGATTGAGTTCGAATAATAGATGAATGTTGCATGACAGAAATTAAGTGTTTTGCTTAATAGGTACTTACATTCACTTTACAATTTTTGTGTACTATGCTCTCATATACAACACACACCTCGTTAAACTCTTTCCTATTCACCACACTCCAATCATGTAACGGTTTGTACTTCATGTATTAAGAAGGTGTATTTAATCTTTCATGTATATATAAATGTTTTACCTTGATAGAAAAGCACATTTTTACATAAATACGACTATAATCATGGTCGATCTGCATGTTGTGACCAATCTGGTGTGCCTGAAGATGAGTCTCTGTGTGATAGAGCATCTCCATTACTCCTCCAACTTGCCTCTTTTAGCCTTTTCTTTGAACGGGCTATAACCGACTCTTCTTTTTCATCAACAAATGAAATAAACGTTTGAAGCCGTCCTGATTTAAGGCTACGTACAGATGGCTCTGAAAGATCTGGTTTGTGTTTAGTATACTGGTGTATGATCAGCACCAAGTATATAAAAAGTGCAAGAAAGCAAGCTAGTCCATATATGAAGAACAGGCCTTTGAAACTCTTTAGCTCGAGCCGGTCAACTGAAAACTTGGCTCCTTGTGAACTACAAGCACTTCTAATCAGCCACTTGTCATGAATCCTTTGTAATTCTCCGTTTTCTGATAGTTTCAGAATGGCAGTCGAGATATCTACTGCAAGAGGAGAGTCCCGCGGAAAAGCCTACAAAAATGAACAAGTCAAAACAGCAAACCTTCATCAATGTGTTTCTAGTTTTACCATTTATCATGCTAAATGTTCTTTGTGCGTTATTAAGTGTAATTGCAAAAGATAGCACAAGGATAATTTATCAAGAACGACAAACAATCAACTCCCTTCAGTTTGACTATTGACATTAAGTACAAAATTATAACTTAAAAAACATATATGTCTAAGTAAACGATTTACTGCAGATTTACTGCAGAAGTAAACACATCAATGCAGTATCCTCTGTATACATCAGTCCCCTTAACTTCTTCAACAAACTCCTCAAAACTCACCCGATTTGGAACCCCAATTTTCAGTAGCTTCCCATTCTGTGGAAAAACCCATCCACGAGGCTTCTTAACAGTTTCACCCGGCCAGATTACACTATACAACACTTCAGATGTATTAGACCGGTTTGAAAGGTTGGCGTTGACTGTGTCTGGAGGAGTAATTGACAGACCAGAAGAATTTGACCAATATCCAACTCTCCTAAACCCGGTACCAATCACATTAATCACTTCAAATGCCGGGAAAACGAGGCTTTTATCAGAAGTGAACTCAACCGGTCCGGTTGACCCATTCATTTTTACTTGTAATATTTTTTCAAGCAACAAGTTCCCTCCATTAAAGATACTTAAAGAATCAAGATTTAAGTAGCTGCCTTTGAGTCTTTTAGTTTGAGATCTTTTGAGAAGGAAATGTTTCCACCTTGATTAAAGAAATTGTCAAGTGCACGAGCAAGGAGCCAAATAGTGTCGTATGCATACAGAGAATAAGTACTTAGTCCCAATTTTGTCAAGCTTTCCCACTCGTTTACAAACTTTCTTTTTATATCTGATTCTCCTATGTATGATCTTAAGGTAATAACTCCTTGCATAGCTGCAATCGATTTAGTAGGGAGTGGTGAGCTTATGTCTATGACTGTAGAGAGCCAATTTGTAGTAATCCAAACATACCCACTATCCATCATGCCAAGATATTGACCCACTTCAAGTATATCCACTCCCCAACTAGCATAAGTGTTAACAACAAGAACTCTCGATTCCATAAAAGCAACTTGGAGCAAAACATCTCGTATGTCTTCACGTGTTGCTTCAGGTTTGATAGGTGCTTTGTGCGAGATCTTACATCTTTTAGCAGCTAGTTGATCTGCTAATGAAGCTATTCCATTTCTTCCATGATCATCGTCTATGTAAATGGCTACCACTTGTTTCCATTGGTAGTACTGGACTATGTCTGCAATGGCAGCCATTTGGAAAAGATCACTGTGAGTTGTTCTAACAAAGAACGGATATTGAAGTGAGGATAATGTAGGGTCAGTGGCTGTAAACGAGAGTAGTGGGACTTGGAGCTCGTTGACTACATGGGAGATCATATGAGCTAAAACTGATGTTTGGGGGCCTATTAACGCCACAATGTCAGTTTCCATAAACTGGATTGCTGTTGCAACAATGAAATACAGGCCACAAGATTATAATCCGATGAGTAATAAATAACACAATTTATTAACGTCGAATTTTGATACGTGAGCATTGACCAAAAAATATTTTTGTTCAGAAGGTAATTATTTGTATGAATCTATTGACCCTTTTTAAAGAATTGAAGGTATCTTTTGATCATATGACTTTTTAAGACAAAGTGTGTTTTTAAAATAACTCCCCTTTCATATTTTTCCCTCTCATTTACCTTATACACCCATAGAACCATATCACTCTTCAATTTTCTCATCCACAAACAACAAACTCATACCTTTTCTCCCTCTCATCCATCACTTAGACCCCCCCCCCCAAAATCCCGAAACTCACACCATCAAACCATTAAACCACCATCACAGCAGACATTTTACGCGTACCCTATTTGTATAACTGTAGTTGTTTGTTATCGAAGTATTTTGATTCAGTATCTTTGTTTGTATAAGAGTTTGTATACTTCAGTTTATTTGTTGATTGCTGCTGTGTTTGGGATATTTTAAAGTTGTTTCTATTGTACTTATTGTTTTGGAGTAATATAATTCACCTTAAAAAAAAAATGAGGTTATTGGTTTCATAGTGTTAAAAAAAGTAGGGGGATGAGTTTTATAAAACCCACGTCTCAAGAATTTTCCAAAACCAACCCATTTTAATGGTGATGACGTATAGTCTACACCCGGGTCACGGACCCGATTAGTAAACAATACTAATACTTAAGCCCACCACGTATGGGCCGCCATGGCGATAACTGGACTACCAGTTATACGGTTTGGGCCTACAAGGCCCAAGCCCAAAGTTATTTTCGGATTGGATATGGAGTATCTCCTAAATAAAGGGGATATATATCAAATATCCGATATCGGCGAATACGCCGAGGAGTAGGGAACACGAAACCTACTAGGGTTTCATGTGTATATAAAGGGCACCCAGGCCCTCGGTAAAGGTACGATTTCACTAATCCTAACTCTTCACTAAACCCTAAACTTCGATTACTTACTCTCACACCGGAGGATAATCGGGGGAGACAATCCCTCGATAAGCCTAACGGTGTTTGCTCTTTTTCTTAGTGCGCAGGTTCCATCAAGCATTAAGATCTAATTGGTACGAGAATAGGAGTCTTAACAAGGAACGCCCAACTTTTGTATCAACAAGTGGCGCCATCCGTGGGACCCTACACTAAGAATTTTACCAAGAACTAGAATGACGAAACACGGAAGTCACAAAAGTCCGCATGGGAAGAAAGCGCATGATGACCCACTAGGGAAGAAGCATCAAACTGATGCGGCCTCTAAGCAGGCCTCTGGGACAACCAGCACGCCTGGAAGCTTAGGAGCGCACTCAGATCTGGTCTTTCCTACAGTGGAATCACTTACCAGGACTACCCCTGCTATTACAACAAGTACTAGCGCGATAGAACTGGAGCGCACTCCTCTTGCCATGCCAGAGGTGAACTTCACTGAGCCTCCCAATGCGCCTATCCGAAACAAGGATCTTGTCTTGGAAACAGACTCCATCGCGCTAGAGGGAGTCACTCCCGAATTGGCGCCAAGTGACTTTGTATCTCAAAACTACGAAGCCTTGGTTGCGCTCATGCGAGAGGAGGCAAAGAAGAGGTCAAGCCAAAGTCTGCACGCCAGACTCAACTTTGACCCTGAGCATGAGGCATCCCCACCGCGCTACCGAAAGGAAAGACGCGAGAAGGATAGCCGCAAACAACCAGTGTTTACCAGGATTGGAAGGAGGGTTATGGATGATGAAGCAGCCGATCTTCAACATCTGGAGGAGCATGAAGAGGGTGAACGGCGCGCCAATGTCCACGCTAGGCTTGGCAGTCGCAGGATTCAGGATAGGCTTGGGCGACGGTGTTCCCCAAGTGAAAGCCCTTCAAGCTCTGATTCTGATGATAGTCGGCGCAAGCGCCGCAGAGGAACAAGCTCAGATTCTGATAATAGTCGACGCAAGCATCGCAAAAGAGTGCGCTCATCCTCAAGTGATTCCTCGGACAACGAGGACAAAGAAACTGGACACTGAAAATCAAGAGGAAAATACCGCGACCAGGAAGACGAAGACATGTCTCTTCCCTGGCGTCGCCAAAAGGTTGATGCGTTCACTAGGCGCATCAGCAATTTTTCGGAGAACAAGAAAAGGCGCATGCCTGCTAACGTCAAAACATATGATGGGACAGGTGATCCTGATGATCACCTAAAAATTTTCGAATCAGCAGCTACTATCGAAAATTGGCCACAACCTGTGTGGTGCCATATGTTCAACTCTACATTAGTAGGGAATGCGCGCAACTGGTTTAGCAAGCTTCCACGTAGAAGCATCGGTGGGTTTGAGGAGTTGCGAAAGGCGTTTCGCTTAAACTTTACTCAAAGAAAGAAGTGCGCCAAAAACCCTGTTGAACTCGCTAGGGTTAAACAGCGACAAGGGGAATCCACAAGCGCTTTCATGGAACGCTTTAAGGACGAATGTATGCAAGTCAAGGCGTGTCCAGAGATACTAAAAATATCGGGTTTTATGAATGCAATCAATAACCCGGATTTGATAAAAAAGTTAAACGATAAGGTTCCCCTAACTTTTGACGAACTCATGAAGCGCACGAGGTCTTTCGTCCAAGGAGAAGCAGCCGCCGCGGATAGCAAGAAAGGCTACTCGAACCATAGGCCACAAGAAGAGTCAAGGAGACAATCCAATGACCAGAGTGGCAATCGTAATAAGAGTTATCGCACTCAAGGCGGTGGAAGGGGAAACGACAAGTACACCCCATTAACAAAAACTCTAAAGGAGATATTCGCGACAGAAGGGGCGAATTTCCCGAAACCACCACCAATGCGCACCCCAGAGGATCGGCGCACAGGGAATGGTTATTGCGAATACCATGGACAGAAAGGCCACACAACCAACGAGTGCGTCCAACTGCGCCAATTGATTGACAAATTGGTAAAGGAAGGAAAGATGGACCACCTCGTAAAAAACATCAGAGAAGGGAAAGACAAACCAAAACCAGGGGCCAAGAAAGAGACATCAAAAGAAAAGGCAGATATCATCTACATGATACAGCCATGGCAGCGCGCGACAAGACAGAAAGTCAGTCAAAGGTTCTCTAAGGGAAACGAAATTTCTTTCCCCCCCCCTGACTGCGAACAACGCAGTAGTGGACCCACTTACCATTGAAATACATACGGGGGGTCACGACATCCGTCGCATGTATATAGATGGAGGTGCATCCGCTGATATTATATATGAACACTGTTTCAAGAAGCTGCGACCTGAGATACAGAGTCAGTTGATCCCAGCCACAACGTCGCTGACTGGCTTCACAGGGGAGAAGATATGGCCCATGGGGCAATTACGTCTACTTGTAGAAGTTGGTGACAAACCACACTCTACAGTCACCTGGATGAACTTCATGGTAATCAGATCCCCCTCTCCGTATAACGGCATCATCGGGAGACCTGGAATATCATCCATCCACGCCGTACCATCCACAGCGCATGGGATGCTCAAGTTCCCAGTGGAAGGAGGTATTGTCACTCTTTACAATACCACCATACCACCCAAAGAATGCAACGCAGTGGCAAACGAAGTAGGCGATGTCCCAGAACAACGCGCAATAAAAGTCCCAAACCTAAAGGTCGCCATTCACCCTGACTACCCGGATCAACAGGTATCTATTGGCGGGTCTCTGTCTGACAAAGGCAAATCAGCTATATGCGCACTCCTGCAAAATAACCTAGATATTTTTGCATGGGAACCAAAGCATATGACAGGAGTGCCACGCTCCATCACGGAACACAAGCTGCAAATCCGACAAGGATATCCTCCAATACGACAGAAAAAGCGCCGACAAGCTCCAGACCGCGCAAAAGCCATCCTGGAAGAAGTACATAAACTAGTAGACGCAGGCATCATGCGCGAAGTCTACTACCATGACTGGCTCTCCAACCCAGTAATGGTAAAGAAAAGCGATGGCAGTTGGAGAATGTGCGTAGACTTTACAGACCTCAACAAAGCATGTCCACAGGACTGCTACCCGCTACCGGAGATAGACTGGAAGATCGAATCTCTGTGTGGATATCCCTTCAAATGCTTCCTGGACGCATACAAGGGATACCACCAAATTCAAATGGCGGAGGAAGATGAAGAAAAAACGGCCTTCCACACAAGTCAAGGGGTCTACTGCTATACAAAGATGCCCTTTGGCCTAAAGAACGCAGGAGCAACATACCAACGATTGGTAGACACTGCGTTCGAGAAACAAGTAGGCCGCAACTTGGAAGTATACGTCGATGATCTCGTCATCAAAAGCCATACAGAAGAAGAACTAGTGCGCGACATGGAGGAAACGTTCAAAACACTGAGGAGAATCAACATGAAATTGAACCCCAAGAAGTGTACATTTGGCGCTACAGAAGGCATGTTTCTCGGGTATTTGATAGAACCCGATGGGATCAAGCCTTGCCCAGAGAAGACCCAAGCAGTCATTGACCTCCCCTCACCGCGCACACTGAAGGAGGTTCAGTCACTAAACGGCAAGCTAGCCGGACTGAACCGATTCTTATCCAAATCAGCGGACAAGTCACTTCCCTTATTCAAAACACTCAAGAAGTGCACAAAAAAGGGAGACTTCAGGTGGACCGCGGAAGCAGAAGAAGCCTTCCAACAGCTCAAACAACACATAGCAGCGCTCCCAAAGCTAGTCGCGCCCCGACCAGGGGAAGAGCTGATCATGTACCTATCTGCGACTCAGGGAGCAGTCAGCGCAGTACTACTGACAGACAGGAACTCCGTCCAAACACCCATCTATTTTGTTAGTAAGGCGCTCAAGAAGACAGAGATTAACTACACTGCAATGGAAAAGTTGGTCCTAGCCCTAGTGTTTGCAGCGAAAAGACTGCGCAGGTATTTCCAGGCGCACCCAATAGCTGTTATCACAGACCAACCCATCAAACAAGTTATCTCGAGACCCGACGCATCGGGACGCCTACAAAAATGGAGTGTGTTACTGGGTGAGCATAACATATCATACAGACCGCGCACTGCAATCAAAGGGCAGATATTGGCCGACTTCATCATTGAGAAGCCAGATACTGACACTACACCTGCGACAAGCAAAGGGGAACCTCAAGAACCATGGATTCTATTCACTGATGGATCCTCATGCGTAGATGGATCAGGAGGTGGTCTTATACTCACTAACCCAGAAGGAGATGAATTCACCTACGCACTGCGTTTTGAATTCACAGCCACGAACAACGAGGCAGAATACGAAGCACTCCTGGCTGGGCTACGCATCGCAACTCAAATGGGTGCACGCAACCTAGAAGCGAACGTCGATTCACGGCTAGTTGCTAACCACGTGTTAGGCGAATATGTAGCAAAGGAGGAACACATGATCCAATACCTCGAAAAAACCAAATCTCTGATCCAGAACTTCGATAGGTTTACCATCAAGCAGGTTCCCAGGGGTGAAAACAGGAAAGCAGATGCGCTGAGCAAGATTGCATCCACCAGTTTTGCACATTTATCAAAACAAGTATTGGTGGAAACCTTGAAAAACAAGTCAATCGTAGAGATGGAAATATCCACGGTGATAGAAGAGGAAAATCCTACATGGATGACACCCATCATCAACTACATCAGCAAGGGCATACTACCCCAGGAGCAGAAGGACGCTCGAAGGATACGGCGTACAGCGCAGAAGTTTGAACTTCGAGATGGCGTCCTATATAGGCGCTCTTTCCTACAACCGTGGCTGCGTTGTGTTGGACCCCTTCAAGCAGACTATGTGCTCAGAGAAATCCACGCTGGCTCATGCAGTATGCACTCAGGACCACGGTCCGTTGTAGCACGAGCCTTGAGGTCAGGATATTACTGGCCTACCATGCATCGTGATGCGCGCGATATGATACGGAAATGCAGCAACTGTCAAGTGCATAGACCTATTCCGCGCCGACCACAACAAGAACTAACTCCCATCACCTCTCCATGGCCATTTTATAAATGGGGCATTGACATCGCAGGCCCCTTTCCTGTCGCAGCAGGAGGATTAAAGTTCCTTATAGTGGCCATTGACTACTTCACTAAGTGGATTGAGGTGAAGGCAGTGGCCAGCATAACAGGCAACCAAGTCAAACGATTCGTTTGGGACAACATTGTATGTCGCTTCGGATTACCTGGGGAAATCATCTCGGATAACGGAAAACAATTCTGTGATAACCCATTCAGAGATTGGTGCGCACAATTGAATATCACGCAACACTTTGCGTCAGTTAAACATCCACAAACTAATGGTATGGTTGAACGCGCGAACCGCAGTTTGGGTGAAGGAATCAAAGCGCGCTTG
Organism: Artemisia tridentata subsp. tridentata; assembly: GCA_021014915.2. Taxonomy (NCBI): domain Eukaryota; kingdom Viridiplantae; phylum Streptophyta; class Magnoliopsida; order Asterales; family Asteraceae; genus Artemisia; species Artemisia tridentata. The sequence continues at coordinate 246,839,900 of CP139504.1, forward strand.
GACAGACACAAAGGCAGATGGGTGGAGGAACTATCACATGTTTTATGGGCGCACCGCACATCAATCAAAGTTAGCACGGGCGACACACCATTCTCTCTTGTCTACGGGATAGAAGCTGTCATACCAGCCGAGATTGGAATGCCAACTATCCGCACAGCGGAAGTGAATATCACAACAAATGATGATGAGCGGCGCATAGACTTGGACCTATTAGAAGAGAAGCGCGAACACGCATTCATACGCGAGGCAAAGGCAAAAACAAAAATGAAGAAGTATTATGACGCAAAGGTCAGAAACAACTCTTTCAGGCCAGGAGACTTCGTCTACCGTGCAAACGACGCGAGCCACGCAGAAGACACGGGAAAACTTGGACCCAAATGGGAAGGACCTTACGAAGTCACAGAAGCACTAGGCAACGGCGCCTACAAGCTGCGTAATACGGAGGGCCTCGAGCTACCACGCACTTGGAATATCTGCAATCTCAAGAAATGCTACCTTTAGTATAAGCCACGGCCCACGCACGGACAACTATGCACTCTAGTACGTGCCCAATAATTGTCGTGTATTTTTTAATTTTTCTTTCCATAAGAAATCGTCTTTTAATTTTGAAAAACTTGCAAGTATTAATAAAACGTTATGGTTTCTAGCTAACTCCATAACACATTTAACTCTATTGTTTGCATCTTTCATTATCGTGTTTCAATATTGTTATAATCCTGCCTACATGGCGTGCATGCACACACTAAGACCCACGATGGCAGAAAGGATGAGTAAACCTAATAAACAACTCGTTGAGTAAGAGGGTTGCAAACCCATCAACTTTGGATCACGAATCCTTGTTAAACACCTTGCGCTCAAGACGTTGGCGCAAGTTCCTTACGCACCCCACGACGGATGCGCACTAGGGCACACTGTGCGCGTTTAACAACTCAGGAAATCAAGACTCTTGATTCCTTAAAGTAAAATACGACAAGTAAACTTACAAAAGTACATAGACGACTATCACTCCTTTCTTTTCATTAAGGTTGGAAAAAGTCAATACACGACTACGGTCCTTACTTAAGGAAATTCATACATAATTATGATTCTTCTTTTCTAAGTACGCTTAGACACTTAAAGATATCTTCACGCAAGGATACATAAGTCATATAAGAACTACAAGTTCAAAAGCATAAGTATTTGGAAGTTGTAAAAACACTAAGTACAAAAGCAACCTTTTTATATATAGAATACGTTTCTACAAAAGACTTGTACAAAAAAGCTAAATGCTACATGTACGCCTTAGCTGGCTGGAGCCCCCACTCAAAGCCGTTTCCTTTGCATCCTCGAGTCGCTTCAACAACTCCGCATCGTCAAGGGAAACGGTGGCCACGGAAACAGGCACACCGTCGGATCTAGGTAGATGCGCAGCGCCTATGCCGCATAGAATGGCCTTCCCTTTCACGCCTTTCTTTCTCGCGACTCTGGAAACATGAGCATTTAGAGACCTTTGCAAAGAAATCTCTTTCTCAATACGGAAAGGATTCAGAATATCACGAGGCTGAGCAAAAATGGGTACCTTCAACTGCGCTACGTCAGGCTTCAAGTAGTAGTCCAATTGCTGATCCGCATCATCCTGCAGATGCCTGGGAAGAGTGAGCCCCGCCATGATCACGCTGATAGGCTGATCCTGATCACGCTCCAAACGAGTGATATGCGGAAGCTCAAGCTTTTTTAGCTCCTCCATGGCAGCAACAAGCTCAGCATGAGCATTCGCCATGTACCCAGGGACCTCGGCAAGCGGCACGGTCAGCAACCCGGCCTCAGCAAGCTTTTGTGCGGCCAAGGTCTTACCGTGCGCAATAGCGCACTCCACAACCTTTCCAAAGGACGTGGTGACCTCGGGATGCTCCAGCGTACACATGGCAGCCAAGCGAAGACCATGACTGATCAACCACCTACGAAATAACACAAGTGTTAATAAGAAAGAGGGTCTAAATATATACAAGTTATAAAGAGATAAAGCAGCATGTACCTGCGCTCAGCCACGGACTGAACCATATGGGGGTATAGCTCCTCATCATATTCGATGCTGAGCCTGCGGAGCTTCTCTTCTTGCATCTTCAGCGCAAGCTCCACCCGGCTACGGAACTCCTCAATGTTGGCAAAGTGCTTGCTCCTATTCTGTTGCAAGTACTTCAGCGCCCATAAAGAGTTACGCCTCTGACTGTCCGCAGCAGCACGCTCCTGCTCCAGCTCAGCCATCACCAAGAGCTTCCCCTCAGCCAATCTTTGCGCAGACGCTTCTGCGCGCTCCAGTTTAGCCTTGGAGCTCAGCTGCTCAGCTTTAGAGCTTGCTAACTCAGCCTGCACAGACGCTAACTGCGCCTGCAGCCTGGAAACTTCCTCGGACTGGCGCACCCTGGCTTGCGCCACCAGCTCGGACTGGCGCACAGCGATGGAGGCCAGCTCCTCCATCATAGAGTCAAACGAACTTGACTCCCCTCCAATATCCCTTGGTAAAGGCGCACTTCCATCTAAGACGCCAGCGTCCTCCACATGCTGTTCACTGCACGAAAGATCAAGAAGCAAGGTTAGCGCACGAATAACAGTCAAGCATACACAAAATCCTAAGGGATTGCTAAAAAATACTTACATGGGGGGAGGAGACGAGGACACGTCCTTCTCAATCTCAGTCATGGACGTACTTCCACCAGACCTCTCAGCATCCACACTGAGGACACAAAGAAACAAAGTTAGAATAAAGTATAACTTGACAAAAGTTCATAACTAATAACTAAGATACTTACTTCATCTGCACTTCAGTAAAAGATGGGCTTTCCTCAGCCTCAGTTCGCGGCCTCTTGGAAGACCCTTCACCATCACCACCAAGCGCTCTCTTGCGCGTCAGTTGGGAACACTCCTCCATCTCACTGTCAGTCTCCTCTAAATGGATCAGCGTTTTGTTGGGAGGAGGCTGCGCAGTATCAGGACCCTGCTGCAAAGGAGGTGCCACCCCCTGCAACGGCTCAGCTACCACCACATCAGGGGAGCCCTCAGAATCTGGAATAACCAAGTCTACGACACGCCCGGCCGTCGCCTCCAGAATGGTCATCTCACCCTCCCTCAGAGGACGCACTCCCACTGCCACGGAACGCGGTGTCTCCAAGTTAACAACCGCAAAAAGATCCATCTCTGCGTATAAAGTAGACAAAGAGAAGCAAGTTACATAAAGTATGGAAAACGAAGAAACGCTTACATTAATAACGACAGTAAGACGACAGAAGGAGCACCCACCCGTGCCATCCGCATCCAAGAATGTGGGAACCTCTGTCTCAAACTCGAAGTAGTTGCGACTGATGCCCATATGCACCAGGAACGCTTCCGGATATGGTTTGATGGAAAGGCGGTTCTCATCAATGATCGCCGCATGATCCGCGTTATACCACGTCTCGGGGGGGCGCTCATCCTTGGGCAGAGTGGCACGGGTGTAAAATTGAAAATTGGAAGGAAAGACGGCGGCGTCAACCCAAAAGAATTTCTCCCTCCAGTCCTTGAGTTTATCTACCTTCTTCACATAGCATTGTAACTTGCCTACGCGCTTAGAGAAGGTAACCCACCCATTTGACCACGTTGCGTGATAGAACGCGCGAAATAATTAGAGGGTCGGGGGAATCGCTAACAAGCGACAGTTCACCTCAAAATTGGCAATCTTCCCAGCACCAATACAATGCAACTGTGAGATGTGGAGCTCGTAATAATTAAGTATATCACTCAACAGCACGGAAATGGGTACGCGCTGATTCGCCCACTCGAAAAAGCGCGTATATAGCTCCACCTTCCCTACGGGGAAATCCGCGATGGTGTCATTTGGACCTGGTACCTCTGGGTGCAGATCCAAAGGGATAAAATAATCCAAGGTGAACTGATTCAGTTCACCTTCGGTTATGTTAGAAGTGAAATCCTGAAGTTGCAACACCATTTTGTGTTTCAGACTGTGCGCACGCGCTATTACCTTCGAATTATCGTTTTTTGATAGCAGATTCGAAGATGTAAAAATGGTGGAAATGTGATTTTTTAACTGTGGATATCACAGTGAATGGAGGCGGTAGTTTATATAGTTTTCCACCCACCACAGATGATTGACACGTGTATCCCACTAACTCAAATCGTGTGGCTGGAGATGTGACGGTACAGGACACGTGGATAGCCTCTCCACTTCCCAAGGTACCCGAATTGCACTTTTTTGGACTAGATACATCATACGTGCGTTTTTGGCGGTATATTTTTGAAATCTTCCCGCGTACGCGTGGGGAATAATTTCGACACGACTTTAGTCTAGCATCCGCAGGTTTTACCCTGCGCACACTAGACTGGGGGGACATGATGACGTATAGTCTACACCCGGGTCACGGACCCGATTAGTAAACAATACTAATACTTAAGCCCACCACGTATGGGCCGCCATGGCGATAACTGGACTACCAGTTATACGGTTTGGGCCTACAAGGCCCAAGCCCAAAGTTATTTTCGGATTGGATATGGAGTATCTCCTAAATAAAGGGGATATATACCAAATATCCGATATCGGCGAATACGCCGAGGAGTAGGGAACACGAAACCTACTAGGGTTTCATGTGTATATAAAGGGCACCCAGGCCCTCGGTAAAGGTACGATTTCACTAATCCTAACTCTTCACTAAACCCTAAACTTCGATTACTTACTCTCACGCCGGAGGATAATCGGGGGAGACAATCCCTCGATAAGCCTAACGGTGTTTGCTCTTTTTCTTAGTGCGCAGGTTCCATCAAGCATTAAGATCTAATTGGTACGAGAATAGGAGTCTTAACAAGGAACGCCCAACTTTTGTATCAACAAATGGGTTATGTGGGTTTTAGTAGATACAACTCCTCTTCTAATTTACTCAGTATATTTTTCTCTATTTCCTTAATGTTTATAAAGCCACCTTAACGTGTCAAACAGATTTGAAAATCAAACTATTGTAATAATATTCTAATTTCTTTAGTTAAATTAGTTATGGAAGTTTAAACATTAAAAGCGCAACTCACTCGTTCACAAGTAAATGAGTTCAAGTAATATATCTAAGCTAATGGGACAGTAACAATATGAAAGACTTTCATACCTTCCATGATACTGAGAAAGCCACTAAAATTGGAGTCATGAATGGTAAGTTTGAGTTTGGTGGCATTAAGAATATTTGGATCATTATTCACATCTAGTACTGCAGCCTCTAAAGCGATTTTCGAAACTTTTCCAATTATAGAATCAAAAGTCAAAATGGAGCCAATATTTACCACATCAGGTCTTGTTTGAATCTGAAACCAATATGTATGCAAACCATGATATTATTATATAGAGTTAACTTCAAAAATCGTCCCTGTGGTTTACCGGGTCATTTGGATTTGGTCCCTAAACTTTTAAAATTCCGGATTTCGTCCCTGTGGTTTACGACCCATACGGATCTCGTCTCTAGACCGGGTTTGACCGTCATATATTTCTAAAATGACATAAATACCCTTAGTCCCTGTAAACCACAGGGACGATTTTTGAAGTTTACTCTTTTTTTTTTCTTTTTTTTTTTTTTTACTTTTTTTCCGATTTTTTTTTAAAAAATAAAATTTATTATAATTCTAAAAAATTTATTAAAATTCGAAAAATTTATAAAAATTCGAGAAAATTTATAAAAATTCGAAAAAATTTATAAAAATTCGAATTTTTTTTAAAAATTCGGAAAATTTATAAAAATTCAAATTTTTTCTAAAAAATTCGAAAAACTTAATTAAAATTCTAAAAATTTATAAAAATTCAAATTTTTTTTAAAAATTCAAAAAAATTAATAAAAATTCTAAATTTTTATAAAAATTCAAATTTTTTAAAAAATTCGAAAAGATTAATAAAAATTCAATTTTTTTTTAAAATTCAAAAAAATAAATAAAAATTCTAAATATTATAAAAATTCAAATTTTTTTAAAAATTCTAAAAAATTAATAAAAATTCTAAATATTTATACAGACAACCATTAAAACACGATCCCGATCAAAATTTTACACAGACAACCATCAAACTAAACACGGTCCCGATCAAAGATATGGCTTCTAGAGAAGTAAGTAAAATGTGCTTATTAGTCTTTGTGCTTCTCGTTTGGTCATTGAAGCATTGAATATATATTAATTTTTTCGAATTTTTAAAAAATTTTGAATTTTTACAAAATTTTGAATTTTTATAAATTTTTTCGAATTTTTAAAAAAATTTCGAATTTTTAAAAAATTTTGAATTTTTATAAATTTTTTGAATTTTTATTAATTTTTTCGAATTTTTAAAAAAATTTAGAATTTTTATAAATTTTTAGAATTTTAATTAAGTTTTTCGAATTTTTAAAAAAAATTTAGAATTTTTAAAAAAATTTGAATTTTTATAAATTTTTCGAATTTTTAAAAAATTTTGAATTTTTATAAATTTTTTCGATTTTTTATAAATTTTCTCAAATTTTTATAAATTTTTTCGAATTTTAATAAATTTTTCGAATTTTAATCAATTTTTTAGAATTATAATAAATTTTATTTTTTTTAAAAAAAATGGGGAAAAAAGTAAAAAAAAAAAAAGAAAATAAAAAGAGTAAACTTCAAAAATAGTCTCTGTGGTTTACCGGGTCATTTGGATTTGGTCCTTATGGTTTACAGGGACTAAGGGTATTTATGTCATTTTAGAAATATATGACGGTCAACTGACGGTCAAACCCGGTCAAGGGACCAGATCCGTATGGGTCGTAAACTACAGGGACGAAATCCGGAATTTTTAAAGTTTAGGGACCAAATCCAAATGACCCGGTAAACCACAGGGACGATTTTTGAAGTTAACTCTATTATATATTCAAAGTTAAAAAAATAAATAAACACAAGTTTATGGTGTTGCAGTGCATACCTGAGTCTCTGCGTATGTAGTAAGCAACAACCCATTGAAGAAGAAAATAAGTAACAACCGACATAATATATTCATACCCTTGGACCCTTAATTGCAAATCAACCTAAAAAAAACATTACTTAATGATATGAAATGAATAGAGTGAAAGCTGTTGACTTAGAATAAAGTCAAAGCTGGATTAATAATAAAAAGGACATGATTCACAAGAACAGCAAGTGATTTGTTAAGAACTTTTTTTGAAGTTAACAGGTTGGCGGCTTTTGGCAAAAAACTTGTATTGAGAGATAAAGAACAAGAACAAGTGTAAGCAGACATGGATTAAAAATAGAAGAAGAGCAAGTAAATAAAGAAAGAGAAGTTGTTGATAGTGCATTAAATGCTTGAGTAAATTATATATTGACAATGGTGGTCAAATAGTATGTTAACAAGTCAAAAAGGTACTACATGCATGTGACATTGTTACTATGTCATACTCATGTCACCTAATCTCACTAGCCTTCTCTGCTACAATTTCATGTGTTTTAGATTATTGTAATATTTGGTATTTTTACATAATTCAATCAATTTTTACACCATACAAAATTAACTATAGAAAAAAAAAAAAAAAAAAAAAAAAAAGTGGTTGACATAAGCTGTTACATATTTATATAAGGGATAATGAATTTTAAATGTATCAAACTTATCACTGTTTACTGAGTTGTGTATCTATTTTTTTTTTTTTTACTAAGTAATGGTCTAAACTTACTAATCTTTGCTATGTTGTGTACTAACGAGGTGATTAAGGTTTTCTGTTAGAGTTATTTACATAAACCGTCCTTGTGGTTAGGCCCAAATTGCAGCGTTAGTCCTTATTGTCGGGCCGCCACGTGTCACCACATGAATGGTGCCATGTGGCATCGGGTCGGGTTGCCACGTGGCACCACTTAGGTGGTGACACGTGGCAGCTGGTAAATAATCCCCATCTTCGTCCAAGGCAAGGCAAGGCTCGAACACTGGTTGTGTGGCAGCTGGTAAATAATCCCCATCTTCGTCCAAGGCAAGGCTCGAACACTGGTTGTGTGGGTCAAAGGAAGGCATGCTTACCAGTGGACTGGTGCATACCTTCAATAATTATATGCATAATTAATTTTTTAACCCTTCCTTGTTGACAGTCCGTTTTATTAATACTAAAAGGTTCAAAATAGTTTTGACCTATCAATTAAAGGGGATTATGGACCGGATAAAAATTTGAGAAAAATACCGTTGGACTCGTTTTTTCGTGCTCTTTCCAATGGAGTGCTCGGGGAATTTTTTTCAACTTCGTTTAAATCTCGTTAAACATGAGAACCTTAATCACCCCGTTAGTAAATAACTCTAACAAAAAACCTTAATCACCCCGTACACAACATAACAAAGATTAGTAAGTTTAGACCATTACTTAGTTAAAAAAAAGTTGGATACACAACTCAGTAAAAAGTAGCAAGTTTGATACACTTAAAACTCATTATCCCTTTATATAGTTATATTATATTATGTTATCTTGTTAAAAATTATATGTTCTTATACTTCTAAAGTTAACAATTATAGAAATGTTCAATGTTTTGTTTTCAAAGTGTTATGGAATTTTCCAAATTAAAAAGGTAACTCTAAACATGTAAATTAAGATTTTAAAATCTAAAGCATGTTAGTTCGCAACTACATTCTACAACTTTTCTAGTTGTGGATAGATTCCAACTACATTCTACAACTTTTCTAGGAGAGGGGAGAGGGGGGGGGGGCTAGGATGAACGAGGGACATAGAAGGAAGAAGTAGCATAGCCACAAGAGAAGTTGTCTAGATAACTCTTTTTTTTTTGGGTAAAAGGTCGAAAGACCCGGTAAATGTATTACTCCAAAAAACGTTTAAGTACAAAGGATATGGGTGAAGTCCCATATCTCAGCCCGTTACATAGGCACTTACATGTAAAAACAACTAACCAAACCACAATATAAGAGTGACACACCACTCTTATAACTACTAAATGAACATAAAAACTACAACGACTATAAGAATAGAATAAAGAACTTAAGTTAACACCCTTGATTCTTCAAATGTCGTCATAGATGTCCATAACTTACAACGCTGCAGCCATTTACATGGTAGTACTAGAATAGCACCAATCCACTCCAAAACAACTCCAACGAACATCCATTGATCCGAAAAGGACCACCAATACTATGACTTGATCCAATACCTAATCTGCTAAAAGTTTTAGAACGTAGAACTTTAGCTAAGAGTGTAACCCATTGTATCTCGATCAATCATAGACGAACATAGGGTCACCAGACCCTAACTTACATAGTCCACCAAGCTCATTAATCAAACCTAATAGACGTAAACATCCACCAGGTCCAATATGCCGAGCTGATCATCACATACCCAATCATCACACAAGACTGAAAGTAAAACTCTAGCATTATGATAACCAGTAGCGATAACAATCATAGGGTAATCCACCCTAACTTCCAGCAGCATAGAACCAAAGATAATAGGGTTAGCGAAACCCTAACTTCCCAAAGTCATGTAAAAGACCAGCACCACAGCACGAACAGATCACGAACTAAAGAACTGATCATAACCAGGTCTGATATGACATATTGACAGCCAAAAACGGTTTGAACACCCTAACTTCCAGATCACAACGGATCACACCCCTACTTCCACATCGAACCAACAGATCATACAATAATAGCAGCAGGAGCGTACAAATCTGTAGAAAAAGGGTTTTTGAACAAGATTCCCCCCAAACTTGACTTACCTCTCTCTCATAACCCGCGTCCAAATAACAAAATCATGCAGTAGAACATACAATCACCCCAGAAACCCTAATCGGGTTCAGTTGCAAAAGAACAGCCAGCGATAGAAAAAAGAAACCCTAAAAAAGGGTTTCGTTCACCAATAAAGTGCAAATCCAATCCAACAATAGCCTCAATATATAGCAATAATCATAGAGGCACACCAGATCTAGACGTAATAATAGGGACGGTTAAAAAACCGCCATGAGTGAAAATCGATCTAGATATAAACAGCCCATAACAAAAGAGTAGCAAAATCGAAACCCTAAAAAAAATGATCACCATAAAAATCATCTTAGAAAAGACGAATTAAAGATAACCGGTTGCAATAGATAGTTAGGGTTTCGACCAGAAAGTGTATACGAATGAAAAAATCCCAGCCGCCATCTTCAAAAAGATCACAAACACAACCCATAATCGTGTATTGCATACCCAAGAACCGATGATGGTTAATAGGCAGAGAGGACGACGAAGACAGGCTTGTTTATGGCCGGAAAATAGAGGGATCTTATTTTACTATATGTGTTGGTGCATCTTTTACTATATGTGTTGGTGCATCTTTTGTTGCTAGAGTTGTAAGTGCTTTTGGCATGTCTTAAGCACTAGTTCTAGGGTGTTTATCAAACTTTAGCTTGAGGTTAATATGGCACATCAGCCATATTCCATTTGTACTTAGTTTTTTTTTGGTTAATATATTTACCAGGGTGCAGGATTACTCTCCTTTACCAAAAAAAAGCAGATCGAAGGTTCGTTCATATATTTGTGTTGGTTCGAGGTCGCCACAGCCGCCATGGCTTCACTACTCCTTCACCGCCGTTATTTTCCCCCCTCATCTCGCTCTTTTTCTCGACTTGGTAAACCGAGAATACCACCTTGTTATTCTTTATTTTGTTAAAAATCGATTGTTATGTTGATGTTTTCGTGGATTCAAAACCTATATAACTTGTTAATAATAGTTTTGTGTTTAAAACCGGATTTAAAACGATTATTGAAATGGTTTCGTGCGGTAATAAATAGTTTAAGATTCGACTGAAATGGTATTCGGGTTGTCCTCGGGTCGGGTCAGACCCGATGGTCCCAGTTTGGGTTCGGATTGTGGGAACCTATTGTGATAAACCTGGTTTGGAAGGTGTCGTGTACTCGTGTGGTAAGAAAAACTGAAAATAGTGTTTGTTTGATTTCTTGTTCTCGGTCAAGTGTGGAAAACCACTTGAGTCATGGTTGGTCTCAAAAATTGATTCGGATTGGTTATTCGTTATATGTTTGGTTGGGTTGTCATAACTGATATTGTTGGTCCAGATCTTGATTAGGTGTTACTGATTGTGTTTCGTTTATATTTTTGGTTTAAGATGGAAAACCCTAAAAAATACTCTCTCTGGCGACGCAAGAAGAAAAACGATTCACTCCTAAATTCTAATATCGATCTTGTAATTCATCCAATTGCAAATCAATTCTTTGTGAATCTTTTTTCTACGACCTACCTTTTCTTTGATTGGTTACTTCCCATCGTGGGTCGGTGGGAATTAATTCCCTGTAGGTCGGTTTGCTCCATCTTGTCTTCTTGCATGTGAATCAATTCTTTTCTTATATATATTATTCACGTATGTTCCATGCATTTGTTGGGTTTATAGTGAATCGTTAAGCAATCGTCTCTCCTTAAATCGTCTTTTTCGAGGCTTTTTTTTTGGGGATCGTTGTCTGCAGGGTTCGACTATATGACGGTTGGCAAACCCTAACACCCTTCACTGTTCGATCTATCACTTTGGTGGATCGTATTTTTTGGGTCTGCCATATTCGTTCTTGGTACTGAGATTAACGAAACCCTTTTTAGGGTTTATCTTTTTTCATTGCTGGTTATATGCAAGTATACATGGAAGTTACCTGGTCTGGGTATCTACGCTGACTGGAAGTTCTATTATGATGGCTGTCGTTGTCGGTGGGTTTTGGAGAGAGTGGTAAGTCGAGTTTTTAGGGGCCTCGTTCAAAACCCTAACCATCACATACCGGTATTCATCTCTTTATTCTATGGGTCTGTGATTGGGATTCTGGATTTCGTATATCAGTCTTGTGGATTTTCTACTTTGTTTATCATATATAGGCTGCTATACAATATGATTGGAAGTTAGGGTCATGTGTGACCCTATATTGCTGCTACTGTTACGTTGTGTGATGGTGGTGGGTGTTACTGTAAGTGTGGCATGCGTTGTTCAGTATATGTCACTAAGGCGTGGTTGTATTGCATCATATTACAATCTTATATAGGCTATTGTTTAATAGCAGTTTGCAATAGATCCTGATGTTGGGGCTGATTCGGTTCATTGCGAGTTGTTAAAGCTTCAACGTTGTGAGTAAGTTAGGGATTGTTTAATCCCTATTGGTAGTCTATGGCTTCTTCTTGTCGCGTGTTCATTCCTATTCACTTTTGCGAGTGATAATAAATCATGTAAAGAACTGTGCCATAGTTTATAAGTTTGGTCTTTTGATCCGTTTGGCATATACATTCTGCAATGGATCGACTTTGGATCAAGGGGAGTTTGATGTAGCTTTATGGTGTGGATTGGTGTTGTTCGTGTACTACCATGGATAATGCTGCATTGATGTAAGTTATGGAAGTCGAAGTGGAGCGCCAAAATGATTTGAAGACTCATGTGCTATACATGAGTAGTAATGTATTGTTCTATGTATGTTAATCACTTTTGGTTGTTCTCTTTGTTTTAAGTTTTTTGTAAGTTATAAGAGTGGTCTGTTGTCACTCTTATATAGTGGTTAGGTAAGTTGCACATGTATGTGCATTTTTGTCGCCCTGATCGGGCAAGAGATGGGGGATTCACCCTCATCCTTTGTACTTCAACGTTTTTTGGTGTAATGAATTTTACCAGGTGGAAGGCCTTTTACCCAAAAAAAAAAGGTTTGGTTACGATTTGGACATAACTTTTAGGTGGGTCGCGTTGCTTGAACTTGGTGTAATACCACCCACGAGGGGTGTGTGATGTTGTTGACCTCGGTTTGGTACAACCAAACTCGATAGGGTGTGCTTGTGTGTAGCGTTGTTCAACATTAAAGGTGCGTTATGTTGGCTGTGTTTGTGTAGTTAGTCTTATGGGCTCATAAGCCCAATGTGAAACTTATGAGGTGGTTTGTTTAACTTTGAGCCGAAGCCCAAAGTGGTAATAAGGGTTTGCTAAAAATTTAAAAGTGTGGTTGATATAATTTGTAGTGTCAAAACATATATTTGACTAACGTATTCGACCTGTTTTGTTCACTTGGTACGTTTCGGGTAACTTGGAATTGTTATTTGAATACGGATCGATAACTCGGCATTGGACATAAAATGGATATGTACGATATTAGATGATGGACTTATTGAACATTTTGGGACTTGTGACGGCGTAATATATTAAACTCGAATAGAATTTAATATATTAGACTCGGACCAGACACAAAATCTTCAATAAAACCAAAACTAATAATTACGAGAATAATAGCGAGACATAAACTTATTAAATACTGTAATACCAGTTTTGATTAACCCAACTCTCGACGACTCGAGAAAAACTAATTTTATTAGTTAAACTTATTTTTATTATAAAACGTTTATGTTTTATACAAATTATTTGGGGATAACGGGGTAAATGTCGAAACGTACAAACTGATTTATTTTATTTGAGGTGTTTGGTTGTCGTAAACTTCTAGGTTTGTCTCCTTGGTTTGAGTTCTCGTCAGACTATGTCGATGTCTTTTCTCTTTGGCGTGAGTTGTATGTCGAGTCTATGTCTTCTTACCACACCACACGAAACGTTGAAACTAAACTTTTGATAAGTTTTGAAAACTGAGTAATCCACGAAAACTGCGACACGTTGTCTTTTATAGACTTTATTATTATGCGAGCCGTATTTTGAGATAATCGTATACGTATTAGTTTGTGCCGATCCTAGACCGTTGTGTACCGTCATGCTTATTCATATTGGAACCGTCGTGCCGTATGTTTTGAGATCGTTGTGATATGCTCTAGATGCCAGTTGTGTCAGTCGTGATTTTTGCATTGCTGTGGCTAAGGTGAGTTCATGGCCCCTACTTTTACTAGTTTTATAACTATTTTTGGGGGAGAATACATGCTCATTTCTACTTAAACTCATTACTGGTTTTACTTGAAACGTGATTTGTTTTCTCCAACGTACTGTTTGGCTGATTTATCTGACCTGGTTATTTGAATGCATTATGTGCTTACTTGTTATTTGATGTGGCCTGGAACTGTTGTGATACTGTTACACGAGCTGGCTATGGTTATCATTAACGAAGGCTCTTTGTGCCTAGTAGTAATGGCTCTTTGTGCCTAGTAGTAATGGCTCTTTGTGCCTAGTAGTAATGGCTCCTGTGCCTATCGACATCTGTAGTGTGCACCTATAGGGAACTATTATCGTGATTTAACTTCTGCGACCTAGCCAGCGTAACAGTTAAACTTGCGTGACACTATATGAGTGTAGCACTTCTATGATTGATTTTGGTTGGAGATGTTTGACTATGTTATTATTTGCGGATTTGGTTCTGGAACTATGACTTAGGCAGTGTTAGCCTACGTTGGACTTGAATTGTTTTCGAACAATGATTTGAACTCGGAAAACCTTGTGGTTCAACCATACTGTTTTAAACTAAAACCTGTGAACTCACCAGCGTAAGCTGACCCTTTTAGCATGTATTTTCAGGTTTTAGATGATAGCTTATTTCTGGAGGCGCTTGGCAAGGGGCATGGTCATAGACGACTCTGATATTTATATTTGGGACCGCTTTATCTATTTATGGGCCTATTTCCGCACTACTCTTGAATTATGTAAATTTAACATTTTTGTAAATGAATTTTACTCTAAACGGTTAAGGTAAAACCGTTCTTTGTACCTTGTGTTGTGATACCAATTGAGTAGCACCCCAGTGACATGTATGCTTCGGCTGGACCCGGTTTTCAGGGTGTTACAGATTGGTATCAGAGCCAGGTTATAGAGAACTGGGTTTAATTTCTAAAACCTGGACTATAACCACTTTTATGAAAACTCAACCCTATGACCGTCACGTGCCTGCCTGCCAAGCTGATGCCTCGCGTATGATTTTATTTGAGGATATAATTGGTGTGACGAGATAATTGATGATATATTATATGAGATGTTCATGGTATATTTGACGATTTGTTTGTTGAGGTGCTCGATTATATATTTGTTGAGACGTATGCCTGACTTTTGGATATTTTATATCCGCCTGTTTTAGATGTTCACTATAAGCATTTCCATATGCTTATACTTGCACCGTACCTGTCACAGAGTTACGCTATTTCCTTGCGTAATCTCACTATTGAATGTCGAGTTTGTATACTTGTCGTGGTTTTGGGAATGATTTTGGATGTAAAGGACATACTACTAGTATAACTAGGCTTAGTATTCCAAAATTCATTGAACCTCGGGTGAATATAGACTGATCACCTATATTCAGCCAGGGACAGTGGGGCATAGCCTGATCACCTATGTCCGACTCAGAGGTAAATTTTGCAATACTCAGAGTAGTTATAATGGAATTATGTTTGGGTTGGCCTTTGATTTTTGGAATGGTACAGTTTTGCGTGCGTACACGGACATGGAATTTTACTTCCACACACACTACACAATGGCATCACAACACCACATGAACCGTAATGCCCTTGGCATCGCTATACGTCTCCAGGATATGGAAATCCTGTTTGCCGCCGTCTGGCCGTATTTTGCATCAGGTCGAGTTAGATCCGATTGGCACCGTTTGAATCCGAGTTACTTATTTGTAACTCCTTAACGTCTGAGCTTACTGGAACGTTTAGATTCGATTTCGACCATGTTTGGTTTTGAATTTTGGCTACGTTTGGAATTGATTTTGGCTACGTTTGGAATTGATTTTATCTACGCTTATGTTTGATTTTGGCTACTTTTGGATTCGATTTTGACTACGTTTAGATTCGATATCGACTACGTTTGGATTGGTCTTGATTCTGATTTAATTCGAGTTGTTTGATTTTATGATTTTGGACGTCACCCTGGATTTGGTTTTGTTATTCGGCCTCGTTTTGCTGTGGCCTTGTTACAGTCGCCTCTACTCTAAGCCTTGTGCTCAATCAATGATATTCACCTTTCCAAGTGACGTTGTTCAACCGAAGCTGTTCAGTCAATGTTGTACCTCCTGTTTTGAGTACCTTGTACTTTACTGATTCAACCAACTGATTGCTTGTGGCAATCAACAGCTTCTCTCAGAATTATACTCTGAACTTGCTAAACTCTCTATTTGGCAGAGATTCCACGCCCAGCAGAAATCTTGAGACTCTAAGGAGTAACTGAAACCGCGATTCCTTGGGACAACCACCAGACTTCTCACTCGTCCCTCGGAAATACCAGTGATCCTTGCTACCTTCTAACCGGATAACTAATTATATCATAAACGAAACCGTGGAAGTAAATCCCGCGCCGCTACCAGAGTAATTGTTGATAATCCTACCTAATCTACTCACTTTCTCTAATCAATGAAACGACAGTATTGACAAACTTGCTCGTCCATACTCATATGAAATCATTACCCGGTATAGAGTGTCGACTCTTACCATTCTCTGATCGGGATAGTTGTTTCACATCAAATTCCCGGAAATCACTTCAAAGAGCCACGAGAACAGATTTGGAGATGAATACTGTGTATCACTTCCAGACTGATGGCCGAAGTGGAAAAATCATTCGAGTGTTAAGGGACATGTTGTGTTTCTGCGTAATTTGGCAATAGTTGGTATCGACACCCCCTGTTGGCCAAATTCTCTTATGACGATACTTACGACTCTAGTATTCCAACGGCACCGTTCGAGGCACCTTATGGTCGCAAGTGCCGTTCGCCGACTTGATGGGCAGGAGTTAGTGGTACCCAACTTACTGACCCTAAACTTGTTCACGAGACTACCGAGAAAATCGTTCAGATCAGAATCGAGTTGCAAGCTGCTCACGAATCGTCAGAACAGCTATGCTGAAAAATGACGTAAATCTCTTGAATTTCCCGTTAAAACCTAGATTATGCTTAAAGATTCACCCTGAGAAGGTGTGATACGTTTAGTAAACACGAAAAGCTTAATTCTCGCTGATTTGATCCTTTCGAAATCCTTGCTAGAGTGGAACCGGTAGCACACAGGCTCGAGCTACCGTCAGAACTCAGCAGTGTTCGCAACGTTTTTATGCACATAGTGAAGAAATGACTTGCCGATGAGGCAACTGCTATTCCTCCGGGAAAGATTGATGAATGTTTGAATCTTGTTGAGAAACCTATCGAAATCATGAACCGTGAAATCGAATGACTTTAGTAAAGTCGCATCCTTATCGACAAAGCTTTTCGAAGCTCGTGAAAAGGTCCTGAATTCACGTGAGAACGCGACGATAAATCCTCGTGTGTATGTACTCATCTCTTTTCAACTGTAACGAGTAACTTGAAATGAATCGCGAGGTCGCGATTCTGTTAAGGAGGTGAGACTGTAACCACCCGTAATTTTCCGAATATATTTTTATACGAGACTTTCCCTGTTTCTCATAAACGGATTCTTTCTGAACTCTTTTGATTCTAAAACGTGAAGTTATCTCGCGAAACGTGAAATTTGTACACAATGCGTACTGGCACAACCGATGATTTGTTTGATTATTTTATTATTCGTGAGAAACGAGGCGTATGGATAGTCGTTCTTAATGGAAAAATTATTCTGAGCGCAATGATGAAATTCCCGTGTCTTGAACCGATCGTTTGCTATCTTAAACGAGCCCCGAGCATCATTTCATGAAAGATAGCAAAAATTACAACTATGGTCCCTGCAGTAAATTTTATCCCTCTTCCCTTAGACTTGGATTGTGACAACATTGGTCCCTAGGGTATTTCTAACCTAACCCTAGCATTACATATACTCCTATTATAATAAACCTAGGGTTTCATCCCTTCTCTTCCATCTCACAGCCGCTCCCTCCTCTCTCATTTTCCGGCAAAAATCCGGCCACCAGAACACCACCACCGAGCACCTCCATTCACCGCCACCACTATCATACTCACCTTGATCTCCCCATCATTTCTATATAGCTTACGCGCCTCCACCCAACCTCATCTCTTTGCTGTCTCTCTTTCGGTAAATAAAGATTTTTCTGGCAAGAATTCCGGCGTCACAAGCTTATAACCAATCGTGTGTAGACCAAGCAGATCGAAGGTTCGTTCATATATTTGTGTTGGTTCGAGGTCGCTACAGCCGCCATGGCTTCACTACTCCTTCACCGCCGTTATTTTCCCCCCTCCTCTTGCTCTTTTTCTCGACTTGGTAAACCGAGAATACCACCTTGTTATTCTTTATTTTGTTAAAAATCGATTGTTATGTTGATGTTTTCGTGGATTCAAAACCTATATAACTTGTCAATAATTGTTTTGTGTTTAAAACCGGATTTAAAACGATTATTGAAATGGTTTCGTGCGGTAATAAATAGTTTAAGATTCAACTGAAATGGTATTCGGGTTGTCCTCGGGTCGGGTCAGACCCGATGGTCCCAGTTTGGGTTCGGATTGTGGGAACCTATTGTGATAAACCTGGTTTGGAAGGTGTTGTGTACTCGTGTGGTAAGAAAAACTGAAAATAGTGTTTGTTTGATTTCTTGTTCTCGGTCAAGTGTGGAAAACCACTTGAGTCATGGTTGGTCTCAAAAATTGCTTCGGATTGGTTATTCGTTATATGTTTGGTTGGGTTGTCATAACTGATATTGTTGGTCCAGATCTTGATTAGGTGTTACTGATTGTGTTTCGTTTATATATTTTTTTTGTTACTTGGTCTCGAATAAGGTTTGGTTACGATTTGGACATAACTTTTAGGTGGGTCGCGTTGCTTGAACTTGGTGTAATACCACCCACGAGGGGTGTGTGATGTTGTTGACCTCGGTTTGGTACAACCAAACTCGATAGGGTGTGCTTGTGTGTAGCGTTGTTCAACATTAAGGGTGCGTTATGTTGGCTGTGTTTGTGTAGTTAGTCTTATGGGTTCATAAGCCCAATGTGAAACTTATGAGGTGGTTTGTTTAACTTTGAGCCGAAGCCCAAAGTGGTAATAAGGGTTTGCTAAAAATTTAAAAGTGTGGTTGATATAATTTGTAGTGTCAAAACATATATTTGACTAACGTATTCGACTTGTTTTGTTTTGGTTCACTTGGTACGTTTCGGGTAACTTGGAATTGTTATTTGAATACGGATGATAACTCGGCATTGGACATAAAATGGATATGTACGATATTAGATGATGGACTTATTGAACATTTTGGGACTTGTGACGGCGTAATATATTAAACTCGAATAGAATTTAATATATTAGACTCGGACCAGACACAAAATCTTCAATAAAACCAAAACTAATAATTACGAGAATAATAGCGAGACATAAACTTATTAAATACTGTAATACCAGTTTTCATTAACCCAAGTCTCGATGACTCGAGAAAATCTAATTTTATTAGTTAAACTTATTTTTATTATAAAACGTTTATGTTTTATACAAATTATTTGGGGATAACGGGGTAAATGTCGAAACGTACAAAATGATTTATTTTATTTGAGGTGTTTGGTTGTCGTAAACTTCTAGGTTTGTCTCCTTGGTTTGAGTTCTCGTCAGACTATGTCGATGTCTTTTCTCTTTGGCGTGAGTTGTATGTCGAGTCTATGTCTTCTTACCACACCACACGTGTAACACCCCCAACTCGGATTATGGCAGCGGGACTGAGTTTGGGGTATTACTCGAGGGGTAGTGAGTCAAAATCATAGAATAACGACCTCATAACGGGACGTTTTAAATAAAATATCACATTCAAATACAAAGTTCAACCTTTAGAGTTCAAAAGACTCGTAACACATTTAGCAGCGGAAAAATGAAATAGTTTGCAGCGGAAAAATAAAGTAGTTTGCAGCGGAAATTAAGATAGAAGTAGTAAAGCATAACCCACAGATAGCCATCCTGAACCTCCAGCCCTTCCTCGTGCACACTTCATAAATCAAATACCTGAGATAACATGCTAAAAAGTCAACACAAAGGTTGAGTGCAATTCATAGGTTTAGTAAAATAATAGTTTGAGCACAAAAATTTTAATCTGGAAGCTTCACATATTCAATCAGGATATCTTTCGTTTGTTTCGCTAAGCTCATGACACACAAAACGTTAACCGGTACCAATAACATTGGCGTAAGTCGACGGTAACCGCGGAATTTCATAATATAACAGTTTCCCTCAAGAAGGTACTTTGCTAGATACCTTGATAAAATCGAATATAGTACATCACATGCGGACTGGACCTAGTCAACATGGCGGAAGGGTCAATTCCTATAGGTCTATATCCCTATATTCGCGCTCACTCGCAAGTGATTAATGGTTCATGATCGAGGGACTTGCTTTTGGCAAGGACGGTACTTAATGCTTATCAGATGTTCAGCAAAGTTTTCAGTTCAAAGAACGGTTTTCAAGCAATTGTGATCATAGTAAAAACGGTAGCATGTATCTCACCCCAAGTAGTTTACAAAACATTTAAGATAAATAAGAGTGGGGCTATGAACTCACACCTTAGTCACAGAGAAAACGAGATAACAATCAGATGGTACGGCACAGCAAATGAACCTCAGCACAACCTAATCAATTAATGAAATAACTCAGATATAATATCCAAAATGATTTAATAAATAATACTCGTATAAAAAGTTTTTAGTTTCAATGGCGTTTGAAAGAAAATACGTTTAAGTCTCGTGTGGAAGTCTAGAAAGGGTAAAAAGATGACAAGTCGGCGGAAACAAACGAACACTCAAGAAGGACGAGGGAAGAGAAAAGAAGGAATACGAAAGAAAGAATTAATTCAGAAGAGAATAAATAACCAAACAAACGACCTCGATAGATAGTTTCGGCTTTTCCCCGTTTTTCCCAAAATAGATGTTATGATCGTAAAAACATAAGAGTTTTGAAAAGGTTTTGGAATATTTAATAAATCATAAATAGTTTAAGTTTTATAAAACATTTCACGAAATCTCGGCATGAATTGCCCGTTTATAAAACATTTCCAAGTCATACGACTTATTTGAATATTCCAATTGTTAACAAGTTTTACAAGTTTAAATATATAATTGGACATATCATTCGCGTGAATATTAGTTGTTTAGTTTTATCGACCATTTTGTATTGTTCGGGTCCAGGTAGGTTAAGCTCTTATGAGTCTAACGTACCCTTCCGTCTCATGTACCAAAGGGTCCATAATGTCCAAATAACCAATACCGTAAATCCAATACGTCCAATCCTTGTCCATAACATATATCATCACAATAATAATCCGAGTCCAATCGATAAATAAAAGTATCCCATATGTTGCAATTATTTCGAAACATCCCATATCGATAACAAACAAATATTAATAACTAACGACTAACCATTATAACATGACTCAACAATATAAACGACGACAATTAATATATACGACTCAACAAGTTATACATAAATAACGAAACCGACGTGACGAGAGTAGATTTATAAACAAACAACGACAAGTTATAAAACTTAGCCGTGACTCGCCACGAGTCACGGCTCGACTCAATCCGAGCCGTTGGGGCTCTCGACTAAACAAATCCAAACACAATCCAACAACATATCCGCAAACACAAACACTAACACTACTCCTAACTATAACTTATTAACTCTTTCTCAATATCAAAACTGCTTTTCATTTCGACGCAAATATAAATCTAAATCCGAAATCACAATCCAAACGACACTAAATACTTTGAAACTGCTACCACCCAAACTGACCCCAAACAACATCAAACTTCAATATCGGTAACACAATCCTAACCTATACCACACTCACCTTGCCTCGCCGTGACTCACCGTGAGTCACGGCTTGGCTTTTCCTTGACTGCCGAGACAACCAAACCCATTCGGACCTCAAAACTCTTCAAAAATTAAATAACAACGCAACAACAAGAACTGAACACAAGAACAATAAATATCATATCATCAAACCCTCACCGAGTCAACTGAGTTGACTCGGTGAGTTTGACCGAGTCAGCCGAGAAGAAGAGAGGGGAGGGTCCACACGAGGGTTTTAGACAAGTTTTAAACCATTTTCATTAATAAAAACATATTATTAATCGGATTTAATAAAAAATAAAAATTAGGGTTTCGAAAATATTTAATAAAAATAGTAAATAAGGGCGCGTGAGTGAGTTTTACCGTCGAGAAAAGATGGAGGGGAAGGTGGTGGTGGCTCGGTGGTGTTCACAGCGGCGGTGGGTGGCGCGTGAGAGCGTTGTGGTGGGAGCCGAGGGCTCAAAATCTCCAGAAACACGTAAAAGTGGCCGATCTAACGATTCGGCAAAGAAAAGGGTTCGCCGGAAAATATTCCGGTGGCCGCAAAATATGAAGGTGGCCGGAATTTGGGATCGCCGGCGACCTAGAGAGAGAAGGAAGAGAGAGAGGAGTGAATAGTAAATGAAATTTTATTAATAAAAGGGGGTATTTATACTTTGAGGGAGGGAGGTGAAATGAAAATTAAAAAGTGAGGGGAGTGTATTGAAAATAGGGGGCGGAGGGACCATTATGGTCAATGTGGCTATACTTTTGATAAAAACACCGCGGGACCCATTTGACGTACCAAACGGACTCGAAAATTAACGAAACTTGCGCCATTGTTCACGAAATAATTTTTCCAATAAAAACGAGTATAAATTTGCAATACTTTCAAAAATTAATATTTTTGACAAATACGATACGTTTCGTGCTTTCTAGGTTGTGCCGGTTCACTAATAGGGACAATATTCTCGTTTCTCGCAATAATTCTCGTTTCTCAAGCCCAAACAAGTTCAATAAAAAGTTTAATTTCTCAGGTAATGCAAAGTTTTAAAATAATTGGCTAGAAAGGTTTTGGAAAATTACCGGGTGTTACAGCACATACATCATATTGGGAAATCCGTCCCGGATTTCAGTTTAACTTATCGGTTCCGGTTTCGAAGAGGTGAGGATATTTGCGTTTGAACTGGTCCTCGCGTTCCCAGGTGAATTCGGGTCCTCTCTTGGAATTCCAGCGGACTTTCACAAGGGAAATTTTGCTCCTCTTTAATCGTTTGACCTCACGCTCCATAATCTCTACAGGTTCTTCAATAAAGTTCAGTTGCGCATCAACTTGAATCTCATCGAGTGGAATCATGGCTGTCTCATCGGACAAGCATTTCTTCAAATTAGACACGTGGAATACAGGATGTACCCTACTGAGCTCTGGTGGTAATTCTAGCTTATAAGCTACAGGACCAACTCGGTTCAGAATCTTGAACGGTCCTATGTATCTGGGGTTCAGCTTTCCGCGTTTGCCAAATCGTATCACACCTTTCCATGGTGAGACTTTCAACATAACTCTGTCTCCAACCTGAAACTCTAGCGGTTTACGTCTTACGTCAGCATAACTTTTCTGTCGGTCTCGTGCGATCTTCAATCGGTCTTTAATCTGCACAATCTTCTCTGTGGTCTCACGAACAAGATCTGGTCCAATGAGCTGAGCTTCCCCTACTTCAGCCCAACAAATAGGTGATCGACATTTTCGGCCATACAATGCCTCAAACGGTGCAGCCTTAATACTTGCGTGATAGCTGTTGTTGTATGAAAACTCAACCAATGGCAAATGGGTATCCCACCCATTTCCAAAATCAATCACGCAGGCCCGGAGCATATCTTCCATTGAATCGTCCTTTCACTCTGGTCATCTGTCTTCGGGTGATATGCAGTACTCATGTCGAGGTTCGTGCCAAGGAATCCTGAAGCTTCTTCCTTTGAAACATAATGTTCCATCTGAACGCTTCTCAAACTTCGTCTGTATCATTCCATAAAGATTCTCACTCTGGATATGTTCTTGTTTCACTGCTTCTTCTTGAGCACGGAGGATTTGAGCGGGAAAATTCGAATTGATGGTCATAACCAAGGCTCGAACTCGTAGAGGTTTCAACCGTTCCTTTCGGCTCAAGGCATCAGCCACAACGTTTGCCTTTCCTGGGTGACATCTGATTCAGTCGTAATCGCTTAGAGTTTCCAACCATCTCCGTCGTCTCATATTCAGCTCCTTCTGATCTAAGATATGCTGAAGACTCTTGTGATCGGTGTACACGACACATTTCGTTCCGTATAGGTAGTGCCTCCATATCTTCAGTGCCAAAAACCACTGCTCCCAATCTCCAAATCATGCGTAGTATACTTCTCCTCGTGGGTCTTCAGTTGTCGGGAAGCATAAGCCATTACTTTCCCTTTCTGCACCAACACTGCTCCTAAACCATGATATGATGCATCACAGTATACCACAAAATCTTCTACTCCGTCTTGATAGCCAAAATTGGTGCACTACACAGTTTTCGCTTCAGGATTTGGAATGCTTCTTCTTCATCGTTTTCCCACTCATACTTCTTATTCTTCTGAGTCAATGCAGTTAATGCTTTACACACTCGGTTCATGAGGTCCATGAATACTGCTGGTGCGTTTGTCAAACTAAATGGCATTACTTTGAATTTATAGTGGCCATAGCGAGTCCTGAACGCCGTCTTGGGAATATCCTCTTCCGGGACCCTAAGTTGTTGGTAACCTGAGTTCAGATCAATCTTCGAGTAGTAATCTGATCCTTGCAGCTGGTGGAACAAATCATCAATCCTCGGTAACGGGTAGCGGTTCTTCACCGTCAGCTTGTTCAGTTCGCGATAGTCAATACACATTCTAAACGACCCATCTTTCTTCTTTACGAACAACACCGGTGCTCCCCACGGTGATGAACTAGGTCGGATGAATCCTTTATCCAACACTCCTGTAACTGCTTGGACAGTTCTCGTAATTTGGTAGGAGTAAGTCGATACGGTGCACGGGTCACGGGTGCAGCTCCTGGAACTAAGTCAATCAGGAATTCTACCTGTCGAGCCGGTGGAAGTCCAGGTAGATCTTCAGGGAATACCTCAGGGAAATCACGCACAATCGGGACGTCCTCGAGTCGCTTTTCTCCAGACTCTTTCTCGGATACTTGTGCTAAAAACGCATGGCATCCTTTCTCGATATACTTCAGTGTCTTAATGCAGGAAATGATGTTCAGACG
Organism: Artemisia tridentata subsp. tridentata; assembly: GCA_021014915.2. Lineage (NCBI taxonomy): Eukaryota > Viridiplantae > Streptophyta > Magnoliopsida > Asterales > Asteraceae > Artemisia > Artemisia tridentata. Next base: position 246,864,779 of record CP139504.1, read on the forward strand.
GGTTCCACTACGGTCACCGCGGACAACCAAAGTCTCGTCATCAAGAAGGATATGAACAACTCGTTCACCGCAAATAATGCTGGCTCGATGTTTGGACAACCAATCTATTCCTGCAACTACGTCTAAGCTTCCGAGTTCTATTAGCATAAGATCGATGCTAAACGGGTGATCTAGAAGGTTTAAGGTACAGTCTCGGATTACGGTGCAAGTATTAACCAGATTCCCATTAGCTAGTTCAATACTATAACTGGTGTCTAGTATGGTAGGGGTGAGATTTAGTAGCAGTGAAATCTTAGAAGATATAAAGCTCATATCGGCACCAGAATCAAATAAGACTTTAACACGAAGGTTGTTGAGTAGAAACGTACCGGTAACGACATTTGGGTCCTGATACTGCTCTCCATTTCCTAGCACGTATGCTCTGCCACGAGCACCTTCGGTCTTTTGTCCAGTATTTTTCGGGCACTGGCTCTTGTAATGTCCACGCTCCCCACATCCAAAACATGTTACAACCGGCTGTGCATTACTCCCTGTAGCCACAGCTTTTCCCTTACAGTTCTTAGCAACATGCCCAACCTTGTTGCAGTTCTGACATCTCGCAGTGCACGGTCCAGGGTGGTGATGGTTACATTTTTCACAGTACGGGTACTTTCCAGCATATCCTCCCACTTGAGCTGGTGCAGCTACATATGCTCTGACAGCCTCTTGGCGTCGGTTTTGCTGGTTGTGGTGATTGTTGTTACGGTACTGGTTATTGTTGTTATTTGGGTGATGGTTATGGTGAGAGTGATTGTGGTTGTTGTTCTTCCTGAAATCATCCCATTTCCTCTTATGATCAAAGTTGTTACCTTTCTGAGCAGTCCCATTCTTGATTGCTTGATCCATCAGTCGTTCAGCGATACGGATTGCATCGTCCAAAGTTTGAGCATTGTATGACGTCACGTTTCCTTCAATACATGTTGGTAAACCTCCAATAAACTTCTCAAGCAGCTTCTCATTATCCGGCACCATATGGGCACAAAAGACTTTCAACTCCTGGAATCGGCGAATATAGGTAGCAAGATCAACACCTTTCACAGCCAAGTAGTAGAACTCCGTATCCAATTTCCTCATATCACTGCGGGAGCAGTACTTTTTCACCATCTCCTTCTTGAAATCTTCCCAAGACATACTGTACGCTCTCTCCAACCCAATATCACTGCGATATGCATTCCACCAGGACAAAGCATGCTCCACTAAGCTTCCTGCAGCATACTTTACCTTACAGTCTTTCGGGCAATTACTCAACAGAAACACGGATTCCATCTTTTCAAACCATTGTGTTAAGCCGACTGCTCCTTCTGCTCCCCTGAAAGTAGTGGGCTTGCAGCTCATGAATTCTTTGTAGGTACAGGAACGTTTCTCTGGGACAGGTTGTACTCCTGTTTGCTCAACGTTCACTTGCTCCACATTCGCTTGTCCAGCATTCTGATTTCCAGCTCCTACTAAGCCGGCAACAGCCGCAGCTATGCCTTCTTCGATTAACTTCCTGATCGCAGCCGGGGTCATTCCCTTAGGTGGCATAATTCTATCAATCATTACAAATGTACAACACTGTAAGTATTTTGATTGTCGTAACAGAATCATAACACAAAGGTAAATAATACAATGATAATTCATAGTATAGCATCGATTCAACATCATAATAGTACATCACCAAAATACATCGTAGATTTGATACTCGTCATTAGTCTTGCAAGATATGCAAAACGACTACAAGTTTCTTATCAAATCTACTAACCGGAACTAGTCAGTTCAGTACGTACAAGGTAAACTGCTACTACAATACCAATCTACCATAATAAAATGATCAATAATCTCTACTGACGGTCTACTATCTCCTTATCATCATCTATCCGTCTCCTCATCATCCGGGTGAGGTACATAACTAGGGTGTGGGTCCATCTCTGGACTCGGGGGGGGGCAAAGGGGTGATCGACGGGTGCAACTGATAATTGACCGGTGGGAACTGATGTAGCCGTAATACTCTCCATGGAGCATCGGGACAAGTATAAAAATTTCTAGCCAAATGTTTATAAAATAGTTTCATATAAAAATGAAATAGTAGTGAAATCCAAACGTACAGTAATAAAGTACTTACGAGTGAAGTGGCACGGAAGGCTGATGGCTATCGATTTCGGAAAACGTTTTGACTCACACGAAAAATGTTTATAGTCGAGTATGACCTCGTTCTCTACCTTGGCTCTGATACCATTCTGTAACACCCCCAACTCGGATTATGGCAGCGGGACTGAGTTTGGGGTATTACTCGAGGGGTAGTGAGTCAAAATCATAGAATAACGACCTCATAATGGGACGTTTTAAATAAAATATCACATTCAAATACAAAGTTCAACCTTTAGAGTTCAAAAGACTCGTAACACATTTAGCAGCGGAAAAATGAAATAGTTTGCAGCGGAAAAATAAAGTAGTTTGCAGCGGAAATTAAGATAGAAGTAGTAAAGCATAACCCACAGATAGCCATCCTGAACCTACAGCCCTTCCTCGTGCACACTTCATAAATCAAATACCTGAGATAACATGCTAAAAAGTCAACACAAAGGTTGAGTGCAATTCATAGGTTTAGTAAAATAATAGTTTGAGCACAAGAATTTTAATCTGGAAGCTTCACATATTCAATCAGGATATCTTTCGTTTGTTTCGCTAAGCTCATGACACACAAAACGTTAACCGGTACCAATAACATTGGCGTAAGTCGACAGTAACCGCGGAATTTCATAATATAACAGTTTCCCTCAAGAAGGTACTTTGCTAGATACCTTGATAAAATCGAATATAGTACATCACATGCGGACCGGACCTAGTCAACATGGCGGAAGGGTCAATTCCTATAGGCCTATATCCCTATATTCGCGCTCACTCGCAAGTGATTAATGGTTCATGATCGAGGGACTTGCTTTTGGCAAGGACGGTACTTAATGCTTATCAGATGTTCAGCAAAGTTTTCAGTTCAAAGAACGGTTTTCAAACAATTGTGATCATAGTAAAAACGGTAGCATGTATCTCACCCCAAGTAGTTTACAAAACATTTAAGATAAATAAGAGTGGGGCTATGAACTCACACCTTAGTCACAGAGAAAACGAGATAACAATCAGATGGTACGGCACAGCAAATGAACCTCAGCACAACCTAATCAATTAATGAAATAACTCAGATATAATATCCAAAATGATTTAATAAATAATACTCGTATAAAAAGTTTTTAGTTTCAATGGCGTTTGAAAGAAAATACGTTTAAGTCTCGTGTGGAAGTCTAGAAAGGGTAAAAAGATGACAAGTCGGCGGAAACTAACGAACACTCAAGAAGGACGAGGGAAGAGAAAAGAAGGAATACGAAAGAAAGAATTAATTCAGAAGAGAATAAATAACCAAACAAACGACCTCGATAGATAGTTTCGGCTTTTCCCCGTTTTTCCCAAAATAGTTGTTATGATCGTTAAAACATAAGAGTTTTGAAAAGGTTTTGGAATATTTAATAAATCATAAATAGTTTAAGTTTTATAAAACATTTCACGAAATCTCGGCATGAATTGCCCGTTTATAAAACATTTCCAAGTCATACGACTTATTTGAATATTCCAATTGTTAACAAGTTTTACAAGTTTAAATATATAATTGGACATATCATTCGCGTGAATATTAGTTGTTTAGTTTTATCGACCATTTTGTATTGTTCGGGTCCAGGTAGGTTAAGCTCTTATGAGTCTAACGTACCCTTCCGTCTCATGTACCAAAGGGTCCATAATGTCCAAATAACCAATACCGTAAATCCAATACGTCCAATCCTTGTCCATAACATATATCATCACAATAATAATCCGAGTCCAATCGATAAATAAAAGTATCCCATATGTTGCAATTATTCCGAAACATCCCATATCGATAACAAACAAATATTAATAACTAACGACTAACCATTATAACATGACTCAACAATATAAACGACGACAATTAATATATACGACTCAACAAGTTATACATAAATAACGAAACCGACGTGACGAGAGTAGATTTATAAACAAACAACGACAAGTTATAAAACTTAGCCGTGACTCGCCACGAGTCATGGCTCGACTCAATCCGAGCCGTTGGGGCTCTCGACTAAACAAATCCAAACACAATCCAACAACATATCCGCAAACACAAACACTAACACTACTCCTAACTATAACTTATTAACTCTTTCTCAATATCAAAACTGCTTTTCATTTCGACGCAAATATAAATCTAAATCCGAAATCACAATCCAAACGACACTAAATACTTTGAAACTGCTACCACCCAAACTGACCCCAAACAACATCAGACTTCAATATCGGTAACACAATCCTAACCTATACCACACTCACCTTGCCTCGCCGTGACTCACCGTGAGTCACGGCTTGGCTTTTCCTTGACTGCCGAGACAACCAAACCCATTCGGACCTCAAAACTCTTCAAAAATTAAATAACAACGCAACAACAAGAACTGAACACAAGAACAATAAATATCATATCATCAAACCCTCACCGAGTCAACTGAGTTGACTCGGTGAGTTTGACCGAGTCAGCCGAGAAGAAGAGAGGGGAGGGTCCACACGAGGGTTTTAGACAAGTTTTAAACCATTTTCATTAATAAAAACATATTATTAATCGGATTTAATAAAAAATAAAAATTAGGGTTTCGAAAATATTTAATAAAAATAGTAAATAAGGGCGCGTGAGTGAGTTTTACCGTCGAGAAAAGATGGAGGGGAAGGTGGTGGTGGCTCGGTGGTGTTCACAGCGGCGGTGGGTGGCGCGTGAGAGCGTTGTGGTGGGAGCCGAGGGCTCAAAATCTCCAGAAACACGTAAAAGTGGCCGATCTAACGATTCGGCAAAGAAAAGGGTTCGCCGGAAAATATTCCGGTGGCCGCAAAATATGAAGGTGGCCGGAATTTGGGATCGCCGGCGACCTAGAGAGAGAAGGAAGAGAGAGAGGAGTGAATAGTAAATGAAATTTTATTAATAAAAGGGGGTATTTATACTTTGAGGGAGGGAGGTGAAATGAAAATTAAAAAGTGAGGGGAGTGTATTGAAAATAGGGGGCGGAGGGACCATTATGGTCAATGTGGCTATACTTTTGATAAAAACACCGCGGGACCCATTTGACGTACCAAACGGACTCGAAAATTAACGAAACTTGCGCTATTGTTCACGAAATAATTTTTCCAATAAAAACGAGTATAAATTTGCAATACTTTCAAAAATTAATATTTTTGACAAATACGATACGTTTCGTGCTTTCTAGGTTGTGCCGGTTCACTAATAGGGACAATATTCTCGTTTCTCGCAATAATTCTCGTTTCTCAAGCCCAAACAAGTTCAATAAAAAGTTTAATTTCTCAGGTAATGCAAAGTTTTAAAATAATTGGCTAGAAAGGTTTTGGAAAATTACCGGGTGTTACAACACGAAACGTTGAAACTAAACTTTTGATAAGTTTTGAAAACTGAGTAATCCACGAAAACTGTGACACGTTGTCTTTTATAGACTTTATTATTATGCGAGCCGTATTTTGAGATAATCGTATACGTATTAGGTTGTGCCGATCCTAGACTGTTGTGTACCGTCATGCTTATTCATCTTGGAACCGTCGTGCCGTATGTTTTGAGATCGTTGTGATATGCTCTAGATGCCAGTTGTGTCAGTCGTGATTTTTGCATTGCTGTGGCTAAGGTGAGTTCATGGCCCCTACTTTTACTAGTTTTCTAACTATTTTTAGGGGAGAATACATGCTCATTTCTACTTAAACTCATTACTGGTTTTACTTGAAACGTGATTTGTTTTCTCCAACGTACTGTTTGGCTGATTTATCTGACCTGGTTATTTGAATGCATTATGTGCTTACTTGTTATTTGATGTGGCCTGGAACTGTTGTGATACTGTTACACGAGCTGGCTATGGTTATCATTAACGAAGGCTCTTTGTGCCTAGTAGTAATGGCTCTTTGTGCCTAGTAGTAATGGCTCCTGTCCCTATCAACATCTGTAGTGTGCACCTATAGGGAACTATTATCGTGATTTAACTTCTGCGACCTAGCCAGCATAACAGTTAAACTTGCGTGACACTATATGAGTGTAGCACTTCTATGATTGATTTTGGTTGGAGATGTTTGACTATGTTATTATTTGCGGATTTGGTTCTAGAACTATGACTTAGGCAGTGTTAGCCTACGTTGGACTTGAATTGTTTTCGAACGATGATTTGAACTCGGAAAACCTTGTGGTTCAACCATACTGTTTTAAACTAAAACCTGTGAACTCACCAGCGTAAGCTGACCCTTTTAGCATGTATTTTCAGGTTTTAGATGATAGCTTATTTCTGGAGGCGCTTGGCAAGGGGCATGGTCATAGACGACTCTGATATTTATATTTGGGACCGCTTTATCTATTTATGGGCCTATTTCCGCACTACTCTTGAATTATGTAAATTTAACATTTTTGTAAATGAATTTTACTCTAAACGGTTAAGGTAAAACAGTTCTTTGTACCTTGTGTTGTGATACCAATTGAGTAGCACCCCAGTGACATGTATGCTTCCGCTGGACCCGATTTTCGGGGTGTTACAAGTTTTCCAACAACTTCTCGTTATCTGAAACCATAGTTGGACATAGCGCGGCCAACTCATGAAATCTCCTGATGTAGGCTTCGATATCATTACCTGTGGTTACTAACTCATAAAATTTTGTCTCTAGCTTCTTCACTTCGGTGCGTGGGCAAAACTTCTTAGTCAATAACTTGTTGAATTCTTCCCACGTAAGCTTGTAAGCGTTTTCCATACCAATAGGCTGTGCATAAGAATTCCACCATGACATAGCGTCATCAATGAGTGTACCAGTAGCGAACTTTACCTTGCAATCATTTGGACAATTGCATAGAAGAAATACATATTTCGTCTTTTCAAACCAACGGATCATAGCAGTGGCTCCTTCAGTGCCTTTGAATTTTATGGGATCGCCGTTCTTAAAGTCCCTGTATGTACATTTGCGAACATTAGTACCATTATCAGCCAGCCCGGCAGCTTCTGCTGTTTTTGCCTGAGAAGCGGCTTCAGCAGCCCGAGCTGCTACGGCTTCTCTTTCAGCTACTAGTGCTGCCTCTATACTATCCGCAACAAGTTTTCTAATATCAGCTGGTGTCATCGCTTGAGTAGTTTTCTTTGGCGGCATAATTCTTCATAATCACAAAAGATAACAATAATGAGAACTCACAAATAGAAATGATCATCATAAACAATATACAGCCACAACATGTATAAATACAATGAAATCACAACGAGAAACAACCACGAAATATCATAAATATAATCACAACACACATGAATATAATACATGAAAATTTCGGCCTACATGGACCGATATCATAGATAGCACAACCATTCCTACATAGTAGAGTCAACACTTGATACATTTTGTTTGTACAACAACCAAAAGACTACAAGTTCTTTAAACTATGTCACACACCCTGTGACTAGGATAATAATAGTAAAAGCTAGCATGATATAAGTCTAGTCTAGGCATCTCCTGGTGCTCCACCTGATCGAACCTGAAGCTCTCAGATCTCTGCAGCTAGTCTGACCACAATCTCCTCCAAATGCTGAATCCGAAGCTGTGTAGCAGCATCCCTGCTCTCCAAAGTAGCAATCCTCGCACGTGCTGAAACTAACTCGCCTGCCTGTCGCTGCTGCTCCTCCTGTGACATCTGGGCTCTGTCAAACAACTCTGGCATCTCCTGCCTCAGCTCAGTGATGCGCTCACGATCCTCCTGCTGTCTAGTCTCTAAACCCTGATAGGAAACATCAATGGAAACCCTGCCTAAAACCAAACCCTCTATATCCTCCTCCATCGCCACAACTCGGCTCAATAGAATCTCTTCTAACTGACCTAAGGCCCTGTTAATCTGGTCCTGCTGATGGTCTAATCGTGTATCAAGTGTAGGAGCAGTAGGCTGTCTAGCGGCTGCAGCTCTGTAACTCTCACCGACCTCAAACCTACTAGGTGGTGTAGTCTCTGTAGACTCAGTAGTAGCTGGTGATGGTGTGTCAAATCGTGCACGCTTCTTGAGCGGCAAGTCAGATATGGGTGTAGTAGGGTCTCTGAGATGTGATGGTGCTGGTGGTGCTCCAGATGATGGTGAGGGTGGGGATAATGATGATAGAGAGGATGGTGATGATGGTGGTGATGGTGTACAGAATACTACTCTCTTTCGCGCTGTCAAGCGGCGTCTGAGAGGATAAGATGTAGTAAACCCTCTGGGACGAACACTAGTGGTCGGGATAAGTGATGGTGGTGGTAGTGGTACATAAGCAGCTGGTGATCTAGGAGTGCGAGTAAGAGACCGTACTCTCTTCCTAGCAGTGAGCTTCATAAGAGGCCCATTCGGAGACAGTCGGTATGCCCGACCGAAAGGTATCGGCTGTCCTGGCCGAATGATAGGAACAGCTCTAGCCCTACGGCGAATCAGTGGTGATAAGGGTGGTGTAGGTGCAACTTCGCCCTCCTCAAAGGGTTCAGTCTCAGCATCGGATGGTATGGGTGATGAGTCTGGTGTAGAGTCAACTGATGTTAGGACTATAGTAGGTGGTAATGAGACATCCTCCATGTCAGAGTCTGAAGTAATGATGATAGGATGAGTATCTGAAGACATCTATGTGACAATCGACGTGAAATGAAAGTAAATAACCCGCATAATGTATGTATGAAACTGCATGTATAGTGAATATGCACTTATGATGAAATGATAAGATGCTATGATGATGTGGTTATAGTCTAGGGTATCATGGACAACCTAGTTCGCTATAACCTTAGCTCTGATACCAATCTGTCACACCCCCAAATATCTGGTTTGCAGCGGAATGGAATACCTGGGGCGTGACTGCCATAGCATCACAGTTACAGTTACAATGAACGACCTAAAGTGCCGTTTTAAAAGTACATCGTTTGATTTCAAAAACATTCAGAGTTTACACAAGATAGGTCCCAAAAGATAATTCAAGTTTGCGGAAATAAGTTTGTTACAACCAAACGATAGTTTAAAGTGCATATAAATACAAGTGAGACGCGTCGTCACCGCGACTCTTTGATATGTCCACATGCAGGCCATGATGCGAATACCTTAATTACCTGAAAATACATTGCTAAAACGGTCAACAATAAAGTTGGTGAGAATCATAGGTTTATGTAAATGATAAGTCTCTACGGTAACCACAAGTATAAAGCGAAATGACAAAAATGCCACATAAAATACTACATTGGCTCTTAAGCTCATGACCCCGAAGCTAGACTGAAATGAATGCCCCAAACTGAGTGTTTTGCCAGTCACTCTGATATGATACAAATGAAATGCGTTCGTAGACTAGTTGGCGCTACCATCCCGAACGGAGGCGTCACCCTCAATAGATCTATTCACTCACTCTCGCTTACTCCGTAATTAACGGTCATGATAAATAAAAGGGGACTTTAACTGGGCAATGATGTAACTTAAGCAATGTAAATGAATTTGATACTTTGGTCCGTATGAAAAATGGTGCAATGTATTCTCCCCCATAAGTTTAGAAATAAAATAATCAATTGAAAACGGGGCTATGAAAACTCACATGATGCAATAGTTATGATGACAAAAGTGGATAAACTGAAATGAGGAACAATCTCTAACTGCAACCTAATATGAATGATATGATCTAATGTAAGTCATGAATTGATGCTACACATGCAAATACGTATGTTATCGATACCACTCGTGAAATGTGGAAATAATATTTATCGTGGTACGATTAATATGGCTGGAGGTTAGACGCTTGGTGCTTTTCGTTGTTAAACCCTAATGTTTTGTTAAGGTTTATAAATCTTGCGAATTGGCTTTTTAATTGGTTCTGATTGATTTTCTGGCTATTGTTTGAGGCTATTGTGTTTATTGTTTGTGGTTGTGGGTTATTGAGAGATGGAAAAGGGGTTTTTGACTAACATGAGTGTGAACAAGGGGTCGAATGAATCTGGTACAAAGGAAGCTGATCAGATTAATGTAAATCTTAGCGAATTGGCTGCTCGTATGAGTAGGCTCAAGGGACAAGAGGGTGGTTCGGGTATGCAACAACTACGTAAAGCTACTAGGGTTTTGAATAACCCTACGTTGGATTCTAATGGCACCGAGGCTGTTGGTGTTTCTACTACTAGTCTTGGTGAGTTTAATTCGAGTTCAACGATGAACCCTAGTAGTTCTATTGGTGTTGATGTGGTGGCGAATGCATGGGCTGTAAATGACGATGCTACTGTTAATTATCCCAATCCTAATGACTTCCCAACATTTCCTACGCAAGTGAAGCCGGTTTCACTTGATCATCCTATGGAAGGTCCTCAAAAGGATAATGAGTTGAGTGGTGTTGCTGTTTCTTCACATGAGGCTGATCTAAATACTACACCTTCTAATGAGCAAGTAGAGCCGGTTCTACCTGCAAACGTCAATACTAATGGTATTGATAAGGTTGTTGTGGATGTTTGCAATGATTTTGCGAGTGCTATGAATAAGGTTCAAACGAAGAATGCTGAAAGTGCATTAAAACAGCCATCAACTTCATATGCTAGAGCTACCTCTAATGAGCCTAAGAAACATTTGTCTAATTTTCGTAGGTTGGAATGTAGCAACAAAAGGAATGGTGTGGATCTTACTGTCCCTATGAAAGTGGTTGAAGAGGTTAACACTAGATATGAAAATACCCTATATGGGTATTTCCTTGGTAAACGAATTGCTTTTCCGGTTGTTGACTATTATGTGCGCAATGTGTGGGCTAAATTTGGAATACAAAAGGTTATGATGAATGCGAAGGGGTTCTTTTTCTTCAAGTTTAACTCAAGAAAAGGTGTTGATGATGTCCTTGAAAATGGGCCTTGGCTGATTAGAAAAGTACCTATTATTCTTAAACCATGGACTTTGAATTCTAATATGCTTAAGGAGGATTTGACTAACATCCCGGTGTGGGTTAAATTTCATGAGGTCCCGTTAGCAATGTTTTCTGATGACGGTCTTAGTCTCCTTGCTACATTGCTTGGTACGCTGAGAATGTTAGATACTTATACTAGCCAAATGTGTAAGGAATCTTGGGGCCGTAGTAGCTTTTCGAGGTGCTTGATTGATGTTAGGGCGGATGTTGCACTTAGAGACAGCCTAACAGTTGAAGTACCCCTACTAGATGGGTCAGGTTTTACTATTCATCAGATAAGGGTGGAGTATGAGTGGAAACCACCTCGATGTGATACTTGTAAGATTTTTGGTCATACACTTGTGGATTGTCCAAGATCTGTCTTACCCCCTGTTCAGAATACTTCGAATGTTAAGGATGGTCCGCAAACTGTCAACAGCATCAGGAAGGGTAAGCAAAGTGGTTCAGGTGTTACAGGACACAGAGGTTTCTCAAAACCTGTTGTAGGTAAGAAATTTCAATACCAACCAAAAAAGACACCTCCTGAACCTAAGAAAGTCGATGTGACTCCAAAAAAGGCTACTAGTGTGGCAAGTACTAGTGGAACAAAGGTTGCTACATCTAATCGGTTTGATGCCCTTAATATGGATGATATTGATGACTTGGGTCTTCCTACTAAGGATGTGCAAAAGGATGTGGCTGCTGTAAGTAAAATGGAAGAGAAGGTGAATGAGTCTTTAAAGACTAGTAATACATCACAGGATCCGCCGGTGATTGAACTTCAAGGAACAAAGGTTGGTACGTCTAGCCCTAACACTTCTGATTCTCCAAACCCTTCTTCTCTGAAGAGAACAAATCCTTTCTCTAAGGTTGGAGAGATTGTCGATTCCGATAGTGACGAGGAGGTTGTTGACCTCTTTGATGAGTCGGCTAACTTATTTGGCGGTGGTAATGACCATGAATATGACTATGATGACTATGATGACTATGCACATCAAATTGATGATCTTCCAGGGCAGTTGGATGCCTTCTATGACACGTATGGTATTAAGCTTCAAGGTCTTCGCAAGAAGTAACTGTCTTGTTAGGAATCTTATTTTATTTTATGTGTTGGTGCATCTTTTGTTGCTAGAGTTGTAAGTGCTTTTGGCATGTCTTAAGCACTAGTTCTAGGGTGTTTATCAAGCTTTAGCTTGAGGTTAATATGGCACATCAGCCATATTCCATTTGTACTTAATTTTTTTTGGTTTATATATTTACCAGGGTGCAGGATTACTCCCCTTTACCCAAAAAAATAAATAATATTTATCGTCGAAAAATATATTTTTGACGTCTTGTTAAGTCATAAAACATTTTACGTGTATATATGTTGTAACGACATCCCACGATCGTCGTTTGGTGATTTATTGAAAAATAGAGTTTTTCGTCGCAAATAAAACACTTTGATAAATTTCTGAAAATGACTAAGTAGCCTCGCAAAGCTAGTTGTAAGTTGGTGAATATTGAGTGTTAGGAAACGATCTCCGTGGTTTTAGAAAGCTTGTGACAACATCTTAAATTCGTATCATCGAAATTTTGTCCATACGAGTCCCGATCATAAAGAAAAATAATAGTTAAGTTAGATAGTCGGGCTAAATTTGCTGTTTTTGTGCAGTTTTCGGGTATATTGGGAAGGTCATATTTTACTCGTTACAAGTCCGATTGACGAACGGCTGGTCAATTTAGAAAGTAGGCCGGGAGTACTTGATTTTACTTCAAGTGGTTAATGTCTCAAACTGACTACGTTCTTTATGTCCTCGGCTTCGTCTTACAGCGAACTAATATATTTTTGATATGTCGGCTCATCTAGATCGCGTTCAACGCCTCGTTTTAACCATTGAAAATCGTGTAACAGCTTGTTATTTTTCAGAAAATATAGTTTTCGTCGTTAAACTTATAATTAACGTATCTTTCTCGTCGTAAGCTCGTTTTTACTCATTCCTGCGGCCACGGCTTCGTTTTTGAGTTTATTTTCTAAATATGTAAGCCAAAATAACCCATGATCTACTGAAATTTCCAGAATTTGCAAAAATGGACAGACCTTCATCTATATTTTGTTAAAACCATTTTTACTACTTCAAGACTTGAACAAATCCCTTCCAATCAACACCAAAGCTATTCTAAACCTACCATACACCTTCCTAGGGTGTCATGGGTTCCTAATCTTTACCAAAAATGATGGAGCTCATAAGATCACTAATAAAATTCTTTAAATTCATTTTAGTGACAAAAATAAGTGGTAAGTGGTATATAACATAGATATATTTGCATGCTTTGCTACTAGCTCATAAAAATAAATTAAGTAGGAGTGTAAATGAGTAGAAAAAATACTTAGAACACTTACTTGAGGATGATGAGTTTTTGAGGTAAATGACTTAATTACTTCAAGGTTTTTATTTCAAAACCCTAACTAAAATCACTAATAGAACTTGTAAAATACTTGAACTTGAAATCTTGATGAATTTTTCTTCTTCTTCTTAGTTTGGCCGAACCACAAGGACCATGGAGAGGGTGAGAGGATTTTCTTTGCTAGTTGATTTTTGTTAGTTACTTGTATGTGTTAAATGAGAAGATATGGGAAATATGTAGTGATTATTAGCTAGATAACTAGCCTTGGTTTAATTGTAGTCAAAGTGGGCTAGGAGGGGGGGGCAAGGGGGCGGCAAAAGGGGAAATGGGGGGATGAGATGATGGCTATTAATTAGTCTTGTACTTTGTGTGTAATTTAGCTAGATTTAGTTAGGATATTATGCTATCGGGTATTGAGTTAGCTAGAAATAAATTTTAACGGAACAAAATAAAGTATGACGAAGTTGTAAAAATTATAAAATCACATTTCTTGCAAGTATCGGGTGTCCAAATAATTATTGTGTTGAAGTTTCGTAAACCGTCGTAGTTATAAGCTTTTAACGGAATATATAGTAAATAATTTCAAAACACCGGGTAAACTAGTAATATAATTTTTATATCACTGTAATGAGTGTGAAAATATATTAGGATCACAGTCGGGAGTGTCGGGTATATTGTTCGTAGTAAATGATTGAGTGATGGCGTTTATTTAATAAATAAATATACGTTTTTTTGGGTAAAGGGGAGTAATCTTGCACCCTGAATGACCTAACATGCAAACCCGTGAATAGAAATTATGCAAACCCGTGAATGACCTAACATGAAGATGATGTTACTGATGATATATAGACTACTATAGTCTATATGATGTGTCCTTAGTGATGTTTTATGAATACGCAGCTAAACCATTACGGTTACGCGAATTTTGACACCCGTAAACCTAATTTACGAAATGATAAATGATAACCATGAATAGTGATTTCCCTCCGAGAATGAATAGTGAAATTATGAATAGTAATCCATGAATAGTAAATGTCAAAGTTTGGAAAATGTCCTGAAATTACGATTTGTCACATCAAAACTCATGTAAAGGCGAATCGTGTGGTTTAGTTTCAAGAGGAAGGGTATAAAGAGAAGAGCTCACGACCTGATGGGGTTTCTTTTGCTAATGGCAATGATATGCCGGCTGTTGATCTAACAAACCATGAGCCGTCTAAACCAAATGACGTCACCAAGAGTCCCGAAACCATCTCGTTTGCACAGGTCTTGAAACCCGAAGTGTCTACACCAAAGGTGGTTGTGAGCCCATTGGAATCTGATATTACATGTGAGGGGGCTGATGTTGCTATACCACCTGCTACCATGGAGAAGGTTAGTAATAAATTCAAGAATACTTTGTACGGGTATTTTATTGGTAAGAGTTTGGTTTTTACGGTGGTTGAGTACTATGTACGTAGTGTGTGGTCGAAATATGGTTTAACTAAGGCTATGAGAAACGCAAAAGGTTTCTTCTTTTTTCAATTTGAAACTAGAAAGGGCATGGAAGATGTGTTGGAATCTGGTCCATGGATTATCCGAAATGTTCTGATTATTCTTAAAGAATGCACACTGAATACTAGTTTGCTAAAGGAAGATTTGACTAAAATACCGATGTGGATTAAACTCCATGATGTTCCTATTGCGGCCTATTCAGCAGAGGGGTTAAGCCTTATTGCTACACAGCTCGGAATTCCTAAGATGCTCGACTCTATGACTAGCAAGATGTGTGAAGAAGCATGGGGTCGTTGTAGTTTTGCACGCGTGTTGGTCGAGGTTAGTTCTGAAAATGACTTGAAAGAAAGTCTTATTGTTGCCCTTCCTTTGTTGGAAGGCGAGGGTTTTCTAAAGAGACTATTTTTTTTTTGGGTAAAAGGGTTTAAACCCTGGTAAATATATTACACCAAAAAACAATGAAGTACAATTGACATGGGTGAATCCCATGCCCTCAGCCCGTTACATGGGCACTTACATGAAAAACATAATATAAGAGTGACATACCACTCTTATAACTAACAAATGAACATAATACAACGACTACAAAAATAAATAAAATACTCAAGTTAACCACAAGAATCTTCAATAATCGTCATAGATGTCCATAACTTCCAACGATGCAGCTTTTCCATGATGATACCAGAACAGCAGAAACCATGGGAAATAACTACACCATACGTCCATTGATCCAAACTGGACCAAACCAATACTACAACTTGATCCAACACCTCATTTGCTACAGCTTTAAAAGAATAAAACTCTAGCTAGGAATGTAATCCAATGTATCATGATCAGTCATAGACGAGACATAGGGTTAAGCAACCCTAACTTACACACAACGTTGAAGCTTTAACAACTCGCAATGAACCGAATCAGCCCCAACATCAGGATCTATTGCAAACTGCTATTAAACAATAGCCTATATAAGATTGTAATATGAAGCAATACGACCACGCCATAGTGACATGTACTGAACAATGCATGCCACACTCACAGTATCACCCACCACCATCACACAACGCAACAGTAGCAGCAATATAGGGTCTCACATGACCCTAACTTCCAATCATATTGTATAGCAGCCTATATATGATAAACAAAAAGAGAATCCACAAGACTGATATACGAAATCCAGAATCCCAATCACAGACCCATAGAATAAAGAGATGAATACCGGTATGTGATGGTTAGGGTTTTGAACGAGGCCCCTAAAACTCGACTTACCACTCTCTCCAAAACCCACTGACCGAAAAGTAACATCTGCTATAGAACTTGTCATCGAAAACAGCCACCCAGGCACCAACAAAAGAATAAGTAAGAAACCCTAAAAGGGTTTCGTTAAATCAGTAAGTATCAAACCCAGATCATACCCAGAAGAATACGATCTTATGGAAAACTTGCATGGAATGACACATGCAAGAAACCATCACCACCGACCCACGATTGCATGTATATTAATTTTATAAATCACAAGCAGCACGTGAATATACATGCAAGGATTAAATCAACCCCACAACCAATAATAATAATATAAACCAACCGACCCACGATCGAATGGTAAATAATGAAGAGCAAAGTAATCGCAAAAACGGAAAAGAAGAAAACGAATCAAAGTTAACCGACCCACGATCAAATAGAATCACTAATGATCAACCAACCCATGTGATGGGGATTAAATAATTAGAGAATTATGAAAACGTAGGAAGGATTTTACAGAAAGAAAGGGATTCGTTTTTTTCTCTTCTTTTTCGCCATGGAGAGAATCGCTTTTAGGGTTTTTAGGAAGCTAATAGACAAACTTTCTAAAGAGACTATTAGAGTTGAGTATGAGTGAAAACATCCAAGGTGTCATTTATGTAAGATTTTTGGTCATGATATTGATCAACGTCCCAAGAGGCCTAATGAGGTTGTTTCAACCCAACGTTTGGATGATGGGTTTGAAGAAGTTAAGCGGAAGAAAGAAAAAGGAAAACAACTTGAAAAGACCTGTAACATTGATGGTGTTCGCTTGCACAAACCTAAACCCAGTTACTACTACCGTCCAAAGAATAAGGTGGGTAAGTCTAATAATATAGCATCTACTTCTACGAACATGAGTCAGAAGACGGTTACACATGTTACAAATATAGCAACACCAAACCATTTTGATTCTCTTGCTTTTGATCTCGAGGAGAATCAAGTTCCTTTGAATCAAAAAATGCAAGTCGAGTCAAGTGATGATGAGGTGGAGGATGAATCAAATGAAACTACTACATTCTTGGCGAATTCTTCTAATTATATGGGAGATTTCAAGGTGCAAGTCCGCAAAAAGAAATAATTAGTTGTTCATGTTTATGGCATGTCATAAACATTTTATTTTTGTTTCTTTTGTTAGCTATTTGTTTAGCTTGTTAGATTTGGTTTGATGCACATATGGTGCAGCTGTTTTAGCCCTGATCGGGGCTAGGTGAGGGATTCACCCTCATCCTTTGTTCAACGTTTTTGGGTTAATGTATTTTACCAAGGGTGGAAGATTGCTCCCTTTTACCAAAAAAAATTAAGGCAACCATTCCTAGCATAGTATGGTCCTACCCGAATTATACATACGTGATCAGGCTTTGTATAATTGGGGTCCAACGATGCGATGCTGGGTTAAGTTACAAGAAAACATATCGGTTTTTCTGCTTGCGAGCTTACAGCATAAACTACCTTTCAAAAAGTAAATAATTCGTCGGGCGGTAACAGAATAGTTTGTAAAATGGTTTGTAAACAATTTATAGATTAATAGGAAAACAATTCATTATTGGCAAAATAGTATCCAAGTTATAGTTTAGCTTATAAATTGTTAGTAAAAACAGTTTGTAAGGCAGTATGAGGAAAGTTCCTTGTTTCAAGGAAAGTAGTGAGGTCAAAACTTTGATTCTGTAATCTGGTAGTAAAATGATTTGTAGTATGACTGCAAGATAGTCTGTGAAATACTTGCAAAAGTTTGAGTGTTTGTGGCAGCACAATTTATTATTTCATGAGAAGGTAATATGGTAGACAACTGGTTTATAATACGAGTTCAAATAGTTGAAAAAAAAATGATGACAAAGTAGTTTGTTAAATGATATTAAAAACTAGTAGCGCAACGGGCGGCAATTGGTACGTCTAATTGACATAGGACCGTTGATAGTCATGAGTCAAATAAGCTTACATCTCATAATAAAAGTTCACCAAATCCATACAATATGACGGGGTTCACAAAAGATACTACTGGAGTCTTACAGAAATGCAACTTAAAAGAGTCTAAGCTTAGGTCTCGTTACATAGGGTAGTCATTCTTATGATATCACATTTGAGTATTGGTTTCCTTCCGCTCCCTGTTTTCCTTGATTGTTCACTTTTCCTTGGTCCTTTGGTTCCTGACACTTTTCCCTGTAGTGCCCTTTCTTTCTACACCTAAAACAGGTTATCTCAGCCTTCCGATTGTTCCCTGGTATTTTATGTGCTACTACAAAGGTTTTTGACCTACAACTTCTAGCCAGATGTCCAACCTTCTGGCATTTGTGGCACTTCACGGTGCAAGGTCCGTTGTGGTGCAGTTTGCACAGACTATACATTGGTAACTTTCTAGCATAAGCCTTTTTGTTACTAGGTCCAGCAGTGAAAGTTTTGGCCAACTTTGGCTTTCTGAGGGGTTGTGGAACCCCTTTGTTTCCTAGGTTGTTATCCCGTTTCCTCTTTTTGTTAATGTTCTCGGTTTCTTGAAGTGCCCCTCAGTTCATTAGGTCGCAAGCCGTGCGAATTCCTACCTCGTAGGCAGCAATAGTCTCTGCTACTCGTTAGGCTACGAGTTATTCCATGGCTGCGGAATTTAGGTCTTGCTTCTCAGGTGACATGGTCCTTCACAATGAGAAAAGAAGCGTGAGACGTAGCAAAGGATGTGTCCTAAGAGTAGATGGTTCCAGGAGATATGTTATAAGGCGGTAGGTTAGAGTCGTGCTCACATAAGTTGGTGGGTTCCTTTACGATAGTAATATAAGTGTTTCGAAAGAATAAGATGGTAGTCCAAACTTGGAGTCGAATAGAAAATGAATTCATGTGGTATGTAGCGAGTATTCAACTCAAGGTGAAATAATGACGTTTCGTAGGGACATGGTATGTGACAAATACGGTGCGGCATGTATAAGTATATAGAAAATACTTATATCATAGCGTGCTAGGGGTTAGTGGTTGTTCAAGCTTTGTCTTGAGGTTAATGTGATGTTTCAGTCACATTCCATTGTTCTTTTTTGTAATTTTTGTGGTTATATATTTTACCAGGGTGAATTACCCTTTACCCAAAAGTAAAATACTCAAATAACATAGTATAACACTTAATCATATAAGGCAAATAACGCTCAAATTATAGCAAGCTAGGCAGGCAGGCATCTGGCGGTCATAAGGAAAAGTTTTTCAAAAACCGGTTATAGTTTAGGGTTTTTATAATGTAACACTCCCATTTTCGAGATACGCAGCGGAATATAAGCTTTGGGTGTTACTTCATGGTTCACAGTCATGGGAATAGAAAACGACTCGAAAAGAGACGTTTTTAAATAAAATTGTTATCATTCATTTATTTAATATCAGAGTACATAAGATAGGTCCCAGAGGGATGTTCAGAAATACGTTATAAATGATACATTATTCATTTGAATGATAACAAAACGGACACTCTTTTAAAAGAAAGTCCACCGCCACTCCGTGCCAAATCGTACTTCCAGTTACCTGAGATAAACATGCTTAAAAAGTCAACACAAAGGTTGAGTGAATCCATAGCGTTTAAAGTTATAATCAGTTTGAACATAAGCTAAATAGAAAGTAATTCGGAAATAAACATATTGCCCTAAGTCTCATGAACTCAAATGATAACGGGATGCATTTGGTTACTTAACCAGCAACACA
The DNA here is from genome assembly GCA_021014915.2 of Artemisia tridentata subsp. tridentata. NCBI lineage: Eukaryota > Viridiplantae > Streptophyta > Magnoliopsida > Asterales > Asteraceae > Artemisia > Artemisia tridentata. The sequence continues at coordinate 246,884,599 of CP139504.1, forward strand.
AATGGGGTGCATTTGGTTACTTAACCAGCAACACAAATGGGATGTATTTGGTTACTTAACCAGCAACACAAATGGGATGCATTTGGTTACTTAACCAGCAACACAAATGGGGTATCTTAGGCAATATTAATCATGAAATCATACAGAAAATACTTATGTCCGGTTTGTAGCATGTATCTCCCCACATATTTAGAAAACGTAATAAAAAGTGGGACTATGAACTCACCTGAGCAGTCTGGATGGAAAACAAAAGCTAAACAAAGTTGATAAACGTCTCCGGCTTGCAACCTGGGTGGTTATGTCAAGTTTTCAGTAATTGTTTCTGATTATATAGGTTTTCAATGTTCGTTTCGTTATGTTTTGGTTTGATAGTTAAATACTTAATAGAGCCAATATGTAGTTTCAAAAGTAAGATTTTATCTGATCTTCTTATCTGTAAGTTTCGGTTCCGTCCGTTCGTTAAATAGATACTTCGTTTGTTAGTTACGGTACAACACGTATATTAGGTTATTAATCCTAATAATATTATTAATAATAATAATATTACTGATAATAAGAATAATAATAATATTATATTGAAATTAGTGTTTTTAAATATTTTCATTTTTAGACCCGCAAGTATATAGGGTTTGCAACTTTTACCCTAGTACTATATGGAAACGACAAGTTTTACCTTTAGACTTTTATCAAATGACACTTTATACCCTCAGGTTTCAAAATAGACAGTTTACACCCCTAGGGTTTCCTTGACTGCAAAACTAGTCCCAAACCAGGAAACCTTTTAGAGTTTTGGCAAAAATGGTCCTTGTGTTTAAAAGCCGATCACAACCGAGGTCCTCTCTTCCCAAAAGTAATTTATTTCTCACGTTCCGTGACAAAACTTTTTATGACTCCTTAGCCAACTTATCTATCAGTGTTATAAGACTATTTTTACAAAGATCTAGACCTTGGTTCGAACGTATGACCTCAAAAATAATTTATGAAACTCGCTAACTACAGTTTCTGACACAGAAAAATGACCAACTTGTCACGCTTCGTTCTCACTCGTTACTCAACGAAATTTGGTGATTCTTTTTCCTACGTGTAGCCCTCTGAAAGGACTTCAACCATGTCGAAAACTAGAATTTTAGGACCTGGTTTACTAGTCGAAATTAACGACACAAACACAGGGTCTGCTGCTGTTCACAGAAAGTTTGACAGTTTTATTTATAACTTAAATTTGACATAACTTTTGACTCGTTTAATCATTCTCGATGATTCCAATTGCCACGTTCTTCTAAAATTATTCTCTTTAACAATATGTATGTATCTTATATCCTAGGGTTTCCAGAAATTCGTTTCATATATGTTTGTATTAATATGTTCGGTTTGAGTTTTTATAAACAAAACTTAAGTTCTACTAATTCTGGGTTATTATGACTTTCAAGACATGTTCTAACTTTTATTTAGACATGAAATAAGTATAGAAAAGTAAATAAAAAGGACTATAGATATACCTTGCTAGATTTGTTCGATTAGGGCATGATTTTGAAATTAAGGTTCGAATTGACTCTCTACAGATCCTAGCTCCTTTCTACTGCTTCTTTTAGGCTTGTTTGAACTTATTCTAGGCTAGTGGAATCAGTGGTTTAGTGGTGGGAGGCTGTTTGGTTTGGTTCGATTAGGGTGATGGGTGTTTTAGGGTTTCTAGTGGTTGCTATTTATAGAAGGGTGATTAGGGTTTTCCTGTGACTTCTAGGCTGTTATGGAAGTGAGGGAGATGAGGTGGGTGGCTGTGATTGGCGCCACATGTGGAGGAGGAGGGGGGAGGTGATGTGGAGGTTTACATAACACACAAGTGTTACTTATTCTAGAAGGGAGGTGTTGTGGCTTGCTAGGGTTCTTACAAATGGATGATTAGGGTTTAGAATTTCTGAAGTTTAGTTTGTTTAGTGTTAAGATCGAACTAGGTGGATCTAACTAGGTTAGTTTAGTTCGAATTGTGCTATAGGGAGTAGTACCTAGGGCTTTATTTGCTAGTACTCTAGGGTTTGGGGTAAAACTAAGGTTTCCAGTTTTAGGGTTCACTTAAGGAAGGTTTTTGAATCTATGGGACTTAATTTTATATGTATCGAATTGTAGTTATATAGGTAGAAATGATTTTTGTGCTTTAACAAGTTGTACTCTAGGCTAGAAAGACTTGTACTAATGTAAGAAAAATAAGAAAAATATATTTTTAATTATTTCTTAATTTTCTATAATTTTTATGTAATTTTTATTAAGGTTTAAATACAAATAAATGAGTTTTTATGATCTTGTGCATTAAAGGGTTGTACATTGAGTTTATGGAGTTGTACATATGTTAAATAAATAAATAAATTATTTTTATAATTTATTGTGTAAAAATATTACATAAAATGTCATTTTAAATATTTACTATTAAGGTTTTATTTAGGATTTTATAAATATATAGTTTCATGCATAAAAGACTTGTACTTCAGCTTTAGTAAGGTTGTACTATAATTTAGAATATGAGAAAAATGTAATTTTTATAATTTATTAAGTTATGAAAATTATATGTTAAGTTTTGTTAAGTTAAAAGTAAATAAATGGAATTTTTAGTTTATATGCATTAGGTACTTGTACTTTAGGTTTAAAGACTTGTAAAAATATTTAGTGAGTTTAGAAAATATAATTTTTAAAAATTATGCATGTAGGGTTTGTAGTTTATACTTTATAATAAATATAAAGAGGATTTCTATAAAGATATTGTGAATAAATGATTTTGTGCATAAATGACTTGTACACTAGTTTAAATAACTTGTAAATATATTATCTTGTAAAAATATTGTATAAGTAAATTAGGGTTTGTAAAATGTATACATAAATTCATAGTTATGTGAAATTAGGGTTTCATAAACTCTTATTAAATAGAAACGCTTTAGTTTTTAAATGTATGTTAGCGAAATAACGTAAAGTGGTAAGTGGTACCTCATAATGTTTTAGGTCAAAGATGTTTACATAGGTAAATACTAAATCAGTTAAGGTTGGGTTGCAAGCAGGTTTGTCAGGGATGTGATCTTCGTCACATAAGATAATAGTTACAATCAGATAATAAAAAAAAATTCACACGTAGAAAAGGATAAGTATTCTGTAAGATGATTTATTATAATAGTGGGATTTTCACAGTGGTTACAGTCACCCCCCGTTAAGGGAATCTCGTCCCGAGATTCGACATGTGTTGGTTGGAAAGTTGAGAAAATTGATGTATAGGGATAGTTAGGTTCAGATTTCTATCTTATCCAGATAGAGAACGTAATAAAGGAAAATCGTACAACGATTTGGTTGAATTAGGAGCTTGATATGCTTAAAATGCCTGTCCAATTCATTACATGATTCTTCCGGAATTATACATAGTTGATCAGGTTATGTATAATTGAGGACCAAATGATGTAATGTTTTGTTCAGCCCAGTGATAGGTTAGGGAATTTAGGTACTAATGGGATATCCTTAAAACAAATCTTAGGGTTCGAGTGGAATTCTTACTGAATGGGAAAAACTAATGTTAATCAAGGTTCTAGTGAGATGACAGCGTGTGACTACGAACAAAGCAAGTGAAGTAGAAACGTAGTTTTGATTATTATGGAAATATTACAAGATAGAGCTTTCATACGATAGAAAAGATAGTTAATACACTTAAGTTACGTCCATCGTAACTAAAGTAGAGTACAATAGGAAACATGCTTAGGAAGTTTACAATATGATTTATTTAGCTATAACAGGAATTTCTCTTTTGTCTAAATAGGGATGCCATTCCTGGACATGATCGGAATCTTAACGATTTCTTATTCTCTTGCACTAGTCTTGGTTCGTCTGTGCGTTCCCATCTCCTAGCACATACGCTCTTTCACGGGCACCATTATTCTGGTCAGCTTTCGGTTTCGGGCACCGGCTCTTGTAATGCCCCTTCTCACCACATCCGTAGCAAGTTATAGCTTCTGGCTGTGGATTTGCTCCTGTTGCTTTACAGTCTTTAGTCTGATGTCCAACTTTCCGACAATTTGAGCACCTAATGGTGCATGGTCCGTAGTGGTGCAACGAGCATTGATTGCAAAATGGTTTTGTTCCGACATAACCATTCCTCTCAGAAGGTGTGGCAGTATAGGCTTTGGCTGTCTCTTGTCGACGATTCTGTTGGTGATGGTGATTGTTACGGTCGTGCTGGTAGTTGTTGTGGTGATGGGAGATCCTTCTATCATCAAGCTTCCGCTTGTGATCATCATTTGCTTGAATGGAATTTCTCTTGATTTCACGATCCATCAGCTTCTGGGCTGTGGTCATTGCTTCCTCCAGCGATTGAGGATTTGAAACAATAACGTTTCCCTCGATGCTTCTAGGTAAACCTTCAGTATACTTCTCTAACATCTTCTCCAGATCAGGCACAATAGTTGGACATAGGAGAGCAAGCTCCTGAAACCTCCTATTGTAAGCCTTAATATCTGTTCCTTTTACTGCTAACGGGTGGAATTCATCCTCCAATTTCTTGATTTCGGTACGAGGACAATACTTATTTAGCATCTTCTTCTTGAGATCGTCCCACGTGAGTTGATGAGCTGCTTCTATTCCCATTGTCCGGGAAGTAGCAGACCACCAAGACAAGGCATCATCTAACAAAGTCCCTGTTGCGAAGGCAACTTTGCAGTCATCAGAACACCCGCTCCTTACAAAGACCACTTCCATACGTTCAAACCAACGAGCTAATTCTGTAGCTCCTTCTGTTCCTTTGAAGAAAGTTGGCTTGCAATTCATGAAATCTTTGTAAGTACACTTGCGAACATTTGCTGGCTCGATTTCTCCATTGGGTCGGCTAGTGCTTCCAGTACGAGCAAATTCTGCTGCTTGACTCTCTAGTGCTGCAGCAACACTATCTGCAACAAGCTTTCGGATAGCAGCTTGGGACATGGGTGGTTCGGGGGAAGTGCGAGGCATATTTCTAGTAATACGATGAGAAAAACACACGTTTTAAAATTTGACCATGTTAAATTAACAAGGTAAAATCCATGTTAATCATAAAATCACAACATGTCCAAATACTATCATACGCGTATGTAAGATGATCTTCACTGGCCCTCATTAACCGATACCATACACAGCAAAAATCAAAACCACATATAGTCATAAATAACTTGCTAACTTGTTATATATATAACAAAATTAGTACAAGCGTCATATTTATGCTATATATCTCATGGCCAAGATATTGTACAAAAGCTGGTAGATATAAATCTGATTTTAGTGGCTACCAGAAACTCTTTCGAGTCAACTTTTCAGTTTGACGATCATGCTGACGAGGATATATATATATCTTTAATATTTTTCTTGCATATCTCCCACTATTTTCTCCAAAATAGTGATCTTCATCCGAGCTGTCGTCAGTTCTTCATTTTTCTTCTTCATTTCTTCTCTTCTTTTCTAACATCTTCAATTCGTCATAGGTATTTCTCGTCTCAGCTGCTCATGACGGTCTTCTGCCTTCTCACAATTCTCGTCCATCTTCTGCTTCATGGTCTCTGAATCTTCAACTTTATATTTTACACCCTTGATGCATTCTAGAGGTAACTTGTCGAGATGATCTAAGCAGTCTCGATCCGTTCTTCTTGCCGTTCTATTTGCGTCAGCAGGGTGGAGATAGTTGGCTGTCGTTCTTGTGCTGATTGCGAACATTTGCTCACCTCAAAGACTCGCAATGGAATAGGGAAGTCGGGAATAGGTAATCGGGGTAAAGTTTGATATTGGGCGATAATGGTCCTAATTTCTTCACTAAGTTTAAATGGGACAGATGGATAGAAAATTTTAGATAATAGTGGAGGTGGAGGTAAAGATATATGCAGGAACTAACGGTATATGTGTAGGAAAGTGGATATGGTAGTGGTGACAAGGATGTAGGTATTATCATGATGTCCAGTACTATCGTGATATTTTTCCAATATCCGAGTCCGACATAAGAGGAATAGAATGGGTAGGGAAAGTCAGGATTCTGTAACCACCCGGGAATGATAAACATTTTACTATGTAACTAATAATTAGAAATAAACATATATAAGTAACGTTTCAGTGGCGTTGTGGCACGGAGGACTTTTTAGTTAAGTTTGTGAAAATCGGTTATAGTCCAATGTTTGAAAACATTTGGTTCTCTATAACCACAAGCTCTGATACCAATCTGTAACACCCCCATTTTCGAGATACGCAGCGGAATATAAGCTTTGGGTGTTACTTCATGGTTCACAGTCATGGGAATAGAAAACGACTCGAAAAGAGACGTTTTTAAATAAAATTGTTATCATTCATTTATTTAATATCAGAGTACATAAGATAGGTCCCAGAGGGATGTTCAGAAATACGTTATAAATGATACATTATTCATTTGAATGATAACAAAACGGACACTCTTTTAAAAGAAAGTCCACCGCCACTCCGTGCCAAATCGTACTTCCAGTTACCTGAGATAAACATGCTTAAAAAGTCAACACAAAGGTTGAGTGAATCCATAGCGTTTAAAGTTATAATCAGTTTGAACATAAGCTAAATAGAAAGTAATTCGGAAATAAACATATTGCCCTAAGTCTCATGAACTCAAATGATAACGGGATGCATTTGGTTACTTAACCAGCAACACAAATGGGGTGCATTTGGTTACTTAACCAGCAACACAAATGGGATGTATTTGGTTACTTAACCAGCAACACAAATGGGATGCATTTGGTTACTTAACCAGCAACACAAATGGGGTATCTTAGGCAATATTAATCATGAAATCATACAGAAAATACTTATGTCCGGTTTGTAGCATGTATCTCCCCACATATTTAGAAAACGTAATAAAAAGTGGGACTATGAACTCACCTGAGCAGTCTGGATGGAAAACAAAAGCTAAACAAAGTTGATAAACGTCTCCGGCTTGCAACCTGGGTGGTTATGTCAAGTTTTCAGTAATTGTTTCTGATTATATAGGTTTTCAATGTTCGTTTCGTTATGTTTTGGTTTGATAGTTAAATACTTAATAGAGCCAATATGTAGTTTCAAAAGTAAGATTTTATCTGATCTTCTTATCTGTAAGTTTCGGTTCCGTCCGTTCGTTAAATAGATACTTCGTTTGTTAGTTACGGTACAACACGTATATTAGGTTATTAATCCTAATAATATTATTAATAATAATAATATTACTGATAATAAGAATAATAATAATATTATATTGAAATTAGTGTTTTTAAATATTTTCATTTTTAGACCCGCAAGTATATAGGGTTTGCAACTTTTACCCTAGTACTATATGGAAACGACAAGTTTTACCTTTAGACTTTTATCAAATGACACTTTATACCCTCAGGTTTCAAAATAGACAGTTTACACCCCTAGGGTTTCCTTGACTGCAAAACTAGTCCCAAACCAGGAAACCTTTTAGAGTTTTGGCAAAAATGGTCCTTGTGTTTAAAAGCCGATCACAACCGAGGTCCTCTCTTCCCAAAAGTAATTTATTTCTCACGTTCCGTGACAAAACTTTTTATGACTCCTTAGCCAACTTATCTATCAGTGTTATAAGACTATTTTTACAAAGATCTAGACCTTGGTTCGAACGTATGACCTCAAAAATAATTTATGAAACTCGCTAACTACAGTTTCTCGACACAGAAAAATGACCAACTTGTCACGCTTCGTTCTCACTCGTTACTCAACGAAATTTGGTGATTCTTTTTCCTACGTGTAGCCCTCTGAAAGGACTTCAACCATGTCGAAAACTAGAATTTTAGGACCTGGTTTACTAGTCGAAATTAACGACACAAACACAGGGTCTGCTGCTGTTCACAGAAAGTTTGACAGTTTTATTTATAACTTAAATTTGACATAACTTTTGACTCGTTTAATCATTCTCGATGATTCCAATTGCCACGTTCTTCTAAAATTATTCTCTTTAACAATATGTATGTATCTTATATCCTAGGGTTTCCAGAAATTCGTTTCATATATGTTTGTATTAATATGTTCGGTTTGAGTTTTTATAAACAAAACTTAAGTTCTACTAATTCTGGGTTATTATGACTTTCAAGACATGTTCTAACTTTTATTTAGACATGAAATAAGTATAGAAAAGTAAATAAAAGGACTATAGATATACCTTGCTAGATTTGTTCGATTAGGGCATGATTTTGAAATTAAGGTTCGAATTGACTCTCTACAGATCCTAGCTCCTTTCTACTGCTTCTAGGCTAAAGGCTTGTTTGAACTTATTCTAGGCTAGTGGAATCAGTGGTTTAGTGGTGGGAGGCTGTTTGGTTTGGTTCGATTAGGGTGATGGGTGTTTTAGGGTTTCTAGTGGTTGCTATTTATAGAAGGGTGATTAGGGTTTTCCTGTGACTTCTAGGCTGTTATGGAAGTGAGGGAGATGAGGTGGGTGGCTGTGATTGGCGCCACATGTGGAGGAGGAGGGGGGAGGTGATGTGGAGGTTTACATAACACACAAGTGTTACTTATTCTAGAAGGGAGGTGTTGTGGCTTGCTAGGGTTCTTACAAATGGATGATTAGGGTTTAGAATTTCTGAAGTTTAGTTTGTTTAGTGTTAAGATCGAACTAGGTGGATCTAACTAGGTTAGTTTAGTTCGAATTGTGCTATAGGGAGTAGTACCTAGGGCTTTATTTGCTAGTACTCTAGGGTTTGGGGTAAAACTAAGGTTTCCAGTTTTAGGGTTCACTTAAGGAAGGTTTTTGAATCTATGGGACTTAATTTTATATGTATCGAATTGTAGTTATATAGGTAGAAATGATTTTTGTGCTTTAACAAGTTGTACTCTAGGCTAGAAAGACTTGTACTAATGTAAGAAAAATAAGAAAAATATATTTTTAATTATTTCTTAATTTTCTATAATTTTTATGTAATTTTTATTAAGGTTTAAATACAAATAAATGAGTTTTTATGATCTTGTGCATTAAAGGGTTGTACATTGAGTTTATGGAGTTGTACATATGTTAAATAAATAAATAAATTATTTTTATAATTTATTGTGTAAAAATATTACATAAAATGTCATTTTAAATATTTACTATTAAGGTTTTATTTAGGATTTTATAAATATATAGTTTCATGCATAAAAGACTTGTACTTCAGCTTTAGTAAGGTTGTACTATAATTTAGAATATGAGAAAAATGTAATTTTTATAATTTATTAAGTTATGAAAATTATATGTTAAGTTTTGTTAAGTTAAAAGTAAATAAATGGAATTTTTAGTTTATATGCATTAGGTACTTGTACTTTAGGTTTAAAGACTTGTAAAAATATTTAGTGAGTTTAGAAAATATAATTTTTAAAAATTATGCATGTAGGGTTTGTAGTTTATACTTTATAATAAATATAAAGAGGATTTCTATAAAGATATTGTGAATAAATGATTTTGTGCATAAATGACTTGTACACTAGTTTAAATAACTTGTAAATATATTATCTTGTAAAAATATTGTATAAGTAAATTAGGGTTTGTAAAATGTATACATAAATTCATAGTTATGTGAAATTAGGGTTTCATAAACTCTTATTAAATAGAAACGCTTTAGTTTTTAAATGTATGTTAGCGAAATAACGTAAAGTGGTAAGTGGTACCTCATAATGTTTTAGGTCAAAGATGTTTACATAGGTAAATACTAAATCAGTTAAGGTTGGGTTGCAAGCAGGTTTGTCAGGGATGTGATCTTCGTCACATAAGATAATAGTTACAATCAGATAATAAAAAAAAATTCACACGTAGAAAAGGATAAGTATTCTGTAAGATGATTTATTATAATAGTGGGATTTTCACAGTGGTTACAGTCACCCCCCGTTAAGGGAATCTCGTCCCGAGATTCGACATGTGTTGGTTGGAAAGTTGAGAAAATTGATGTATAGGGATAGTTAGGTTCAGATTTCTATCTTATCCAGATAGAGAACGTAATAAAGGAAAATCGTACAACGATTTGGTTGAATTAGGAGCTTGATATGCTTAAAATGCCTGTCCAATTCATTACATGATTCTTCCGGAATTATACATAGTTGATCAGGTTATGTATAATTGAGGACCAAATGATGTAATGTTTTGTTCAGCCCAGTGATAGGTTAGGGAATTTAGGTACTAATGGGATATCCTTAAAACAAATCTTAGGGTTCGAGTGGAATTCTTACTGAATGGGAAAAACTAATGTTAATCAAGGTTCTAGTGAGATGACAGCGTGTGACTACGAACAAAGCAAGTGAAGTAGAAACGTAGTTTTGATTATTATGGAAATATTACAAGATAGAGCTTTCATACGATAGAAAAGATAGTTAATACACTTAAGTTACGTCCATCGTAACTAAAGTAGAGTACAATAGGAAACATGCTTAGGAAGTTTACAATATGAAACAAAAACACACAAGAAAATTCCCTAGCAAAAAAAAAAAAAAAAAAAAACCTAAAAAATTCTCTCTCTCCCATGGAGAAAACCAGCCGCCACCCCCTCTTCAATTTCCGGCCATAACACCACCTAAAAACGTCCTCTCTACCTTCTAATGATCTTATTCGTTGTAGGGTATGCAATACGTTGGATGGGTTGTGTTTATATCTAAAAGGGATGGCGGCTGGTTCTCATCTTTCTATATATCTTCTGAAATCTCCATGGGGTATTGGTTTCTTACACTTAAATCGACTCACCCTTACTATACTTTAATCGGTTTCTACAGATCCGTCCTTCTTGGATGTTTTTTTAGTGTAATCGCGTTTTCGTTAGGGTTTCGATTTATGGTTGATCGTGTTCTGATTCATTCATATTTTTCTTGATACGATCTGGTGGTTGCTGTGCTATTAACTGCGAAACCCTAATTTTAGGGTTTCATATATTTCATTTGTTGGTACTTTCTGTTGCAAGTGAACCCGATTAGGGTTTCTTTGGTGACTGTAAGTGGATCTACAGATGTTAGATTTGGGACGTGGGTTTTGTTAGAGAGATATAAGTCATGATAATTTGTATATCAGGTCTGTTCTTATTCGTATATCAGATCTGGTGGAAGTTAGGGTTCATCGTTAACCCTATGTTGGTCTGCTGTTAGTTCTTCACATCAAGGCGCTGTATGTCCTATCAAGGTTTCTTATTCTTATTATAATGGATGCTGCTGTTGTGAGGTGGATATTGAGTTTGTGGGATATCGAGGTGGATTCCTAGGCTTTTCAACCTTATTCAATATACACGTTTTTTGGGATTCGATCTGGACCTGCTCAACTCACTGGAAGTTAGGGTTTTAACCACTTTCTGGATGTAATCGTTTTCTTCAGATCTGGTTCTTATGGTCTGCGATTGGATGTTGGGGCGTTGGTTAAACCCTATTATTGTTTCTGCTCATCCCAAGACCTGCTACATGGACCTTTATTGCTGATGTTAGCGTTGGTGTAACCCGAATATCAACGAGTAGCAGGTTTTTGAGGGTTATTGCTAGAGGTCAGGGTGTGTATTACGACATGTACCACCTGCTGGTCCTTCACGTTTGCTCAGACCTGAATGTCCTATTTAGGTTATTATTGTTTTGAGAACAATTAATAGCAGCTGCAATGGATCAGGATTTGATTGGTATGGTTTGAAGTTACGTTCTATGTGCTGCAAATCATACAATGGAAGTTAGGGTGTATCACCCTATTATTGTCCCAACAGATCTCACATGATTTTCTTTATCTGGGATCTGTTTTTGTCATTGTAAGTTAGGGTTTGAATACCCTATTGTCCGTCTCATTGCTGGTTTTCATTGCTGGTATTCATGAAGCTGGTAACTAACATTACCTTTACACTCGTGTGATAACCGGTTATTTGAGGTTTTGTTCGTGATTCGTTCATCAGATCTGGAGTTGCTACTGTTGGATTTGTTGGTAGGATCATGATGGATAAGTTAGGGTTTAATCCCTATTATTGGTTCGACTTATGAGTTATTGTTATGGTGCTGTTGTTGATCATATACACTTATGCTAGGTTTTAATCCTAGCAATTGGATCGTTCACACACCTGCTGTCTTGTTTGTCGATGGTAGTTTTCCTTAGGTGAGGTTGTTGCTGTCTTGCGTGTGACTATTCTTACCAATAGATGTTCGTTGAAGATCGATTTGATTCTTCATGGAAGTTAAGATGGAGCGCCATAATGATATAGAAGGCTCAAGTGTTTCTTGAGTAGTATTGTATAATTTTTATTTACTTTTGTCATTATTGGTTGTTTTCATTTTATTGTAAGTTATAAGAATGGTTTGTCATTCTTATATTCGAGTCTGTAAGTGTCCTTAGGGACTGAGGTGAGGGACATCACCCTCATCCTATTGTACCTCAACGTTTTTTGGAGTAATGAATTTTGCCGGGGTGAATAAACCCTTTTACCCAAAAAAAACATGCTTAGGAAGTTTACAATATGATTTATTTAGCTATAACAGGAATTTCTCTTTTGTCTAAATAGGGATGCCATTCCTGGACATGATCGGAATCTTAACGATTTCTTATTCTCTTGCACTAGTCTTGGTTCGTCTGTGCGTTCCCATCTCCTAGCACATACGCTCTTTCACGGGCACCATTATTCTGGTCAGCTTTCGGTTTCGGGCACCGGCTCTTGTAATGCCCCTTCTCACCACATCCGTAGCAAGTTATAGCTTCTGGCTGTGGATTTGCTCCTGTTGCTTTACAGTCTTTAGTCTGATGTCCAACTTTCCGACAATTTGAGCACCTAATGGTGCATGGTCCGTAGTGGTGCAACGAGCATTGATTGCAAAATGGTTTTGTTCCGACATAACCATTCCTCTCAGAAGGTGTGGCAGTATAGGCTTTGGCTGTCTCTTGTCGACGATTCTGTTGGTGATGGTGATTGTTACGGTCGTGCTGGTAGTTGTTGTGGTGATGGGAGATCCTTCTATCATCAAGCTTCCGCTTGTGATCATCATTTGCTTGAATGGAATTTCTCTTGATTTCACGATCCATCAGCTTCTGGGCTGTGGTCATTGCTTCCTCCAGCGATTGAGGATTTGAAACAATAACGTTTCCCTCGATGCTTCTAGGTAAACCTTCAGTATACTTCTCTAACATCTTCTCCAGATCAGGCACAATAGTTGGACATAGGAGAGCAAGCTCCTGAAACCTCCTATTGTAAGCCTTGATATCTGTTCCTTTTACTGCTAACGGGTGGAATTCATCCTCCAATTTCTTGATTTCGGTACGAGGACAATACTTATTTAGCATCTTCTTCTTGAGATCGTCCCACGTGAGTTGATGAGCTGCTTCTATTCCCATTGTCCGGGAAGTAGCAGACCACCAAGACAAGGCATCATCTAACAAAGTCCCTGTCGCGAAGGCAACTTTGCAGTCATCAGAACACCCGCTCCTTACAAAGACCACTTCCATACGTTCAAACCAACGAGCTAATTCTGTAGCTCCTTCTGTTCCTTTGAAGAAAGTTGGCTTGCAGTTCATGAAATCTTTGTAAGTACACTTGCGAACATTTGCTGGCTCGATTTCTCCATTGGGTCGGCTAGTGCTTCCAGTACGAGCAAATTCTGCTGCTTGACTCTCTAGTGCTGCAGCAACACTATCTGCAACAAGCTTTCGGATAGCAGCTTGGGACATGGGTGGTTCGGGGGAAGTGCGAGGCATATTTCTAGTAATACGATGAGAAAACACACGTTTAAAATTTGACCATGTTAAATTAACAAGGTAAAATCCATGTTAATCATAAAATCACAACATGTCCAAATACTATCATACGCGTATGTAAGATGATCTTCACTGGCCCTCATTAACCGATACCATACACAGCAAAAATCAAAACCACATATAGTCATAAATAACTTGCTAACTTGTTATATATATAACAAAATTAGTACAAGCGTCATATTTATGCTATATATCTCATGGCCAAGATATTGTACAAAAGCTGGTAGATATAAATCTGATTTTAGTGGCTACCAGAAACTCTTTCGAGTCAACTTTTCAGTTTGACGATCATGCTGACGAGGATATATATATATCTTTAATATTTTTCTTGCATATCTCCCACTATTTTCTCCAAAATAGTGATCTTCATCCGAGCTGTCGTCAGTTCTTCATTTTTCTTCTTCATTTCTTCTCTTCTTTTCTAACATCTTCAATTCGTCATAGGTATTTCTCGTCTCAGCTGCTCATGACGGTCTTCTGCCTTCTCACAATTCTCGTCCATCTTCTGCTTCATGGTCTCTGAATCTTCAACTTTATATTTTACACCCTTGATGCATTCTAGAGGTAACTTGTCGAGATGATCTAAGCAGTCTCGATCCGTTCTTCTTGCCGTTCTATTTGCGTCAGCAGGGTGGAGATAGTTGGCTGTCGTTCTTGTGCTGATTGCGAACATTTGCTCACCTCAAAGACTCGCAATGGAATAGGGAAGTCGGGAATAGGTAATCGGGGTAAAGTTTGATATTGGGCGATAATGGTCCTAATTTCTTCACTAAGTTTAAATGGGACAGATGGATAGAAAATTTTAGATAATAGTGGAGGTGGAGGTAAAGATATATGCAGGAACTAACGGTATATGTGTAGGAAAGTGGATATGGTAGTGGTGACAAGGATGTAGGTATTATCATGATGTCCAGTACTATCGTGATATTTTTCCAATATCCGAGTCCGACATAAGAGGAATAGAATGGGTAGGGAAAGTCAGGATTCTGTAACCACCCGGGAATGATAAACATTTTACTATGTAACTAATAATTAGAAATAAACATATATAAGTAACGTTTCAGTGGCGTTGTGGCACGGAGGACTTTTTAGTTAAGTTTGTGAAAATCGGTTATAGTCCAATGTTTGAAAACATTTGGTTCTCTATAACCACAAGCTCTGATACCAATCTGTAACACCCCCATTTTCGAGATACGCAGCGGAATATAAGCTTTGGGTGTTACTTCATGGTTCACAGTCATGGGAATAGAAAACGACTCGAAAAGAGACGTTTTTAAATAAAATTGTTATCATTCATTTATTTAATATCAGAGTACATAAGATAGGTCCCAGAGGGATGTTCAGAAATACGTTATAAATGATACATTATTCATTTGAATGATAACAAAACGGACACTCTTTTAAAAGAAAGTCCACCGCCACTCCGTGCCAAATCGTACTTCCAGTTACCTGAGATAAACATGCTTAAAAAGTCAACACAAAGGTTGAGTGAATCCATAGCGTTTAAAGTTATAATCAGTTTGAACATAAGCTAAATAGAAAGTAATTCGGAAATAAACATATTGCCCTAAGTCTCATGAACTCAAATGATAACGGGATGCATTTGGTTACTTAACCAGCAACACAAATGGGGTGCATTTGGTTACTTAACCAGCAACACAAATGGGATGTATTTGGTTACTTAACCAGCAACACAAATGGGATGCATTTGGTTACTTAACCAGCAACACAAATGGGGTATCTTAGGCAATATTAATCATGAAATCATACAGAAAATACTTATGTCCGGTTTGTAGCATGTATCTCCCCACATATTTAGAAAACGTAATAAAAAGTGGGACTATGAACTCACCTGAGCAGTCTGGATGGAAAACAAAAGCTAAACAAAGTTGATAAACGTCTCCGGCTTGCAACCTGGGTGGTTATGTCAAGTTTTCAGTAATTGTTTCTGATTATATAGGTTTTCAATGTTCGTTTCGTTATGTTTTGGTTTGATAGTTAAATACTTAATAGAGCCAATATGTAGTTTCAAAAGTAAGATTTTATCTGATCTTCTTATCTGTAAGTTTCGGTTCCGTCCGTTCGTTAAATAGATACTTCGTTTGTTAGTTACGGTACAACACGTATATTAGGTTATTAATCCTAATAATATTATTAATAATAATAATATTACTGATAATAAGAATAATAATAATATTATATTGAAATTAGTGTTTTTAAATATTTTCATTTTTAGACCCGCAAGTATATAGGGTTTGCAACTTTTACCCTAGTACTATATGGAAACGACAAGTTTTACCTTTAGACTTTTATCAAATGACACTTTATACCCTCAGGTTTCAAAATAGACAGTTTACACCCCTAGGGTTTCCTTGACTGCAAAACTAGTCCCAAACCAGGAAACCTTTTAGAGTTTTGGCAAAAATGGTCCTTGTGTTTAAAAGCCGATCACAACCGAGGTCCTCTCTTCCCAAAAGTAATTTATTTCTCACGTTCCGTGACAAAACTTTTTATGACTCCTTAGCCAACTTATCTATCAGTGTTATAAGACTATTTTTACAAAGATCTAGACCTTGGTTCGAACGTATGACCTCAAAAATAATTTATGAAACTCGCTAACTACAGTTTCTCGACACAGAAAAATGACCAACTTGTCACGCTTCGTTCTCACTCGTTACTCAACGAAATTTGGTGATTCTTTTTCCTACGTGTAGCCCTCTGAAAGGACTTCAACCATGTCGAAAACTAGAATTTTAGGACCTGGTTTACTAGTCGAAATTAACGACACAAACACAGGGTCTGCTGCTGTTCACAGAAAGTTTGACAGTTTTATTTATAACTTAAATTTGACATAACTTTTGACTCGTTTAATCATTCTCGATGATTCCAATTGCCACGTTCTTCTAAAATTATTCTCTTTAACAATATGTATGTATCTTATATCCTAGGGTTTCCAGAAATTCGTTTCATATATGTTTGTATTAATATGTTCGGTTTGAGTTTTTATAAACAAAACTTAAGTTCTACTAATTCTGGGTTATTATGACTTTCAAGACATGTTCTAACTTTTATTTAGACATGAAATAAGTATAGAAAAGTAAATAAAAAGGACTATAGATATACCTTGCTAGATTTGTTCGATTAGGGCATGATTTTGAAATTAAGGTTCGAATTGACTCTCTACAGATCCTAGCTCCTTTCTACTGCTTCTTTTAGGCTTGTTTGAACTTATTCTAGGCTAGTGGAATCAGTGGTTTAGTGGTGGGAGGCTGTTTGGTTTGGTTCGATTAGGGTGATGGGTGTTTTAGGGTTTCTAGTGGTTGCTATTTATAGAAGGGTGATTAGGGTTTTCCTGTGACTTCTAGGCTGTTATGGAAGTGAGGGAGATGAGGTGGGTGGCTGTGATTGGCGCCACATGTGGAGGAGGAGGGGGGAGGTGATGTGGAGGTTTACATAACACACAAGTGTTACTTATTCTAGAAGGGAGGTGTTGTGGCTTGCTAGGGTTCTTACAAATAGATGATTAGGGTTTAGAATTTCTGAAGTTTAGTTTGTTTAGTGTTAAGATCGAACTAGGTGGATCTAACTAGGTTAGTTTAGTTCGAATTGTGCTATAGGGAGTAGTACCTAGGGCTTTATTTGCTAGTACTCTAGGGTTTGGGGTAAAACTAAGGTTTCCAGTTTTAGGGTTCACTTAAGGAAGGTTTTTGAATCTATGGGACTTAATTTTATATGTATCGAATTGTAGTTATATAGGTAGAAATGATTTTTGTGCTTTAACAAGTTGTACTCTAGGCTAGAAAGACTTGTACTAATGTAAGAAAAATAAGAAAAATATATTTTTAATTATTTCTTAATTTTCTATAATTTTTATGTAATTTTTATTAAGGTTTAAATACAAATAAATGAGTTTTTATGATCTTGTGCATTAAAGGGTTGTACATTGAGTTTATGGAGTTGTACATATGTTAAATAAATAAATAAATTATTTTTATAATTTATTGTGTAAAAATATTACATAAAATGTCATTTTAAATATTTACTATTAAGGTTTTATTTAGGATTTTATAAATATATAGTTTCATGCATAAAAGACTTGTACTTCAGCTTTAGTAAGGTTGTACTATAATTTAGAATATGAGAAAAATGTAATTTTTATAATTTATTAAGTTATGAAAATTATATGTTAAGTTTTGTTAAGTTAAAAGTAAATAAATGGAATTTTTAGTTTATATGCATTAGGTACTTGTACTTTAGGTTTAAAGACTTGTAAAAATATTTAGTGAGTTTAGAAAATATAATTTTTAAAAATTATGCATGTAGGGTTTGTAGTTTATACTTTATAATAAATATAAAGAGGATTTCTATAAAGATATTGTGAATAAATGATTTTGTGCATAAATGACTTGTACACTAGTTTAAATAACTTGTAAATATATTATCTTGTAAAAATATTGTATAAGTAAATTAGGGTTTGTAAAATGTATACATAAATTCATAGTTATGTGAAATTAGGGTTTCATAAACTCTTATTAAATAGAAACGCTTTAGTTTTTAAATGTATGTTAGCGAAATAACGTAAAGTGGTAAGTGGTACCTCATAATGTTTTAGGTCAAAGATGTTTACATAGGTAAATACTAAATCAGTTAAGGTTGGGTTGCAAGCAGGTTTGTCAGGGATGTGATCTTCGTCACATAAGATAATAGTTACAATCAGATAATAAAAAAAAATTCACACGTAGAAAAGGATAAGTATTCTGTAAGATGATTTATTATAATAGTGGGATTTTCACAGTGGTTACAGTCACCCCCCGTTAAGGGAATCTCGTCCCGAGATTCGACATGTGTTGGTTGGAAAGTTGAGAAAATTGATGTATAGGGATAGTTAGGTTCAGATTTCTATCTTATCCAGATAGAGAACGTAATAAAGGAAAATCGTACAACGATTTGGTTGAATTAGGAGCTTGATATGCTTAAAATGCCTGTCCAATTCATTACATGATTCTTCCGGAATTATACATAGTTGATCAGGTTATGTATAATTGAGGACCAAATGATGTAATGTTTTGTTCAGCCCAGTGATAGGTTAGGGAATTTAGGTACTAATGGGATATCCTTAAAACAAATCTTAGGGTTCGAGTGGAATTCTTACTGAATGGGAAAAACTAATGTTAATCAAGGTTCTAGTGAGATGACAGCGTGTGACTACGAACAAAGCAAGTGAAGTAGAAACGTAGTTTTGATTATTATGGAAATATTACAAGATAGAGCTTTCATACGATAGAAAAGATAGTTAATACACTTAAGTTACGTCCATCGTAACTAAAGTAGAGTACAATAGGAAACATGCTTAGGAAGTTTACAATATGATTTATTTAGCTATAACAGGAATTTCTCTTTTGTCTAAATAGGGATGCCATTCCTGGACATGATCGGAATCTTAACGATTTCTTATTCTCTTGCACTAGTCTTGGTTCGTCTGTGCGTTCCCATCTCCTAGCACATACGCTCTTTCACGGGCACCATTATTCTGGTCAGCTTTCGGTTTCGGGCACCGGCTCTTGTAATGCCCCTTCTCACCACATCCGTAGCAAGTTATAGCTTCTGGCTGTGGATTTGCTCCTGTTGCTTTACAGTCTTTAGTCTGATGTCCAACTTTCCGACAATTTGAGCACCTAATGGTGCATGGTCCGTAGTGGTGCAACGAGCATTGATTGCAAAATGGTTTTGTTCCGACATAACCATTCCTCTCAGAAGGTGTGGCAGTATAGGCTTTGGCTGTCTCTTGTCGACGATTCTGTTGGTGATGGTGATTGTTACGGTCGTGCTGGTAGTTGTTGTGGTGATGGGAGATCCTTCTATCATCAAGCTTCCGCTTGTGATCATCATTTGCTTGAATGGAATTTCTCTTGATTTCACGATCCATCAGCTTCTGGGCTGTGGTCATTGCTTCCTCCAGCGATTGAGGATTTGAAACAATAACGTTTCCCTCGATGCTTCTAGGTAAACCTTCAGTATACTTCTCTAACATCTTCTCCAGATCAGGCACAATAGTTGGACATAGGAGAGCAAGCTCCTGAAACCTCCTATTGTAAGCCTTAATATCTGTTCCTTTTACTGCTAACGGGTGGAATTCATCCTCCAATTTCTTGATTTCGGTACGAGGACAATACTTATTTAGCATCTTCTTCTTGAGATCGTCCCACGTGAGTTGATGAGCTGCTTCTATTCCCATTGTCCGGGAAGTAGCAGACCACCAAGACAAGGCATCATCTAACAAAGTCCCTGTTGCGAAGGCAACTTTGCAGTCATCAGAACACCCGCTCCTTACAAAGACCACTTCCATACGTTCAAACCAACGAGCTAATTCTGTAGCTCCTTCTGTTCCTTTGAAGAAAGTTGGCTTGCAATTCATGAAATCTTTGTAAGTACACTTGCGAACATTTGCTGGCTCGATTTCTCCATTGGGTCGGCTAGTGCTTCCAGTACGAGCAAATTCTGCTGCTTGACTCTCTAGTGCTGCAGCAACACTATCTGCAACAAGCTTTCGGATAGCAGCTTGGGACATGGGTGGTTCGGGGGAAGTGCGAGGCATATTTCTAGTAATACGATGAGAAAACACACGTTTTAAAATTTGACCATGTTAAATTAACAAGGTAAAATCCATGTTAATCATAAAATCACAACATGTCCAAATACTATCATACGCGTATGTAAGATGATCTTCACTGGCCCTCATTAACCGATACCATACACAGCAAAAATCAAAACCACATATAGTCATAAATAACTTGCTAACTTGTTATATATATAACAAAATTAGTACAAGCGTCATATTTATGCTATATATCTCATGGCCAAGATATTGTACAAAAGCTGGTAGATATAAATCTGATTTTAGTGGCTACCAGAAACTCTTTCGAGTCAACTTTTCAGTTTGACGATCATGCTGACGAGGATATATATATATCTTTAATATTTTTCTTGCATATCTCCCACTATTTTCTCCAAAATAGTGATCTTCATCCGAGCTGTCGTCAGTTCTTCATTTTTCTTCTTCATTTCTTCTCTTCTTTTCTAACATCTTCAATTCGTCATAGGTATTTCTCGTCTCAGCTGCTCATGACGGTCTTCTGCCTTCTCACAATTCTCGTCCATCTTCTGCTTCATGGTCTCTGAATCTTCAACTTTATATTTTACACCCTTGATGCATTCTAGAGGTAACTTGTCGAGATGATCTAAGCAGTCTCGATCCGTTCTTCTTGCCGTTCTATTTGCGTCAGCAGGGTGGAGATAGTTGGCTGTCGTTCTTGTGCTGATTGCGAACATTTGCTCACCTCAAAGACTCGCAATGGAATAGGGAAGTCGGGAATAGGTAATCGGGGTAAAGTTTGATATCGGGCGATAATGGTCCTAATTTCTTCACTAAGTTTAAATGGGACAGATGGATAGAAAATTTTAGATAATAGTGGAGGTGGAGGTAAAGATATATGCAGGAACTAACGGTATATGTGTAGGAAAGTGGATATGGTAGTGGTGACAAGGATGTAGGTATTATCATGATGTCCAGTACTATCGTGATATTTTTCCAATATCCGAGTCCGACATAAGAGGAATAGAATGGGTAGGGAAAGTCAGGATTCTGTAACCACCCGGGAATGATAAACATTTTACTATGTAACTAATAATTAGAAATAAACATATATAAGTAACGTTTCAGTGGCGTTGTGGCACGGAGGACTTTTTAGTTAAGTTTGTGAAAATCGGTTATAGTCCAATGTTTGAAAACATTTGGTTCTCTATAACCACAAGCTCTGATACCAATCTGTAACACCCCCATTTTCGAGATACGCAGCGGAATATAAGCTTTGGGTGTTACTTCATGGTTCACAGTCATGGGAATAGAAAACGACTCGAAAAGAGACGTTTTTAAATAAAATTGTTATCATTCATTTATTTAATATCAGAGTACATAAGATAGGTCCCAGAGGGATGTTCAGAAATACGTTATAAATGATACATTATTCATTTGAATGATAACAAAACGGACACTCTTTTAAAAGAAAGTCCACCGCCACTCCGTGCCAAATCGTACTTCCAGTTACCTGAGATAAACATGCTTAAAAAGTCAACACAAAGGTTGAGTGAATCCATAGCGTTTAAAGTTATAATCAGTTTGAACATAAGCTAAATAGAAAGTAATTCGGAAATAAACATATTGCCCTAAGTCTCATGAACTCAAATGATAACGAGATGCATTTGGTTACTTAACCAGCAACACAAATGGGGTGCATTTGGTTACTTAACCAGCAACACAAATGGGATGTATTTGGTTACTTAACCAGCAACACAAATGGGATGCATTTGGTTACTTAACCAGCAACACAAATGGGGTATCTTAGGCAATATTAATCATGAAATCATACAGAAAATACTTATGTCCGGTTTGTAGCATGTATCTCCCCACATATTTAGAAAACGTAATAAAAAGTGGGACTATGAACTCACCTGAGCAGTCTGGATGGAAAACAAAAGCTAAACAAAGTTGATAAACGTCTCCGGCTTGCAACCTGGGTGGTTATGTCAAGTTTTCAGTAATTGTTTCTGATTATATAGGTTTTCAATGTTCGTTTCGTTATGTTTTGGTTTGATAGTTAAATACTTAATAGAGCCAATATGTAGTTTCAAAAGTAAGATTTTATCTGATCTTCTTATCTGTAAGTTTCGGTTCCGTCCGTTCGTTAAATAGATACTTCGTTTGTTAGTTACGGTACAACACGTATATTAGGTTATTAATCCTAATAATATTATTAATAATAATAATATTACTGATAATAAGAATAATAATAATATTATATTGAAATTAGTGTTTTTAAATATTTTCATTTTTAGACCCGCAAGTATATAGGGTTTGCAACTTTTACCCTAGTACTATATGGAAACGACAAGTTTTACCTTTAGACTTTTATCAAATGACACTTTATACCCTCAGGTTTCAAAATAGACAGTTTACACCCCTAGGGTTTCCTTGACTGCAAAACTAGTCCCAAACCAGGAAACCTTTTAGAGTTTTGGCAAAAATGGTCCTTGTGTTTAAAAGCCGATCACAACCGAGGTCCTCTCTTCCCAAAAGTAATTTATTTCTCACGTTCCGTGACAAAACTTTTTATGACTCCTTAGCCAACTTATCTATCAGTGTTATAAGACTATTTTTACAAAGATCTAGACCTTGGTTCGAACGTATGACCTCAAAAATAATTTATGAAACTCGCTAACTACAGTTTCTCGACACAGAAAAATGACCAACTTGTCACGCTTCGTTCTCACTCGTTACTCAACGAAATTTGGTGATTCTTTTTCCTACGTGTAGCCCTCTGAAAGGACTTCAACCATGTCGAAAACTAGAATTTTAGGACCTGGTTTACTAGTCGAAATTAACGACACAAACACAGGGTCTGCTGCTGTTCACAGAAAGTTTGACAGTTTTATTTATAACTTAAATTTGACATAACTTTTGACTCGTTTAATCATTCTCGATGATTCCAATTGCCACGTTCTTCTAAAATTATTCTCTTTAACAATATGTATGTATCTTATATCCTAGGGTTTCCAGAAATTCGTTTCATATATGTTTGTATTAATATGTTCGGTTTGAGTTTTTATAAACAAAACTTAAGTTCTACTAATTCTGGGTTATTATGACTTTCAAGACATGTTCTAACTTTTATTTAGACATGAAATAAGTATAGAAAAGTAAATAAAAAGGACTATAGATATACCTTGCTAGATTTGTTCGATTAGGGCATGATTTTGAAATTAAGGTTCGAATTGACTCTCTACAGATCCTAGCTCCTTTCTACTGCTTTTTTTAGGCTTGTTTGAACTTATTCTAGGCTAGTGGAATCAGTGGTTTAGTGGTGGGAGGCTGTTTGGTTTGGTTCGATTAGGGTGATGGGTGTTTTAGGGTTTCTAGTGGTTGCTATTTATAGAAGGGTGATTAGGGTTTTCCTGTGACTTCTAGGCTGTTATGGAAGTGAGGGAGATGAGGTGGGTGGCTGTGATTGGCGCCACATGTGGAGGAGGAGGGGGGAGGTGATGTGGAGGTTTACATAACACACAAGTGTTACTTATTCTAGAAGGGAGGTGTTGTGGCTTGCTAGGGTTCTTACAAATGGATGATTAGGGTTTAGAATTTCTGAAGTTTAGTTTGTTTAGTGTTAAGATCGAACTAGGTGGATCTAACTAGGTTAGTTTAGTTCGAATTGTGCTATAGGGAGTAGTACCTAGGGCTTTATTTGCTAGTACTCTAGGGTTTGGGGTAAAACTAAGGTTTCCAGTTTTAGGGTTCACTTAAGGAAGGTTTTTGAATCTATGAGACTTAATTTTATATGTATCGAATTGTAGTTATATAGGTAGAAATGATTTTTGTGCTTTAACAAGTTGTACTCTAGGCTAGAAAGACTTGTACTAATGTAAGAAAAATAAGAAAAATATATTTTTAATTATTTCTTAATTTTCTATAATTTTTATGTAATTTTTATTAAGGTTTAAATACAAATAAATGAGTTTTTATGATCTTGTGCATTAAAGGGTTGTACATTGAGTTTATGGAGTTGTACATATGTTAAATAAATAAATAAATTATTTTTATAATTTATTGTGTAAAAATATTACATAAAATGTCATTTTAAATATTTACTATTAAGGTTTTATTTAGGATTTTATAAATATATAGTTTCATGCATAAAAGACTTGTACTTCAGCTTTAGTAAGGTTGTACTATAATTTAGAATATGAGAAAAATGTAATTTTTATAATTTATTAAGTTATGAAAATTATATGTTAAGTTTTGTTAAGTTAAAAGTAAATAAATGGAATTTTTAGTTTATATGCATTAGGTACTTGTACTTTAGGTTTAAAGACTTGTAAAAATATTTAGTGAGTTTAGAAAATATAATTTTTAAAAATTATGCATGTAGGGTTTGTAGTTTATACTTTATAATAAATATAAAGAGGATTTCTATAAAGATATTGTGAATAAATGATTTTGTGCATAAATGACTTGTACACTAGTTTAAATAACTTGTAAATATATTATCTTATAAAAATATTGTATAAGTAAATTAGGGTTTGTAAAATGTATACATAAATTCATAGTTATGTGAAATTAGGGTTTCATAAACTCTTATTAAATAGAAACGCTTTAGTTTTTAAATGTATGTTAGCGAAATAACGTAAAGTGGTAAGTGGTACCTCATAATGTTTTAGGTCAAAGATGTTTACATAGGTAAATACTAAATCAGTTAAGGTTGGGTTGCAAGCAGGTTTGTCAGGGATGTGATCTTCGTCACATAAGATAATAGTTACAATCAGATAATAAAAAAAAATTCACACGTAGAAAAGGATAAGTATTCTGTAAGATGATTTATTATAATAGTGGGATTTTCACAGTGGTTACATATAAACCTAGTTCTCTATAATCTAGGCTCTGAATACCAATCTGTAACACCCCCAAAATCAAGATTTGCGGAAGCTATTTGGGTGCTACTAAATTGAGCATACATATTTGGGTGCTACTAAATTGATAACCACAACACAAGATATAGAGAACGGATTAAAAATCCGTTTTAAAATACGTAACATTTTCCAAGTTAAATTGTCATACATCAAATTCAATTCAAATACAATGAAGCCCATTTAATAAAGCGGTCCCAAACTCAGAGTTTAACGCATCAATAAAAACATTTCCAACCAATTTTATGACCATTGCCATGCCCTGTCTTCAATAATCACATTCTCAATTACCTGAGAAAAACATGCTAAAAGTCAGCTATCACTGGTGAGTTCATGGGTTTAAAGTAAATAGCACATATGGACCATAGCAAATAATTCAGCAAACACACACTATCCTGCTATGCAAACACTAAGCTCATCCAACCGAACTAGACAACAATATGCCTAACTGGCATAGCAAATAAAGGGTGCCCGCGAGTGTTAATCCCCAGACACTCGGCAAATTTCGATATGGTATACATTCGCATTGACTATGCCGAGCCAACCGAACGGGGGAGTCACCCCCAATAGATCTATTTATATCACATGCGTTTCCCAGTAGGAATTGACGGTTGATGATGGTGGGCGCAATGGGATTCAGCAAACTTAGGTTATCAGCATACAAGTGTGTATAAAAATAAAGTTTAATTTGGTCCATGAAAACAGTTTTGCATGCTTCTCACCCCAAGGTTTATAAAAAGCAATACGTATAAAAAAAATGGGGCTATAAACTCACCTTAAAAATAATAGCAATTTGCTAATCAACAACAACACAGTGCAACCGCTCCGACACGCGACCTAGATCAGTATGGTAAGTCTTAGCGAAATATTCCTATTTTGAATGTCTTAACTCAATTGAAAAGTTTACGTGTGACCAGTGCTCGTGTATTTCTTGTTTGCTGTGTGGTAATGTACATTTCAAAATGGTTTATCGTATATAACTCTTTAGTGATGGCTCATGGTGAAAGTGTACGGTGAATGTACGTGCGACGGAACTTCTGTGCTTTGTTTATCGCAAACTTCGTAAGTAATATATATATTATCGTACATATATATATTTAATAATTAAATGTTTAATTAATTAAGACTTATAATTAATTAAATAAGTATTGAATAATTAATATGATAATGGTGTTAGTGGGGTATTATTATATTATAAATTATTATAATTATTTATAATATAATAATAATTATAGAGAAAGTTATAAGTATTAAATTTTCAAGAAATTTAATAAGTGCGAGTGCATAAGTGCCAAAAATATCTTTATAAGTCTTATGAGACCTAAAAATATTAATTTAGGAGAATTAATATTTTTAATAATAAAAATAACATGTTTCGTCTTTTAGTCAGTTTTTGTCCGAAAATATTCTAAGTGTCGAAATTTTAGAAAAATCGGGCATGACCCATTCGTTTATTCAAGCTTTTTCATTTTTCTCAAGTGTTGCAAATTTCCTCAAAAATCCCTTTTTATTAACTATATTTGCAAAAATAGTCCAAAGTGTACATTTATCGATATAACTATACTTTTCGTTACTATTACTTCATAATTATAGTTTTCGATACAAAAGTCAACGTTTAGTCAAAATTCTTTCAAAAGTCAACAAAAAGTCAATATTCATAATTGTGGGCCGGAATTCCTTTTTTTTTTGTGGGCCGAAATTCCTTTTAATTGACTTATTGGGCTTAAAATGCCAAAACGAGCCCAAAATGGTTTTTATCGATATATATCGTTCTATTTACAAAAATAATTATAGCGAGTCTAAAAATGTTCCAAAATTCATTTTTGTCTCCCGAGATGTTTATTGGGCCGAGTAGGCCACATTGAGTCCATTAATCCATTTTTAGTCCGATAACTAATTAATCCTTTTTAGTTATGTTATATTTTACGTTAAATATCAAATAAGCCAATAAGCACTTCCAATAAGCACTTGGGTCCAAAACAGCCCATGTAGGCCGAGTACATGATGGGCTCGGCCCATTTATGTCAAGATAACATTTAGTCCAATTCATGTAGTTTAAAATCAATAAGCTAGTGCTTATTACAGTAAGCTAACTAAAATAAGCTAATAAGCAAAATCTTCACCATTTCCCCACTAGAGCCAAAATTTTATGTTTTTCAAAACCCCAATAATTATTTATTTTAAAACGTGGCCGATCCATATATATACTCTTAAAAGTGTATATTTCGTCTTAAATACGTGTAATTAGCGCTAATCTCTTTTGTATCATCAAACTAGTACCACAAGCAACAAGATTTACCACACAAGCAAGAAATATCATAATTTGTATGAAAAGTGAAAAAAAAGTCGAGCACACCATATGTACACATCAAACCCTAACTGTTTCATTTTAGTAAATCATACACATTTAACACTTTTAAACATCAAAACAACATGATATGAACAAGATTTGAACAATTTTTGAAAATCCTTACAAAGCTTTGAAGAATGTCGAGAGGTTCAAGAGTCCAAGAACACACCAAATTGCACCAAATTTACCCAAGACACGTTCCAAATAACCCGAAACACTTGAAAGTACACCCCGATTACTTCTAACTTAAACAAATTTTTGTGGATCTAAGATTTGTAGAAGTGGCCGTGAGTTTTGAGTGTTTGAGCTTAAATGTTACCGTAAAGTCTCGGTTTGACCTTTTTGGACACGTATACGCAAAATAAAGTTTTTATTGAAGTTTCCGTCTGAATAATAATAAAATATTATTATTTGCCCAAAAATGCATTTATTTGACTGCTACCATATATATTGTATTGTCGGTACACGTGTGGGGTTGCTTTTCAGTAATTACGAGAAAACTCTTAGTAAATTACCAAACTTGTCAGTAACTATCAAAAATGGAATAATTTACACTTACTGACAAAAATAAACTTTTTCAGCAGTGATTGTAAGCTACAATATGCGGGACAACTCCCAAAAATGCTCAAAAATATGCAATCGCGCATAGAAATGCTCAGCTTAAAAATAATAAATAACCATTTATTATTAATTCAAAATGTGAAAATTGCCATTTGTCACATAATCCTAGCTAGAACCAATCTACACGCCGACACACCGTCCAAATCTTCACACAGACGTACACACCGTCCAAATCTTCACACAGACGTACACACCGTCCAAGTCTTCACACACCAATACAAGGACTCACACCAATCCAAATCTACACTAATACACCTAATCTCGACTCACACACAAGTCGGATACACTAATATACAATATACACAAACGAGAGTTTGGAGGAAGAAGAGAATCGTAACACAAGTTAAGTGTGTGTGATAATCTATAACACTTCGTTTTTTGATGAATACGAGCGTTCTTCTCTTGCACTTTGATATAGAGGATGACGGGATCACTTATAAACACATATCAATACGTTATAGTGATCAAAGAAGAAGAAAGAAAGAACAGAAAGTTTATTTCATGGGATTCACCCATGTCAATTGTACTTCATTGTTTTTGGCGTAATATATTTACCAGGGTTTAAACCCTTTTACCCCAAAAAAAAAGAAAGAACAGAAAGTTTTTGTGCCAAGAAGGATTCATTTTTTTGCAGGAATAGTGCAGTATTTATAGGCACCAGGAGGAGCGGGGACGGTCCTTTAAACCTTGGACAGTCCCGCATATATAAGGGACCGTCTCTATGTTTACGGGACCGTCCTATTTTTGTCTTGGTGTGGTGAAAGCTTATTTGGTGAAAATTTATCTTATTTTGGGCGGGAAAACTAGCTGTTAGAGAATTTGAAATTCAAATATATTTTTTTATTAAAACATTTCTTTATAATTACAAAAATACTTTTGTAAAAATGTTTTGTCACATAAAAATGTGAGGTTTTAAGAAAAATATTTTCTTTGATCACTTAACTAAATTGGTATAGTGTTTGTTCATAATTAAGTGACGTTGTAGTCGAGACGTTGTCGAAACGAGTTTTCTCGATTAAAAACTTGTTAAGCGTAGTTTTACGTAACGTGTTTTTATATTTTGTTATTATCAAAACGCATAAAGACCGAATATTGCAAATGACGTTTTTGACATTATTTGTATTACCAGTTTAGCTTGTTAAAGTTGGTATGATGCACGTGCGGTGCATGTGTTTTTAGCCCTGATCGGGCTTAGATGGGGGAATCACCCTCATTTTGGGTAAAGGAGAGTAATACTGCACCCTGGTAAGTATATTACACCAAAAATATTTTAAGTACAAAGGATATGGGTGAAGTCCCATATCTCAGCCCGTTACATGAACACTTACATGAATGACAAAGCATTCCTATAACTTACAAGCAGTAAACTACCAATAACCACAATATAAGAGTGACAAACCACTCTTATAACTTATAATTGGACGTAAAATTATGACGACTATAAAAGATAATAAATAAAATACTATTCAAGTAGAAACACTTGAATATTCACAAGTCGTCATAGGAGTCCCTACATTCCACGAAGCAGCCACAACCATGGTAAGACATCCTCACCAAGGGACTACAACGAACCCCCATTGATCCAAGAAAGACCAAACAATCAGCAACATACAACCAAGCGTACCAACACTACGACTTTAACCCAATACCGCATCTGCTAAAGGTTCCTTGCAAACTCTAGCTAAGAATGTAACACAACAAGTGTACTGGTTCATGAACTGACCAAGGCAGATAATACGACCACAATGTCTGCTAAAAACGACCCATAAGGGCTGATAATAGGACCAGGTCTACGACCAGGTCTGATAATACTCGAAACACCAGCAAATCTTTGTAGTAGCGTATCAACGACCACCAACCAGGATTGAAATCCTAACATCCAGCAGGCGAACAGTCAACCAATACGAATCCAGCAGCAGAACTCAGTACAGGACCAGGTCAGCTAAACACCAGCAGGTCTAATGCGCATCAATAACAATCAGCACAACAATACCATGATCACATGAATGGTAATGAAATCTAATAGCAGCAGCTTCACAAACCAAAACAACGATCACAATATGCCAGACTTACAACCATGGTACGATTCAAAGCATTCCACAGCAGAACATACCACAGACTTACACCCAATGACCCTCTTCATAATAACCATCCCGAAGACCAAGTCATAAACACAAAGAATCCAGCCATCGAATACAATAATCATCCCCAATAGCACACGAATTTACAGGCCTGATAAAATACGAAAACCAGGTCTGTACGACCAGGTCAGACAACAGGTCTGGTAATGCGCATCAAAGCAGGCCATAGAAAACATGATCAGATCACAACACCATCAGGACAGATGTACGGATCGATGACAGCCAAATAGGGTAAAAACCCTAACTTCCAGATCAGATCACGAACACACCCCCAAAACTTGACTACCATCATTCAAATTCGAAGCTTCAAACAAAACAAGTGAAGAGAGTGTAGTTCGCACCATATAAACTTTTTTTTTTGGGTAAAAGGGATTTTTCACCCTGGTAAAATGCATTACACCAAAAACATTGAAGTACAAAGGATGAGGGTGACATCCCTCATCTCAGTCCCTCAGGACACTTACAGACTCTCATATAAGAATGACACGCCATTCTTATAACTTACAAAATAAACTTACAACTTATAATGACTATACAAGTGAATATAAATATGAAATAAAAACTTGATTCACTTAGGTAACACTAAAAACATAGTCATCAAAGAACTTCAAACCAACTTCCATGCGATCCAGGAAAGCACCCATATTATAGAAGTGCAAACGACCATCCCATACTCATGGATCATCAAAATTGAATTCAGTTCACAAATTTCATACAACGGTTGGTGATA
Organism: Artemisia tridentata subsp. tridentata; assembly: GCA_021014915.2. Classification (NCBI taxonomy): domain Eukaryota; kingdom Viridiplantae; phylum Streptophyta; class Magnoliopsida; order Asterales; family Asteraceae; genus Artemisia; species Artemisia tridentata. The sequence continues at coordinate 246,915,666 of CP139504.1, forward strand.
GACTCTAAAACCACGGATAGAGCAGCAAGCATAAACTCGCTCCAAAGGTGTATGTTTAGATGCAAAACCAAAATCAAGAAGAATAACCAAAGAATACAAAGAAAACCAACGCACTTCCACAATGGCAGCTTCAATCCAACATCACAACTTCCATAGTAGCAACTTCTGTCCATCAATAATTGGCGTGCATAACATACCATAGCATCAAGATCCCACTCAACGGACACGAACGCCACTAACCATACGAACAATCCTAAATCATTAGGAACCTGAATGAACACAACCACATCACACTTCACCAGCAACGAGCATAAGGACCATTGTGTGACTATCATAGGGTTAACAAAACCCTACCATGCAGCATATACCAATCACCAGGCCACAAAATAAAATTTTCAGCAACAGATCGCGTTGGTAATGATACACTAGGGTTTTTGAATAAGTTACCCAAAAACTTAACTTACAATAGATTAGCAGCATCACCCTTCCACAACTGAACACCAAAACGAATTAGCAGCAGCAACAAAGAGCACCGATTGCACAATAAAAGGGTTTTCCCAAAACCCTAACACCAATACGAACATATCACAGACCCAAAATGTAAACGCATAACCACCAGGTCTGAGAAAATCGAATCAGTAATTCCAAATAGGGTTAAATAAACCCTAACATTCAGTAGACGAACACAAAACCAAAGAATATAAAAATCGCAGCAGTTCTGTGACAACTGTAACATCAGATCTGATACATTCATCTCTCCCAAAACCCACATAACATAACTAACAATCCAATCAGGAACTTGCAAAAACTAATAAACCCTAAGGAGGGTAACCTTCAATCAGTAATAGACAAAACCCAAAAGAGGATTTGTAACATTAAGGACCAACCAACATCAGATCTGCACATCACATAACGAAACCCTAAAAAGGGAATAAGTAATTCGATGTGCAGAAACAACAAGGAAACCCTAAGAAAACGATCACACCATGATCGAACAAAGAAGGATGTTAGGGTTACCATGTGAGATCGCCAAATCCATAATCGAAACCCTAAGAAGTCGTTCACCATAAAACCGTCTAAGAAAAGATGATTAAGTGATTGTATATCAAAGATAGTTAGGGTTTCGGCCAAGGAATATATAAACACGGAAAACAACCAGCCGCCATCTTCAAACAACACAAAAAACAAACCCAATAATCACGTATTGCATACCCAAGAACCAAAGAATGATTAAAGGGTAGAGAGGACGTAGTGAATAGGTTGATTTATGGCCGGAAAATTAATGGGAGATGGCGGCCGGATTTCTCCATGGGGGAGAGAAACTTTTAGGGTTTTTCCGCACCATATAAACTTCCAACATAAACAATGTGTTTATAGTGATAGCGAAGAACCAACATCACTATAACCACTAAACACAACTTCAAATCCGAAACAGTTAATGAGCCAACATTAAAAAACTAAACGGGCATGAGGTAGCAACAAGCAACTGAATCTTAACCAAAGTAACTTACCCAATACCACATTAGTCATGATCCACGAGCATACCCAAGACCCATAGTACCACGTACCATGTCCACAAATATGCTGAATAAAAATCAGCAGCATCAAACAACCAAAATGGCTTGGTATCACAACAAGATCAGACCATTAAAACGGCTTGGTATCACGATAATAGGGTAATCAACCTTAACTTCCAGCAACATCGAACCAGCCCAAATTAAACGAACCAGAACGATGACAAACCCCGATTACAAATCCACACAGCAAATTCAACCGGAGTAGAAACAAATAGGGTTTCAAAAACCCTCACTTCAACCTCGAAACCAGCAGATCGAATAATAATACCACCAGCAGAAACAATGTGGCCTATTTCGAGACTATAATAGGGTTCAATAAAACCCTAACTTCCAGCACAAACCTGAAAACCAGTAATGAAAAAGGGTTGAATAGCCCTAACTTCCAACAATGAAGATCATAACCAAGCAGTTACAGGTGTGCGCAAGAACAAAACGATCATAGGGTTTAAAACACATTTTTTTGTGTAATATATTTTACCGGGTGGAAGACCCTTTACCCAAAAAAAAATATAAGCCCTTAAAAGGCACATCAAAGTTTAAATCACATAAGCCGCCCAAAGAAACACAAACACATGTCCCCAAATGCACAAAAAAGCAGCATCAACAACGGAAATCAAGTTTACTTTTTATCGAGACATTAGGCTGTCAATAATTTCTTTCCTTACCAGCATCCAACAATGTTGTTAGTGCAAATATTACGATATTTAAACTAAACAGTTTCTTCGGTTTTAATAATGACAAACATGTAACATGTAATGCATAACGTAAAATGCGCAAGTTACTTGTAAACACAAATCATCAACGCATACTTACATCAACATCTCTCAACGTATCAAGTATGCCTCAACAGAGTCGTAGATTTTCATCCCGACGTAAATCACTCAAGGTATGAACAAACAAATTTAAACTTGACGGATGATCAAAGAAATAAATTTTTTGTTCTAAACTTCACATTTTTAATGTGACAAAATATTTTTTCAAAAATACATTTTACAAATTATTTTTGAATTAAAAAAAAAATGTTTTATTTGGAAAAATAAGTTTAAAAATCCCAACAGCTATTTTCCCCCCAAAACAGCTCCAAACATCTCCAAATAAACCTTCCCCACTAAAAACAAAAATTTTTGTCCCCGACGGTACCACTAAATACCCGACGGTACCGTTAAATTTAGTGGTACCGTCCGTACGTAACGGCTAGTTTTTTCTTTGCCTATAAATAGTCGACCATTTTACACTTCCAACTTGATTTTTCCAGTCAGTTTTCTCTGGTCTAATCCCTTCTTATTTAGATCACTTTTTTTGATCATTTAGAGAGTCTTAGTTTGTTTAATAGTGATCCTTTTATCCAACCAAGAGATCACCTTCATTCCTCTACTAGTGCAAGAGAAGAACACATAGTATCACAAAGATACAAAGTGTTGTAGTTATAGTTAGTGTACTTGTAACACGTGTTACATACTTGTTGTATCCTTGCATACATCAAGTTCATTTTTATTTCGAGAGTTTGTGAGAGTAGATCATTGTGATCTTGTTGAGATCTTGGAGATCTCTTGTAGCTTGTGGGCTTGTGTATTGATCAAGTGGATCAAGGGTAGATCGGGTAGATTGAGTCAAGTGGGAGTAGATCATTGTGATCTTGTTGAGATCTTGGAGATCTCTTATAGCTTGTGGGCTTGTGTATTGATCAAGTAGATCAAGGGTAGATCGAGTCAAATGGGAGTAGATCATTGTGATCCACTTGGTCTTGTTGAGATCTTGGAGATCTCTTGTAGCTTGTGGGCTTGTATGTTGATCAAGTGGATCAAGGGTAGATTGGGTAGATCATGAGTAGATCGTGTGGATCGTGGTAGATTGGTACTAGCTAAGATTAGTACTCGACATTTAGCTTAGTGTTGGAAATAAGTATAAGCGACGTTGTACGGTTTTCTCCGCCTGAAGGGAGCTTGTTGATTAGTGAAGTAGCTCTCGAGTTGGGTACTCGGGGAGTGGAGTAGGGCGAAGAGGAGCTTCGTGACCGAACCACTATAAATCATCGTGTCTGGTTTGCTCCTTCTTTACTTATCTCTTTACTTTTATTTTAGTATTTATCGCATTATATTTATATTTGCATTGCGTTTATGGCTTGTGTGGTTTGTTGCTTATATTATGTTGATTATGTTTGTGTCATGGTTTGATTGTGTTTGCGTGGTAGTTTATTTTATACCATCTCTAGATGTTGTATGATCATTGTTGACACTTTTCATATTACGTCACACTTGATCGGGTGTTTGATACAAAAAGTTTTTAAGTTTTTAAATGGAAACGTATTCACCCCCTCTATGGTTTCCACAATTGGTACCAGAGCCACGTCACTCAAAATTTTAAAACAAATGGTTTTCAAAATTGAGTACGATCCATGTATCAAATTACCCATGAAGGTGATAAAATATGAAAAGCATTTAGTTGCTTAATAATTACAAGTTTTGTTGTTAAGTATACTTTGTCATACTAGCTTGAAGGTTTTCTTAAACCAATAAAAGAATAGAGTTTGCAAGTGTCCGGTCATGTCTTTAGAACGAGTCGTAAAGTCATGCGGTTTTGAAAGGAGTGTTTGGGACAAACCATTATTTTGTAGTAAAAGTATTATCGTAAATGTCTTTCTTAGTCCTAAACGTGGAAATGATGCTTAATATATATATTTTATATGTTAGGTATCTAGTTTATTGAATTTTTCATCTTTCCGTCGAGTCGCCGCACTAAAATAATAAACTGAATCAGGAAACAGGTCACGGTACCACTAAATATAGGATGGTACCGTTATATTTAACGGTACCGTGCATCTGTCTGTCTGTTTTCAGCATTGGGTCATTTTCAGAAATTCATATTAAATCAACCATGAGTCCGTAGGAGTCGTGTCACCCATCATTTTAAACGAAGTTGAGTATACTTTCATTTGAAAAATACTTTTATGAATTAGTTCTAAATGAAAGTATATTAGAGTCCTTGATTTTCAACTAAAGGTCTTTTTGGTCATGCCGTTTGCGTAAATTTTTGGTTAAACTGGAAAAGGGCATTCCAACTTTTTGAACCTTGACGCATTTTCAAAGCAACTTGGTAAAAATCTTTGAAATGGGGAGGAAACCAATTCGTTTTCAAATAAAATCAAACTTAAGGCCCGTTTGGTTGGGGTGTATGGGTATGAATCTATGACTTTGAAAGTCATTAAAGTTGTTTGGTTGGTTATGGGGCCCACCACAATGGAATGAGGATACCCAAGTGTGAAGGTTTCCTCATATCTTATGTGTGTGGGTAGTTTCATCATACCCTCCATTATCATTCCACCCTATACCAATACCCATACCTATTGTGATTCATATCAACAAACCAAACACCCCCTTAGTATACATTGTTATACTTAATACACAAAATGACGATAAGCATTTTTGTGTGTTATGCAAAATGACTATTTGTTTTTCTTTGTATCCTAGTATTGTTAGTTAATATTTTTTGTGCTTATAGTTATCTTTAGTTGAGCTAATTATATCTATGATCACAAGCGTTTTACATGCCTTGTTGATATGTGTCGATTATTAGATTTTCGGCGTATGCGTCAATGGGACATAGACTAGACTTCTTGCACTAAGTTGCGTAATTGATTTTGCATTGCATATAGGCATAGACCGCTTTTCTTACATATGTGTTTTCAACATCTTGCAAGTTTTAAGATGCTTTAGTAACCTTCGCAGGAATGAAAACTAAGTTGGTTGATCATGTGCGTCGAAAGATATTGTCTTACACAATTATTTTTCCAAAGGTTAAGTGTAAAAAGTATATCACCTCAAAATATTTAATACTTTCATTAAATCCGTAACATGATCTCTAAAACATTACATCCTCTTGTCTTGCTTGACCATGGTGTAATACCCCGTAATTTTCTAGATGTATTTTTATACGAGATCATCTCTGTTTTTCATATACGAATCTTTCTGAATTTATATGGTTTAAAAACATGAAGTTATCTCGCGAAACGTGGAGACCGTGCACAACGCGTACTGGCACAACCGACGATTTGATTTGATTATTTTATTATTTGTGAGAAATGAGGCGTATGAATAGTCTTTTTTATTGGAAAAATTATTCTGAGCGCGATGGCGTAATTCTCGTGTCTTGAATCCGCTGTTTACTAGCCTAAATGAGTCTCGAACCATATTTTTTTGGGTAAAGGGGAGTAATCCTGCACCCTGGTAAATAGATTAACCAAAAAACGTTTAAGTACAAAGGATATGAGTGAAGTCTCATATCTTAGTCAGTTACATAGGCACTTACAAACAACTATATAAGAATGACATGCGATTCTTATAACTTACATAATATCAAAAAAAGAAGAAGAAAGAAACTACCAATAATGATTAATTACATAAGACAATACAATACTACTCAGGTAAAACACTTGAGTCTTCTGAATCATTACGCGTTCTACTTTCACTTTCACTCCAAATAGGGTTACCACCCTAACTTCCAAGAAATGAGTACTAAGGTTTTTGAACAAGATACCCCAAAACTTGACTTCCATCAACGAAGGTTTTTGAACAAGTATACCTCCAAACTTGACTACCATCACATAGTTGAAGCTTCAAAAAGTCACAACGACTTCCAAATCAGCCCCAACAAGCCTAGATCCATTGCAAACTGCTATTATTAGTTCGAAGACAATAATAGCCTAGATCGGATTGTAATATGCTGCAATAAGGATCGACAATAGGGTCAAAAAACCCTAACTACCAGCCATGTGGATCAACAACAGCATACACCATACGTTCAAGATCACAAAGCCATACAGCCGCTGTATATGCCAAATAGCATACGCTCGTATAGTATACCCAAGAACAACCAAGTGATATACGAGGCATAAACCATCATAGACAGTAGTAAACAACAGAATTGAACCCAAAATAATAGGGTTTACAATGCAGATTGCCTCGATCAGTTAAATTAATCGTAGCTCCCATGATTATGCATCTCCACCAAACCCTAACAACATCCATGTTTGCCACACTTACAATCACACAACTGATCTTCACCTAAGAACAGGAGGATCAGCAATGCAAACAAGAATAAGGTAATCAACCCTAACATTCAGTAGCTTCGAACCAGACCCAGCAAAACAAATCGAATATACCACCACACCAGGTCTGATAACACGATAATGGGTTTTCCAAAAACCCTAACTACCAATAGAGTCGTATACCAGATCATATAAACATGAACGACCATCACCACTGAATCTGATAAAATGAATCAAAATCGCCAATAGGGTTAACAACCCTAACTTCCAGCCTCGCCTAATAACAGGACCTCGAGCGAACAAACAAATAGGGTTTTTCAAAACCCTAACTTCCATTGGATTCATATAGCAGACCACAATAAATATAAACAAAGCAGAATCCCAGGTCTGATATACGGATCAAAACACCACCAAAAAGGGTCAGGGCCCTACTTACAGATCAGGAACAGATGACAACCAAATGGAACAAGATCACACTCAACTTACCTCCCTCTCAAAACCCCATGAACGAAACTTATATCAGAGAAGAACATACATATATGACCAAACCCTAAAGGGTTAACTTACAGATCAAAAGTAATCAAACCCGAAGGTTTCTTTTAAGCATTGAGACCCCACATCGAAACCCAAAAAATAAACAAGATAACGAAACCCTAATAAATAATGGTTCGGGTTACCAGTATTGTGAGACGATTTCCAAAAGAATGAAGAATAGGTAAGTATCGAACGCCTCTTCCCAGAAAATAAAAAACCCATAAATCCGATTGCATACCATTCCATCAGATCCAGTCATTAAAATCATTGTTTGTTATTTTAATGGGATCTTGAAAAAAGAAACCAAGAAAACGACCTAAATGGATAATGATCACATGATCAGTCAAGAATGATAGAGAGGCGGAACTTTCTAATAATGTATATTTGGCCCCTATTTTTATTGAAGGTATATAGATCGAAGGTTTCTAGGTCGAGTTGGGTTTAGTTCATGATGAAAGGGGTTGCGTATTGGTCGTTTGTGGGCGAGACAACCATGGTTTTGGTCGTTATCATGTTTTATCATCTTCGTCTCCTTCACCTCGCCTCTCTAATCTCCTCTCTTTTATCGACATGGTAAAATCAAGAAAACCGTTTATTATTTATTGTTTTTGGATGAAACCGATTGGTGTTGTTAGTGCTTCGTGGATTTAAAACAGTTTATGAAACAAGGTTATTAATTCGTGATTTAAAAGCCGGATTTAAACGTGACGTGAAATGGTTTCGTGTGGTTAAAACAGTTAATATGGTTGTTATTTGTGAATGAGTCAACTCACCGAATCAACTCAATGAGTTGAGTTGACTGGTTGTGTTTATGGTTTGAGCCGAGTATACATTGGGTCTGATTGGATGTTTGTGCTCGACAAGAGGTTCGAAGCCGAGACCCCTTGGTCTCGGCATAGTAAGGTTAAAATGTTCTTGGTTATAGCTGTTGTGTCGTAGTGTTAGAATTTGGTTGGAGTCGTGACCTGTTCTTGGTCTGTTTGGTTATTTTGCCGATAAGAGTTCGAGCCGAGACCCCTTGGTCTCGGCATGGTAAGTAAATATTTATTTTTTGTGATTTGAGCTGCGTTAGACTTGTATTGTGATATGTGATATAGCCGGTTGGTGATATTGTTTGGTTCCGGATTTGTTATAAGACCTGTATAGAGTGAAGTAGTTGTGGGTTACTTGTATTGTTTGGTATGCTTGTGGTTCGACAACGCAACCCACATAGGGTGCGTTAGTTTATTTCCTGCTTGTTTTAGCTCATGGATCAAAGCCCATAAGGGTGGTATTGGTACTCAGTCCCGATATAGCAGTAAACACCAAGGGTGTTATTGTTGAAATTCTGTGTTTTTGTTTGTGTTAGATTGGATGGACAGTGGGCTTAATAGCCCATGACATGGGGTGCGTTTGGTTTGTATAAAATTTGGGCCGAAGCCCATATAATAGATAGTGGGTGCGTTTGGAGGATATATTGGGTCAAGCCCAATAACAATTAATAAAGAGATTTAGGTTGGTTTAATAAATTTGTTTGATGTGTTTGGGATATTGGTACGTTTCAGATTATACCTAGGATTGCGATTCGGATTTGGAAAATAAGGATACTTAATGAAATAAAAACTTGGATTGTGATTATTACATTTGGACAATATGAATAATTATCGGACATTGATATACGGATATGGACTTGACATTGGACATTGGACAAATATGGACTTATTGGACTTGAAACGAATACAATATATTAGACTCAAAATGAATTTAATATATTTGATTCGCAACAAATACACAATAAGGCAATAATGTCTAATATTCAATGAACACTTTTTATTAATTTTTCTATTAAATTGTTTTGAGGAAATTGACTTTTAATGTAAACGCAAATTGGCTTTTCTAAATTATTTGGGATATCGGAGTAAATACCGAAACGTACAAACTGATTTATTTCATTTGATGTATTTATTTGTCGTTAGTCCGCGGCTTCTCTTTGTCACTTCTTTAGTAACTTGAGTCCTAGTCAGTATTTCTCGACTGTGTCGATGTCTATTCCTCTTTGGCGTAAGTTGTATTTAGAGTCTATGTTTTCTTACCACACCACACGAAACGTTGATACTAAGCTTTTGATGAGTTTTGAAATTGAGTAATCCATGAAAACTAAGACACATTGTCTTTCATAGACTTTATTATTGTGCGAGATGTATTTTGAGATAACCGTATACATATTAGGTTGTGCCGATCCTAGACCGTTGTGTACCGTTGTGCCTGTATATCTCGGATCCGTCGTGCCGTATGTCCTGTGACAGTTGTGTTTTGCTTCTCGATGCCAGTCATGTCAGTTGTGATGTTTGCATTGCTGTGGCTAAGGTGAGTTCATGGCCCCTACTTTTACTTGTTTTATAACTGTTTTGGGGGAGAAAAACCCTAAGTCGATTTCTCTCTAGGCGAAAAAACGAAACCCTTTCACTTTATACACAGTTCTACGATTCAATCAATCGTAGGTCGGTGTTAACTTTATTCCTTTTTTTGCTTCTTGCTGCTTATTGATCGTGGGTCCAAACGCTTAATTCTATATATTATTTGACATCTACAATCAATAGTGGGTCGGTGGTTATTGTTTACTTTGTATAATCGCATGTGCATGGTATACAACAATTCTTACATGTACGTGAATTAATTCTCAAGTTTATTATATTATCATTGGATTTGTGATCGCATCAAGTTCTATTAAGTCGGTGTACATTCTATTTAGTTTGTTTATTGATCTTACATATATCTGGTACAATTAATATGGCTGGAGGTTAGACGCTTGGTGCTTTTCGTTGTTAAACCCTAACGTTTTGTTAGGGTTTATAATCTTGCAAATTGGCTTTTTAATTGGTTCTGATTGATTTTCTGGCTACTGTTTGAGGCTATTGTGTTTATTTTTTGTGGTTGTGGGTTATTGAGAGATGGAAAAGGGGTTTTTGACTAACATGAGTGTGAACAAGGGGTCGAATGAATCTGGTACAATGGAAGCTGATCAGATTAATGTGAATCTTAGCGAATTGGCTGCTCGTATGAGTAGGCTCAAGGGACAAGAGGGTGGTTCGGGTATGCAACAACTACGTAAAGCTACTAGGGTTTTGAATAACCCTACGTTGGATTCTAATGGCACCGAGGCTGTTGGTGTTTCTACTACTAGTCTTGGTGAGTTGAATTCGAGTTCAACGATGAACCCTAGTAGTTCTATTGGTGTTGATGTGGTGGCGAATGCATGGGCTGTAAATGACGATGCTACTGTTAATTATCCCAATCCTAATGACTTCCCAACATTTCCTACGCAAGTGAAGCCGGTTTCACTTGATCATCCTATGGAAGGTCCTCAAAAGGATAATGAGTTGAGTGGTGTTGCTGTTTCTTCACATGAGGCTGATCTAAATACTACACCTTCTAATGAGCAAGTAGAGCCGGTTCTACCTGCAAACGTCAATACTAATGGTATTGATAAGGTTGTTGTGGATGTTTGCAATGATTTTGCGAGTGCTATGAATAAGGTTCAAACGAAGAATGCTGAAAGTGCATTAAAACAGCCATCAACTTCATATGCTAGAGCTACCTTTAATGAGCCTAAGAAACATTTGTCTAATTTTCGTAGGTTGGAATGTAGCAACAAAAGGAATGGTGTGGATCTTACTGTCCCTATGAAAGTGGTTGAAGAGGTTAACACTAGATATGAAAATACCCTATATGGGTATTTCCTTGGTAAACGCGTTGCTTTTCCGGTTGTTGACTATTATGTGCGCAATGTGTGGGCTAAATTTGGAATACAAAAGGTTATGATGAATGCGAAGGGGTTCTTTTTCTTCAAGTTTAACTCAAGAAAAGGTGTTGATGATGTCCTTGAAAATGGGCCTTGGCTGATTAGAAAAGTACCTATTATTCTTAAACCATGGACTTTGAATTCTAATATGCTTAAGGAGGATTTGACTAACATCCCGGTGTGGGTTAAATTTCATGAGGTCCCGTTAGCCATGTTTTCTGATGACGGTCTTAGTCTCCTTGCTACATTGCTTGGTACGCCGAGAATGTTAGATACTTATACTAGCCAAATGTGTAAGGAATCTTGGGGCCGCAGTAGCTTTGCGAGGTGCTTGATTGATGTTAGGGCAGATGTTGCACTTAGAGACAGCCTAACAGTTGAAGTACCCCTACTAGATGGGTCAGGTTTTACTATTCATCAGATAAGGGTGGAGTATGAGTGGAAACCACCTCGATGTGATACTTGTAAGATTTTTGGTCATACACTTGTGGATTGTCCAAGATCTGTCTTACCCCTTGTTCAGAATACTTCGAATGTTAAGGATGGTCCCCAAACTGTCAACAGCATCAGGAAGGGTAAGCAAAGTGGTTCAGGTGTTACAGGACAAGGAGGTTTCTCAAAACCTGTTGTAGGTAAGAAATTTCAATACCAACCGAAAAAGACACCTCCTGAACCTAAGAAAGTCACTGTGACTCCAAAAAAGGCTACTAGTGTGGCAAGTACTAGTGGAACAAAGGTTTCTACATCTAATCGGTTTGATGCCCTTAATATGGATGATATTGATGACTTGGGTCTTCCTACTAAGGATGTGCAAAAGGATGTGGCTGCTGGAAGTAAAATGGAAGAGAAGGTGAATGAGTCTTTAAAGACTAGTAATACATCACAGGATCCGCCTGTGATTGAATTTCAAGGAATAAAGGTTGGTACGTCTAGCCCTAACACTTCTGATTCTCCAAACCCTTCTTCTTTGAAGAGAACTAACCCTTTCTCTAAAGTTGGAGAGATTGTCGATTCCGATAGTGACGAGGAGGTTGTTGACCTCTTTGATGAGTCGGCTAACTTATTTGGCGGTGGTAATGACAATGAATATGACTATGATGACTATGCACATCAAATTGATGATCTTCCAGGGCAGTTGGATGCCTTCTATGACACGTATGGTATTAAGCTTCAAGGTCTTCGCAAGAAGTTGTTAGTCTTGTTAGGAATCTTATTTTACTATATGTGTTGGTGCATCTTTTGTTGCTAGAGTTGTAAGTACTTTTGGCATGTCTTAAGCACTAGTTCTAGGGTGTTTATCAAGCTTTAGCTTGAGGTTAATATGGCACATCAGCCATATTCCATTTGTACTTAAATTTTTTTTTGTTAATATATTTACCAGGGTGCAGGATTACTCCCCTTTACCCAAAAAAAAAACTGTTTTGGGGGAGAATAAACGATATCCTAACAATCGCATTTACCCTAACTAGCTCTGGAAAAAATGGCGACAACCTGACCATCTATCTTAATCGATTAATCCTTGATTCTAATCCCTTTTAACACTCATACTCTTGTGGTTAATCTTCTGATCATATCCTTTGAGTCGGTTTTTTACTAGGGTGCTGTTTCAAAGTAGTTTAGGGTTTCGACTTTCATTGGGTTTTAGGGTTTCGTTTCTGCATTTAATTTTCCTATTGATTCGATCTTCAATGCTATATTTGCTTTCATCATGAGTTTTGGTTAGTATCTTGATTTGGTATTTAACCCTCTTTAGGGTTTCGTCACCTCATTAATTGGGGGTGCCGATTATTGGTTGTGAGTTTTTAGGGTTTTTTCTGGTTCTAATCGCTATCTAGTTTCCGTTTTGGATTTCGATTATTTTAATGATGCATGGTCTTGAATCTGCTATGAATAAGGATAAGTCTACCAAATCTCAGTCGAGTTTGTTGGGGGAAGCACCAATTCTCAAGTTGATGCTTAGGAAGGTGGTTTGTAATGTACCTGCTAATGCGAATGTTATTGCCACTGATTTGAACAAAGATGGTTACCCTACTGTTCGATCAAATCAGTTTGTGATTGGTCAGGTATTTTCCACTAATGTGTCGAATACATTTGATGTTGTTGATGATGTGTGGGATTCGTACCCTCTCTTCATACTATTGACGAGCATAATGTTGTTCAAATGGATAATATGGACGCTAGTTTACCTCAAGGTGATGGTGTACACGTATCATCTAAGGCTGGTAGGTTCAATGTAGTCGATAATAACAATAATACCAGCCCAAGTAATAGCAAGAACAAAGTGAATGATCAGCTGGAAGGTTTCTCTACAGCCCCTCAAGATGTTCCTATTGTACAATTGTGTGATGTTAACATGAAGCCTCAATCTTATGTTGGTGTTGCAAGTGGTACGCCATCTGCCTATACGAAAGGTAAACCTAATTTCCGTTCACTTAAGGTTGACAATGTGTTTACAGGAGTTGATGTTTATATCCCTCGTAAAGTTGTTGAAACAATTAGCACTAAATTCGAGAACACTCTTTATGGGTATTTCATTGGTAAGCGTATTGCATTCCCGGTGGTTGAATACTATGCTCGTAATAATTGGGCTAAGTATGGTCTTAAACGCATAATGATGAATGCAAAAGGTTTCTTCTTCTTTAAATTTGATTCCCAGTTTGGAGTAGAGGCTGTTCTTGCGGGAGGTCCTTGGATGATTAAAAACAGCCCTATTATTCTTAAAAAGTGGTCTATGAGCACTAGCTTAACGAAAGAGGAGTTAACCCGGATTCCGGTATGGGTTAAACTTCATGATGTCCCTTTGCAGGTTTTTTCTGAGGATGGTATTAGTATCATTGCTACACATATTGGTAAGCCTATTATGCTTGATTCTTATACTAGCTCGATGTGTATTGATTCTTGGGGTAGGAGTAGCTTTGCTCGTTGTTTAATTGAGATCGATTCTAATGTTGCCCTTAAGGAGTCAATTACTGTTGGTGTTCCCCTTATGGATAGTCTTGGTTTTACTACTGAAACTATCCGAGTTGAATATGAATGGAAGCCACCAAGGTGTGATGTGTGTTTGATTTTTGGCCATTCTGTTGAAACTTGTCCTAAGAAAGTTGTGTCTACTCCGGTGGTGGAAAAATCTAATGATGGTTTTCAACAAGTGGTTAACAAAAAAGGTAAGAATAAAAGGAGTGCTAAGGATTCTAAAGCAATGTGTTTAATGGTATTCCAGTTGGTAACTTCCAATACAGGCCTAAAGCTACTGCTACTCCTTCTAATAGTGTTCCTCCTCATGGAGAAGCTAGTACGAGTTCTGGGAAACCTTCTGTTACGGTTGATGCTTCTTCTTCAGGTGTTAACTCAAATTCTAATAAGAATAGCCAATCTGCCCGTAATGTTACTCCTAGTAGCAACTACCCTACACCTAAGGTAAATTCTCCAAGATTGGCAGCTAATGTCTCTACATCTAACACCTTTGTCTCTTTAGCGTTTGATGATGATGATGGTAATGATGTTACGAATCTGGCTAACGAGGAGGAGGTGGTTAACACATATAATGAATCAGCTAATTTGTTTGATAAATCGGGGGCAAGCACTTCCGTTTTTAATGTTCCTGATGTTTAGTATCGCCTCATGGAATATAAGGGGATTGAACCATTCCCCTAAACAAAAAGAGGTTCGTCAGGTGGTTAATGAAAATAATCTTAGTGTGTGTGCAGTTTTGGAATCACACGTGGATGCTTCTGTGGTTTATGATACATGTAGCAGAGTTTGTCATCGGTGGAAATGGACGTTTAATGGGAATCTTTGTTCTAAGGGTTCTCGGATCATTCTTGGTTGGAATGATGATATTGTTGATGTTATGATTATGTCTCTTACTAACCAAGTTATGCATGTACAGGTTAATGTACGTGCCGAAAACAAAACCCTTTTTTGTTCGTTTGTGTATGCAAATAACTACTATGTGGATCGTCGAGCTCTTTGGAGCAATCTTGTTAGTCATGCTGCTTTTATGCATAATAGACCTTGGGTTTTGTTAGGTGATTTTAATGCTGCTCTTAACTTGGAAGATCACTCTTGTAGTGCTTATGCTCCTGACATTGCTATGCGTGAATTTAAAGATTGTGTGTAGAGTATGGAAGTTGTGGATGTTAATAGCACAGGGCTTCACTTTACATGGAATCAAAAACCAAAAGGCTCTAATGGCACGTTGAAGAAAATTGACAGGATTATGGCTAATCTGCAATTTAGTGATACTTTCCCGGGTTCGTTTGCTATTTTTCAACCATATCGTATTTCTGATCACTCTCCATGTGTGCTTCGTATTCCTCAGGTTGCCATGCTTAAACCTAAACCGTTTAAGTTCTCTAATTTTCTGGTTCATAAGGAGGGTTTCCGTGAGACGGTTTCTACGGGTTGGAATACTAGTGTGAATGGTTGTGCTATGTACCGTGTTGTTAAACGCCTAAAGAGGCTGAAGTCCCCTTTTCGTAAGCTTCTTCACAACCAAGGAAACCTTCATGATCGGGTTGATAGGTTATGGAAGGAGTTGGATGAGGTTCAAAAGGCTATTGATAAGGATCCTTTCAATTCAGCTCTTCGTGATGAGCATGCTCATTACCTTCTTGCTTTTAAGGAGGCTACATTAGATGAAGAGCGGTTCCTGAAGCAAAAATCTAAAGTTCAATGGCTTCATGCAGGTGACTCTAATACGACTTATTTTCATAAAATTGTTAAAAGTAAATGTGCCCGTAATCGAATCGAATTGGTTCGAGACTCGGCTAATATTTTGTATGAAGGTAATGCGGTTGCTGGGGCTTTTGTGACTCATTATGAGTAGTTTCTTGGTATTGAAGGTAATTGTACGCCCCTTGTTGACCATGATATTTTTTCTAGTGTGCTTGATAATCATAAGGCTGATTTTATGGTGTGTGATGTTACGGATAAGGAAATTAGGGATGCTTTATTTTCGATGGGGGATGATAAAGCTCCCAGTCCGGATGGTTATACTGCAGCTTTCTTTAAGAAAGCATGGGATATTGTGGGTATGGATGTTACGTGTGCTATTCGTGACTTTTATACTAATGGTAAACTTCTTAAGGAAATCAATCATACCATTATATCGTTGGTCCCTAAAGTGTCTACCCCTTCAAAGATTAATGATTATAGGCCTATCTCATGTTGCAATGTCTTGTATAAATGCATAAGTAAAATTATTGCTAATCGCATTAAAGAGGGCCTTGGGGATTTGGTTAGTATTAATGAATCAGCGTTTGTTCCTGGGCGTCGTATTTCTGATAATATTTTGCTCACATAAGAACTCATGCGGAATTATCATAGAGGGAGAGGTCCCCCAAGATGTGCTTTTAAAGTAGATATCCAAAAGGCGTATGATACGGTTGATTGGGCTTTCCTTAAGTCAATTCTGGTTGGTTTTGGTTTCCATCATAAAATGGTCGAATGGATAATAGTGTGTGTCACTTCCACATCGTATTCTGTATGTGTTAATGGGGATCTTCATGGCTGGTTCAAAGGTAAGCGAGGTCTAAGGCAAGGTGACCCGTTATCTCCTTACTTGTTTACATTGGTTATGGAGGTTTTAACCCTTCTTTTGCAGAAAAAGGTCTCTAACTCGGTGGATTTTCAGTTTCATCATTTGTGCGAGCAGTACAGAATTATTAACCTTTGTTTTGCAGATGATCTTTTTCTTGTTCTCTAGAGGTCACCCATCTTCTGTTGATGTTATTATGCAAGCCTTGGAGGATTTCAAGAATGTGTCGGGTCTTGTCCCGAGTATCCCTAAAAGCACGGCGTTCTTCTTCAATGTTCCCTTGGCCTTGAAAGCTACTATTCTTCAATCTATGCCATTTTCAAAAGGTTCTCTTCCTGTTCGGTATCTTGGTGTTCCCCTTATCTCGTCCAGGCTACTTTATAGGGACTGTAAGGTGCTTGTGGAAAAGTTGGAAGGTCGTGTGAATGATTGGCGTAATAAGTTCTTATCTCTTGCGGGTAGGCTCCAATTGGTCAGATCTGTTCTTTCTTCCATGCATATTTATTGGGCTTCTGTCTTTATCCTTCCGGTTCGTATCATTCATGAGTTGGAATAACTTATGAGAGGTTTCTTATGGTGTCAAGGAGAATTGAAGAGGGGTAAAGCCAAAGTTGCTTGGGAGTCAGTTTGTAAGCCTAAACATGAAGGTGGTCTTGGTATTCGTCGTTTGGCTGATTTTAATGTTGCGCAGGCTACACATATTTGGAGTATTTTAACCCGCAAAGATTCGTTATGGGTTAAATAGATTCATTCATACAAGCTTAAAGGTAGAAGTTTTTGGGATGTTCCTTGTTTGGGTGATGTTAGTTGGGGTTGGCGTAAGCTACTTGCTATTAGACCAAAGGTGCGCCCATACATATGGCATAAAATTTATAATGGTAAGAATACATCTATGTGGTTTGATAAGTGGTGTGATTTATGTCCCATTCGTGACATGCTTTTTGCAAGAGACATTGCTCGGGCTGGTCTAAGCTTATCTGATTCGGTTAGTGATGTGATTCATAATGGGTCTTGGAGATGGCCTCTTGATTGGTGTTCTAGGTTCCCGGACCTAGCCTCCCTTCTGGTCCCTAACCTCATTGATGATAAAGATGATGAATTATTATGGCGTGATTTGGATGGCAATCTAAGGCCTTTCTCGGTTTCATGTGCTTGGGATTCTCTTTGTTTACGGGCTGATGTGATCGATTGGTTTCATATTCCGTGGTTCCCTCATTGTATTCCACGACATTCTATTCACTTGTGGCTTGTTATTAAGAAGAAATTGAAGACACAAGATAGATTGAGGCAAACAGATGTTGGTGATAATGTTGATTTGACCCTGCTTCGATGCCCTCTTTGTGATGTGGTTCCTGACTCTCATTCTCACTTGTTTTTTGAGTGTCAGTTTTCTTTGCAGGTTTGGTTGCAGGTTCGGGTTTTACCTGGAATGGATGTTATTTCGCCTGTATTGGATGATGTTATCACGTTCCTCACTCCTATATCCAAAGGGCGTTCGGTTGTTAGCATTATTTCTCGGTTGTTACTTGCTGCTACTACTTACTACTTATGGACGGAACGTAATTCAAGACTTTTCAAGCAGAAGAAGTCTACTGTGGCTTAAGTGGCCCAAGTTATCGTCTCTACCGTTCGGTTGAAGCTGGTTACCTTCTAATTCAAGAAGATAACCGTGCAGTCTCATCTACTTTTAGATCAATGGAAGATTCCAAGTGCTTGTCTTATTCACGAGGGGAGTGTCGGGTAAGGGTTGTACTCTTTTTCCATACTCCAAGGTTTTCCCTCTGGGTTTTTTCTTGGAAAGGGTTTTTAAGGAGGCAAACTTCCTGGGTCGCCTTGCTCCTTTCGTGCTTATGGGTGGAAGCGGGATGTTCGTTGGATACGAGTTTATTATTGTTATTTTACCTAGTTAGGTGCTTGTAATATAGCTAGGTTTGTTGTGTTTATGGCCTATCATAAACACTAGTTTATCAAGCTTTTTGCTTGAGGTTAATGTGGTACCTCTGCCACATTCCATTTGTACTTAACATTATTTTTGGTTATATATTTACCGGGGTAACTCCATTTACAAAAAAACTGTTTTGGGGGAGAATGCATGCTCATTTTTAACTAAACTCAATGCTTTTGAATGCTTTCATGTTGTGATCTACTTGATTTTGGACAATATGTGTGTTATGGTTGCAATATGTGCCTTGTTGTGTGAATTTAATTTGTGTGACTTGGCTTGAACGTGTGCAGCTGTTTAGTGATGCGTTGACAGTATATATTTTGGGAAGTGGCACCGAGTATACATTTTGGGAAGTGGCACCCAGTATGAATTTAGGAAGTGGCACCCAATCTATGTGTGAATCATTTATGCGTGTTTGTAGTCTGAGGTTCAGCTGTTGCTAGTTTGTTTCGTGCTCACATTTGTATATCCTGCTCACTACTATGCTTCATTATTTACAGCTTCGTGGTTTAATTAACAAACCTATGAACTCACCAACCTCGTGTTGACACTTTTAGCATGTTCAGGTTAAGGCGATAGCTTATTTTTAGAGGCGTTTGGCAAAGGGCACGGTCATAGACGACTCTGATATATATGTTGGGACCGCTTTACTTATTTTATGCTTCTATTTCCGCACTATATTTTGAATGATGTAAACTTAATGTTTTGATAACGAATTTTATTCTAAATGATTGAGGTAAAAACCGTTCTTTGTACCATGTACTGTGATACCAATTGAGTAGCACCCCAGTGACATGTATGCTTCCGCTGGACCCGATTTTGGGGGTGTTACAGATTGGTATCAGAGCCAGGTTATAGAGAACTGGGTATATTTTCTAAAACCTAGACTATAACCACTTTTATGAAAACTTAACCCTATGACCGCCGCATGCCTGCCTGCCAAGCTGATGCCTCGCATATGATTTTGTTTGAGGATATAAGTGATGAGACGAGTAATGATACATTAGACGAGATGTTCATGTTATATTTGACGAGTTGTTTGATGAGATGCTTGATTATATACTTGTTGAGATGTGTGTCTGTCTATTGGATATTTTATATCCGCCTATTTTAGTTGTTCACTATAAGCATTTCCATATGCTTATGCACGCACCGTACCTGTCGCGGAGTTACGCTATTTCCTTGCGTAATCTCATTATTGAATGTCGAGTTTGTACACTTGTCGTGGTTTTGGGAATGATTTTGGATGTAAAGGACATACTACTAGTATAACTAGGCCGAGTATTTCAAAATTCATTGAACCTCGGGTGAATATAGACTAATCACCTATATTCAACCAGGGACAGTTGGACATAGCCTGATCACCTATGTCCGACTCAGAGGTGAATTTCGTGATACTGAGAGTAGTTATAATGGAATTATGTTGGGGATTGGTTTTTGATTTTGGAAATGGTAAAGTTTTGCGTGAGTACACGGACATGGAATATTACTTCCACACACATGACACACTGGCATCACAACACCGCAGGAACTGTAATGCCGCTGGCACCGCTATACGTCTCCGTTATATGGAATTCCTGTTTGTCGTCGTCTGGCCGTAGTTTGCATCGGGTCGGGTTAGACCCGATTGG
Source organism: Artemisia tridentata subsp. tridentata (assembly GCA_021014915.2). Taxonomy (NCBI): domain Eukaryota; kingdom Viridiplantae; phylum Streptophyta; class Magnoliopsida; order Asterales; family Asteraceae; genus Artemisia; species Artemisia tridentata. The sequence continues at coordinate 246,935,717 of CP139504.1, forward strand.
CACCATTTGAATGCGAGTTACTTATTTGTAACCCCTTAAGAGCGTAATAATCCCGTCTGGGCTTATTGGAGTGTTGATTGGATTTAGGCTGCGTTTGGATTTGATTTTGGCTACGTTTGAAATTGGTTTTGGCTATGTTTTTGGGTAAAGGGTAATCCTACACCCTGGTAAGTAGATTAACCAAAAAAATGTTTAAGTACGAAAGATATGAGTGAAATCTCATATCTCAGCCCGTTACATAGGCACTTACAAACATAAGAGCAACTGACATGCACAACATGTGCAACATACAATCTATACTATATAAGAATGACACGCAATTCTTATAACTACCAAATTGAACTAATGACCTATAATGACTATAAATAAGAATGTTGCACTATTCAATGAAAATTGGGCCTTGAAAATCATCATAGTAGTCCAAATCACCTTCCATGAAGAAGCCTCAAGAGTATGGTGGAAATAAAACATAATGATCTGAATAACCCCAACCCACATTAAACAACTCCATCAACTTACAAAACGTCTCAAGCATTGAACCTTAGCATGCCAAGGTCATAACAAGGACAAAACCAGCGGGTTTAGCATTAAACCTGCACTTACACTAAACGATGGCAACCTGAATAGCACAGAATTATACGCAAAGAAATCCAAGTGTGATAGGCTGCCATAGACGACCCATAGGGTGCACGAGACCCTAACTTACACAATAAATACCATAATGAACAGATCCTGAAAATCAAAATGAAACAGCAGCATCACAAATCATATGGACCTATTAGAAAAACCAGGGATATGCATATCGAAACATAACCCAACTTCCAATAAAACCAATCCAAGTATCAACCACAAGGATTAATCCGACAACAAACTTATATGCAACCCCATGATCACCTAAAGGGTAAGAAAGATTAAATTACAGCAGCTCCAACACCCCCTAGCCATGAACCATGTTTGCCACACATACAAACTATGATATAGGTTGTATCAGTATCAACAAACAAGCTGAACTACAGAAACAAATCGACCCTATCATGAATGATTACTAGGGCTCTACCAGACCCTAACTTACTATGACTACGCACACGATCCACCCCTGCAGAACCAACAATAGCAGTGATGAAGCCAAACACAAATAAGGTTTAACAAACCCCTAACTCCCAAATCGCTCGTATTTCATACCCACTAAATCATGCAATTCTGATATACCATCAACACTCAATAGCAGCATCTAGCCAACACTAGCAGCAATACAGTACAGCGATTAAACAATCAATAATAGGGTTTTCCAATACCCTAACTTCCAATAATCTCGTATAGTATCCCAAAAAAAAAATATGAACACAGCTTAAATCCACCAGGAATGTTATACGAAACATGATAAGATAATCAAACAAGGCCAAATAAGGTTAGAATCCCTAACTTCCAACGGGTTTCAGAGGATTTAGAACCCCAATCCCAGATGCCAATCAAAAACCAAATAATATGAAGATGAATACAGGTCTGTGAGGGTTAGGGTTTTGAACAAGATCCCTAAGAACTTGACTTACATCTCTCTCAACACCCACGTACAAATACTAACCTCAAATAAGAACACGCAGAACCAAAAAACCCCAACAGGGTTAACTTCCATCAATCGATAAACCCAAACCCTAGAAGGATTATTAATCGTTTAGCACATAACCACAACACCAGATAGTATTAGGAATGAATCGAATTAATAATAAAATTATTAAACCGACTTAGTAAATCATGAACAAGAATACGACCAAGATCAATCATCCACCAGAACCCTAACCAAAAGAAAAAACCGACCGATTAAGGTTTAAGATAATAGAGGAGATCAGCCCGCCACCACAGCAATAGAAAACAATCCTAGAATCGATTGCATACCGATGAAACAACCTAAAGATTGTTCTAATGGTAGAGAGGCGATTTAGGGGTTTGTTTTGGTCAGAATATTAAAGGGTAGGGTGGCGGCTGATCGCCCCTAGAGAGAGAACTCAACTAGTCCCAGACGTGCTGGTTTTTTATCGGACCTGGTTGGTTGTCGACATGTTCATCAAAGGGTTGTACTTGGTTTTGGCTATGTTTGAAATTGAATTCCGTGATTTTGTGATTTTGGACCTCATTCCAGATTTGGAATTGTTATTCGACTTTATTTTGTTGTGGTCTTGTTACAGTCGCCTCTACCCTAAGCTTTGTGCTCAATCGATGTTGTTCAACCGAAGCTGTTCAATCAATGTTGTACCTTCCGTTTTAAGTACTATGTACATTATTGATTCAACCAACTGATTGCTAGTAGCAATCAACATCTTCCCTCAGAGTTGTACTCTGAACTCGCTAACTCTCCATTTGGCAGAGATTCCACGCCCAACAGAAATTTTAAGACCTTAAGGAGTAACTTGAACCGCGTTCCTTGGGACAGTCACCTAATTCTCCTCTCATCCCTCGGGAATACAGTTATCTTTGCTAACCTCTTATAGGATAATAAACTGTTTTGCCATTTAATTTACAAACTGCCTTTGAGTTTTCTACTGACCATTTTGCGGTCATCCTACAAAATGTTTTACAGCTATTTCACAAAAATCAAAATTTTGATCTTACTACCATCTTATAAATGGCGAACTGCTTTCCTGTTACGATGTTATGAATCAAACTAAAAATCAAAATTTTGACCTTGCTACAATTTTATAAACGATGAATTGTTTTCCTATTATCCTATAAGTCACTTCACAAATCATTTTGTAAGTCGATTTGCTGTTTTGCTGCTATATCATAAGCTAGACCTCAGAGCGAATCCCACACCTCTACTTGAGTAATCGAGTGTGGCAATGGTTGGGATAGACACCTCCAGTTGGTCAAATTTTCTTATAACGATACCTACGACTCCAGCATTTCAACGGCACCGTGTGAAGTGCTTTGTGGTCGATCGCCGAATTGTTAACTGGAAGTTGGAGATACCCAACTTACTGACCCTGAACTTGTTCATGAGACTACCGAGAAGATCGTTCAGATCAGAATCGAGTTGTAAGCTGCTCACGAATTGTCAGAAGAGTTATGCTGACAAATGAAGTAAACATTTTGAATTGAATCGCGAGGTCGCGATTCCGTTTAAGGATGTGAGACTGTAATACTTGTAATTTTCTAGACATATTTTTATATGAGATCATCTCTGTTTTTCATATACGAATCTTTCTGAACTTATTTGGTTTAAAAATATGAAGTTATCTCGCGAAACGTGGAGACCGTGCACAACGTGTACTGGCACAACCGACGATTTGATTTGATTATTTTATTATTTGTGAGAAACGAGGCATATGAATAGTCATTTTTATTGGAAAAATTATTCTGAGCGCGATGGCGTAATTCTCGTGTCTTGAATCCGCTGTTTTCTAGCCTAAATGAGTCTCGAACCTCATTTCGTGAAAGATTGCAAAAAATTTCAGTATTGCTCCTTGAACTTGAAATACCCCGCAACCCTGAACTTTCTAATAATGTATATTTGGCCCCTATAGTTTCTACCTAGAATATATACCCTTGGATAAGGGTTTACTCTTCATTTGTTATAACAAAACCCAATCCTAGCCCCCCTCCTCCTAGGGTTCCAGCCGTTACTGTTCCGGCGACCACCCCCGACCAACCTCCGCCGCCGTTAGCCATCACCTTCAACACCACGGCCACCATCACACCTCATCATCTCCTTTCATTCTCTATACATCCGGCCACCCTCCTCCTGTTTTTATTGAAGGTATATATATATCGAAGGTTTCTAGGTCGAGTTAGGTTTAGTTCATGATGAAAGGGGTCGCGTATTGGTCGTTTGTGGGCGAGACAACCATGGTTTTGGTCGTTATCGTGTTTTATCATCTTCGTCTCCTTCACCTCGCCTCTCTAATCTCCTCTCTTTTCTCGACATGGTAAAATCGAGAAAACCGTTTATTATTTATTGTTTTTGGATTGAACCGATTGGTGTTGTTAGTGTTTCGTGGATTTAAAACTGTTTATGAAACAAGGTTATTAATTCATGATTTAAAAACCAGATTTAAAAGTGACTTGAAATGGTTTCGTGTGGTTAAAAACTGTTAATATGGCTGTTATTTGTGAACGAGTCAACTCACCGAGTCAACTCAGTGAGTTGAGTTGACTGGTTGTGTTTATGGTTTGAGCCGAGTATACATTGGGTTTGTTTGGATGTTTTGTGCTCGACAAGAGGTTCGAATCCGAGACGCCTTGGTCTCGGCATAGTAAGGTTAAAATGTTCCTGGTTATAGCTGTTGTGTCGTAGTGTTAGAATTTGGTTGGAGTCGTGACATGTTCTTGGTCTGTTTGGTTGTTTTGCCGACAAGAGTTCGAGCCGAGACCCCTTGGTCTCGGCATGGTAAGTAAATATTTATTTGTTGTGATTTTTGTCAGGGTTGGACATGGAGTGGGATTTGAGCTGCGTTAGACTTGTATTTTGATATGTGATATAGCCGGTTGGTGATATTGTTTAGTTCCGGATTTGTTATAAGACCTGTATAGAATGAAGTAGTTATGGTTTACTTGTGTTGTTTGGTATGCTTGTGGTTCGACAACGCAACCCACATAGGGTGCGTTAGTTTATTTCCTGCTTGTTTTAGCTCATGGATCAAAGCCCATAAGGGTGGTATTGGTACTCAGTCCCGATATAGCAGTAAACACCAAGGGTGTTATTGTTGAAATTCTGTGTTTTTGTTTATGTTAGATTGGATGGATAGTGGGCTTAATAGCCCATGACATAGGGTGCGTTTGGTTTGTATAAAATTTGGGCCGAAGCCCATATAATAGATAGTGGGTGCGTTTGGAGGATATATTGGGTCAAGCCCAATAACAATTAATAAAGAGATTTAGGTTGGTTTAATAAATTTGTTTGATGTGTTTGGGATATTGGTACGTTTCGGATTATACTTGGGATTGCGATTCGGATTTGGAAAATACGGATACTTAATGAAATAAATACTTGGATTGTGATTATTACATTTGGACAATATGAATAATTATCGGACATTGATATACGGATATGGACTTGACATTGGACATTGGACAAATAAACGAATACAATATATTAGACTCAAGATGAATTTAATATATTTGATTCGCAACAAATACACAATAAGGCAATAATGTCTAATATTCAATGAACACTTTTATTAATTTTTCTATTAAATTGTTTTGAGGAAATTGACTTTTAATGTAAACGCAAATTGGCTTTTCTAAATTATTTGGGATATCGGGGTAAATACTGAAACGTACAAACTAATTTATTTCATTTGATGTATTTATTTGTCGTTAGCCCGTGGCTTCTCTTTGTCAATTCTTTAGTAACTTGAGTCCTAGTTAGTATTTCTCGACTGTGTCGATGTCTATTCCTCTTTGGCGTGAGTTGTATTTAGTGTCTATGTTTTCTTACCACACCACACAAAACGTTGATACTAAGCTTTTGATGAGTTTTGAAATTGAGTAATCCACGAAAACTATGACACATTGTCTTTCATAGACTTTATTATTGTGCGAGATGTATTTTGAGATAACCGTATACATATTAGGTTGTGCCGATCCTAGACCGTTGTGTACCGTTGTGCCTGTATATCTCGGAACCGTCGTGCCGTATGTCCTGAGACAGTTGTGTTTTGCTTCTCGATGCCAGTCATGTCAGTTGTGATGTTTGCATTGCTGTGGCTAAGGTGAGTTCATGGCCCCTACTTTTACTTGTTTTATAACTATTTTGAGGGAGAATACATGCTCGTTTTTAACTAAACTCAATGATTTTGAATGCTTTCATGCTGTGATCTACTTGATTTTGGACAGTATGTGTGTTTTGGTTGCAATATGTGCCTTATTGTGTGAATTCAATTTGTGTGACTTGGCTTGAACGTGTGCAGCTGTTTAGTGATGCATTGACAGTATATATTTTGGGAAATGGCGCCCAGTATACATTTTGGGAAGTGGCACCCAGTATGAATTTGGGAAGTGGCACCCAATCTATGTGTGAATGATTTATGCGTGTTTGTAGTCTGAGGTTCAGCTGTTGCTAGTTTGTTTCGTGCTCACATTTGTATATCCTGCTCATTGTTGTCCTACGCTTCATTATTCACAGCTTCGTGGTTTAATTAACAAACCTATGAACTCACCAACCTCGTGTTGACACTTTTTTTTTTTGGGTAAAAGGCATTCCGCCCGGCAAAATTCATTACACCAAAAAACGTTGAAGTACAATGGATGAGGGTGAAATCCCCCACCTAGGCCCGATCAGGGCTAAAAACAATTGCACCACATGTGCATCAAAACAAAAGTGAACAAGCTAAACAAATAGCGAACAAAACGAAACAAAAAGAAAGAGATCATGACATGCCATAACCACAAACAATAAATTATTTCTTTTTGCGACCTTGCACCTTGAAGTCTCCCCTGGATTTAGAAGAATTCGACAAAGATGCAAAAGTATTATATGGTTCTTCCTCCACCTCATCCTCACTTAAATCAGCTTGCGTTTCAACATTCGAAGGAACAACGTTCACTTCGGGATCAAAAGCAAGAGAATCAAATGGGTTCGGAGTTACTATATTAGAATCATGTGTAACCTGTTTCCGACTCACATTGTTAGAAGTAGAAGCAACATTAGAATTATCCTGCTTCTTCATTGGACGGTAGTAGAAATTGGGTTTCGGTTTGTTTAAACGAATACCATCAACGTTACGAGCCTTTTCAGGTTGTTTCCCATTCCCTTTCTTCCGTTTAACTTCCTCAAACCCATCATTGGATATATGGGTTGAAACAGCCTCAATAGGCCTCTTGGGGCATTGATCAATACCATGACCAAAAATCTTACACAACTGACACCTTGGAGGTTTCCACTCATACTCAACACGAATACTCTCTTTAGAAAACCCCTCACCATCCATGAAAGGAAGAGCAACAATAAGACTATCTTTTAATTCATTTTCAGAACTAACCTCAACCAGCACCCGCGCAAAACTGCAACGACCCCAAGCCTCTTCACACATCTTGCTAGTCATAGAATCAAGCATCTTAGGAACACCAAGCTGTGTAGCAATAAGACTTAACCCCTTTGCTGAATAGGCTGCAATAGGAACATCATGGAGTTTAATCCACACCGGTATTTTAGTCAAATCTTCCTTTAGCAAACTCGTATTCAGCGTGCATTCTTTAAGAATAATCGGAACATTACGTATAGTCCACGGACCAGATTCTAACACATCTTCCATGCCTTTTCTAGTATCAAACTGAAAAAAGAAAAATCCTTTCGCATTTCTCATAACCTTGGTTAAACCATATTTCGACCACACATTACGTACATAGTAATCAACTACCGGAAAGGCCAAACTCTTACCAATAAAATACCCGTAGAGAGTATTCTTAAATTTATTACTAACCTTCTCTATGGTAGCTCGTGGTATAGCAACATCAGCCCCCTCACATTTAAGATCAGACTCCAATGTGCACACAATCACCTTTGGTTTTGACGATTCAGGTTTTAAAAACTGTGCAAACGAGACAGATTCGGAACCCTTGGTGACCTCTTGTGGTTCAGATGGCTCATGAGGATGCACATCATCACCATTTGCAGAAGTAACCCCATCCAGCCCAAAACTCTTCTCATTATTTCCTACCTCAACAAATTGAACCGAACGTTTCGCCCTAACAGGAGTTCTGCTGGAACGTAACATGTTACCATCAATGTTCTTAACTTTGCGCGCTAAAGAACTCAAAACCTCACTTAAATCATCCTCATCTCCCTCAATCGTCATCACAAAAAAACCGCAGCAAACAACCTCAACAAAACAAGAACGAAACCCTAATTCGAATGGTAAATAAACACTTGATAATCGAACAGAATTAAAGATGATGAATAAGAACCTGATCGCACATAAATAATGATGATAGAATCGATTGAAACACAACCGACCTAATGGAGAATAAAGGATAAGAATGCGATCAAGAAAATAGTCGACCAAAAAACTCTAACAATCGAATAGAACCAAAAACCCTAAACCAATGATTAAATTCAGCAGAGATGATAAAATAGATGATATAACTCACTATAATAACAAATCGTATGAAGAAAAACAATGGTAGAAGGGCAGATTTGGAGATCGAATGCAAATTAGGGTTTACTTTGAGTCGCCATCCTTCTTTGGTGCAAATTAGGGTTTACTTTGACACTTTTAGCATGTATTTTTTCAGGTTAAGGCGATAGCTTATTTTTGGAGGCGTTTGGCAAGGAGCACGGTCATAGACGACTCTGATATATATGTTGGGACCGCTTTACTTATTTTATGGGCCTATTTCCGCACTATATTTTGAATGATGTAAACTTAATGTTTTGATAATGAATTTTATTCTAAATGATTGAGGTAAAAACCGTTCTTTGTACCATGTGTTGTGATACCAATTGAGTAGCACCCTAGTGACATGTATGCTTTCGCTGGACCCGATTTTGGAGGCTTTACACATTGGCTGTCTAAACAAGATAAAAGATCATATTAATACATTAGTATTTAAGTAAAAGAAAATGTATTAAACTTGCATTGATCTAACACACACACAAAATGTTTTAAACATTTAGCATTTTACGCATGTTGTATAAAAATGGTTAAGATAATTATTTTTATACTCATGATATGTCGAAAACTAAGAATATTATACTTAATAATATAAATAGTTTTTCGCAAATAAAAATAAATGACAATATCGAAGTAGTATGTTAATATGTCATTAACCTCACACATACAACTAGTATTAGAATAAATGGAACACATTCCTTAAATTTTTATTCTCTTTTTAAAAGGAGTGATCGTGAGGGTCAAGAAAGATTTCGTGTACATATCAATTCATTATTCAAATTATGATTGATATCATCATCGAATCTAATTGACAAGTTTTCGAGTATGGACATGAAATTGGAGTCATTATTTGTCTAGCTTCAAGATAACATAAAAATATAACGAAATATATTATCTTGAATCTACATACTCAATCACACTCGGTTGTTATGAAAATAATGACTTCCTCTCAAGACGAAAATAATATGCATCGGATCATAACTTACACTTGTGTTGAAGATGCCATATTGAGTCTTCTTGTCCAATGGTTGTGTTCCAAACATTAAACTAATATGTTTAAAAGATGCATAAAATACACAACTAAGTAGGATTGACAACTTGGATGTTTCATCCGAAATATTCAAGTAATTTACTTTGCAATGCAATTAGTAAATGTGTCATTTCCGAAAAACCAAACACGAGCAAACAAACAATATATGTAAACTTTGCTCATGAACGACTCAACACTCAAAATCACATGTCTAGTAAAATTGTCACACATAATATGTTATTAACTATTATGTAAGTCATCAATCTTCGAGAATATCACATGTATTTATCCTATCAAAAGATTGACAAAAGATAACTTATATCTTATGCATCTTATTTTCTTTGTAACATGAATGGTTATGTTACAAAAGAATGCATTGCATCTTGTTTAACACATATAGGATATTAGATTTGAGTAATAACCCAATAGAACATGTGTCATTGCATAAACAAGTAAAATTGTTCATACACTAAAATCTTGTTTTACTAAGCATTCGTAAGAGTGATAAGTTTCCTCTTAGAAAAGAATATTTGTTGAAATATACAATATGTCTCATTTCAAGTATAATACTCACAAGATCTATTGAGGTAAATAAACTTTACTAGATTCTTTTCTCAAGATATGCAAAGGAGCATTCTTGAAACACTCTCGATGTAGTAGATTCTACATTGTATCACATTAGGGCATCTCTTGGTTCTAGGAAACCAAATCATGTTAAAATAACATGCAACAACTCAAAAAACAAAGGTGTTATCCAAGAGATCATAAAATGCACCATCTCCACCAAATAACCTCTAAATCTCAAACACGATATTAAAACATTTTGTTTGCCTTTGTTAGGAGTTGTGTAAGACATGTCATCTTCTTGACCGACTTTCAAAATATGGTTAGTTGAGTCATATTAGGCCATGTATTAGCAAAATAAGCTAATATCATCTTTGCTATACTTCGATAGGCAAATATAGGAATTTAAAATTTTCTAACATGAGAATGACTACTGGAGAACCTATCGCACTAGAAATTCAATTTGACCTAACGGTTAAATTGCTTCCAGGAGAGAAGTTGGGTTCGTTGTATAACCCGTAAAAATGGTCGTGTTTAGCCTGAATTGAGCAGCACTAGTGATAGTCTCATACTCATTCTCTAACTTGAAAATTTTTCATTCCTATATTTGACTAAAGATAGTTTACATTGGTGAACTTTATCTCCCGTTAGGATTTCATTTTGAACAAGTAGTAATTAGTAGGGGTGTTGAATTCCAATACCACAACTTATGTGAAAGGCAGAAAATTGTTAACTTATGCTTTGCTGATGATCTATTTATTTTAACTCATGGTGATGTTGTTTCAGCTAGTGTGGTTATGGATACCTTAGAGGAGTTCAAGAATGTATCGGGCCTGGTTCCAAGTATTCCTAAGAGCACGGCGTTCTTTTGTCATGTGCCTAATCAGGTGAAGTTGTCTATTTTAAACTCTTTGTCCTTAATGAAGGTACTCTCCCCGTTAAGTATTTGGGCGTCCCCTTGATATCTTCACGGCTATTGTATCGGGATTGTAAAGTTCTAGTGGAAAGGGTGAAATAGGATTGCCGATTGGAAGAATAAATTTTTATCTATGGCGGGTCGTTTGCAGCTCATTATTTCTGTTTTATCATCTATGCATATTTATTGGGCTTCTGTCTTTATCCTTCCCGTTTGAGTCATTCATGATCTTGAACAGCTTATGCGTGGGTTTTTATGGTGTCAAGGTGATATGAAAAAGGGCAAGGCTAAGGTAGCGTGGGAGGATATTTGTAAACCAAAAGAGGAGGGTGGTCTTGGCATTCGTAGCCTTCATGAATTTAATGTGGCACTTATGGCGAAACATGTCTATAGTATTCTGACCCATAAAGAATCTTTATGGGTTAAATGGATTCATGCTTATAAACTTCGTGGTAGGAGTTTTTGGGATGTTTCATGCACGGGTGATATGAGTTGGGGCTGGAGGAAGTTGCTTGTGATTCGGCCTATTATTCGGCCTTTCTTCTGGTTCCATATTCGTAATGGGAAGAGGGCGTCTATATGGTTTGATAATTGGTGTTCATTGAGCCCTCTTAGGAATTTGCTTACTGCTAGGGATATATCTCGTTCTGGGTTTTTTGTTAATGATGCTGTGGGTGATCTTCTTACAGATGGCGTCTGGAGTTGGCCTATTGATTGGATTGATAGGATTCCTGAGCTATTGCTTATTAATTCTCCCATGCTAATTGATGGTGTTGATGATGAGCTGGTTTGGAGAATGCCTAATGGTGATCTTAAGCCATTTACTATTTCACGTGTTTGGGATTTTGTTCGTGCTAGGGCTAATCTGGTTCCATGGTTTCAAGTTGTGTGGTTTCCTAAGTGTATCCCGAAACATGCATTTAACATGTGGCTTGTCGTTTGTGGCAAGCTGGAAACGCAAGATAGGTTGAGGCAATGGGATGTCGGTCCTTCTACTGACTTAAACCTGCTTCGATGTCTGTTTTGTGATAATGAACCTGATTCTCACACTCACCTCTTCTTTGAGTGCTCTTTTTCTTTACAGGTGTGGTCGAGAGTTCGTACGCTGTGTGGTATGGTTAACATTCCACCTAGGCTCCAAGATGTTGTTGAGTATCTTATTCCTTTGTCTAAAGGAGCTTCTGCTAGTAGTGTGATTTCCCGTCTTCTTCTTGCTGCTACATGTTACTTTATTTGGAGTGAGCGTAGTTCGAGGCTATTTAAGAAGATGATTAAATCATATACTCAAGTGTTCGATGACATTGTTACCATTGTTCGGTTGAAGATCCTTTCGTTTCGGTTTACAAAGAATACGATGCAGATTAGAAGGATTTAGGACACATGGAGGCTACCTGGATCGGTGATCATTGCTGGCGCTTCAGTTTCATGATGGGTCGGTCGTTATCGCTTGATTTGTACATGAGGGGAGTGCCAGGAATGGGTTGTACTCTTTTTCCCTACTCCAAGGTTTTCCCTCTGGGTTTTTTCTTGGAAAGGGTTTTTAAGGAGGCAAACTTCCTGGGTTGCCTTGCTCCCTTCGTGTTTACGGGTGGAAGCGGGATGTTCGCTGGTTACAAGTTTATTCTTGTTTATTCCTAGTTAGTTGATTTGTAATTTAGCTAGGTTTGTGTGTGTTTATGGCTTGTCATAAACACTAGTTTATCAAGCTTTTGCTTGAGGTTAATGTGGCACTCTGCCACATTCCATTTGTACTTAACATTATTTTTTGGTTATATATTTACCGAGGTATACCCTTTTACCCAAAAAAAAAATTAGTAGGGGTGTTCTTTAAATGGTTTGACCCGAAAAACCGACCGAACCGAATGACATTTGGTGTAATGGGTTTGGCTTACATGGGTTTGGTTTGTATTTTTGGTTGTACCTGAATTATAATACAGGTTTTTGGATCGGATGTGGGTTTAAAAATATACATTCGGTTTCCACCCGAATACCCGAAAATATAAGGAAAGAAGCGTTTTATAAATTTTATAATATGTGAAATAATCAATCAAATATTCGGAATTGGGGATAATTGAAGAGTTACTCATATTAGAATTCTATTGTGTGAAAGTTCTTTCTGTCACTACCAAAATCACGCACCAAAATCACGCCCGCATCATCAATCACCAAAATTCTCCTCCATGGCTCCACCTATAAATTGGCATCCTCGTATTCACATATCACCACACCACTATCAATCGAAAATTTCAATTGCAACTTGCAAGTGGGTTCTGGGTTTTACTATTGTTGTTTCGATCTCACCTTTTCGGTATGGTTATGGTATGTGTTTTATGCAAGTGTTGTTAATTTTAGTCTAATTTACCATTACTTATTTCAAGTTTATCAATTCATTACATGTTAGGCTTTTCAATTCTTGACATATTGTTATTAATTTCAAGAATTTGTTTGTCAAATCCATGTGTTTCATATCTGTATTATCTATACCATGTAGTTTATTATCTATTTTGTTATGTAATTGTGCTCCTTCAATCAAAAGGTGTTATTCTCTGTTACCTGTCAATAACTTATGAAATTTGTTCTTACTCTATTAGTGTAAGTATACTTATGTTATTCATAGTTTTGTTCAAATTATTATTTGTATTTTAATGAAACATGGGATGATCACTTAAACTCTATTAAGGCTAAAATGGTTATTAGCATACTAAGAAATACTTACACTATTTAGTGATATGTCATTTTTTTTCTTTTATGCGTAGGTCGTATAGTTGAGTGTATCCTATTTAATCTACCTCGATTGAATGTAGGCGTATTTAAGCGAATGTTGTATCCTTGTGTTATTCATTGTTAATAGACTTTATTAAATATCTGTTATGTCATATCCATATTTGATATTGATATTTTTGTAGATGTAATGTAACTTACAGTAGAGCATATTCGTAATAGTGGATAGAAAATACTATATAAAATATGCTTACTAAGTGTTGTAAATTTAAGTAACTTGTATGTATTCAGTGGACATAAAGTTATGAGCTTTTTAAGATGTAACTTACAATATCCCAAGTAACCTGTAAGTAAATTGCAGTAACATGTGTGTAAAGTTATGAGCTTTTTCAGTGAATTGTTTAGTTATGATATGAACTTTTTAATATGGGGATAAGTGGATAACTTGGCTGCAAAAAATGCAACCAATTCGCTGCAACTACAGCCCAAAAAAACCAATCTTTGACTATGAAAATCACTACTTTATTCTTCATTTAAGCTCTTACTATCAGATTACAAGTTTTTATGAAAGAAATTAAGGACCACTGATGTGAAAATATAATTAGTTGGTGCATCATCAAGTACTTTGGATGGAAAATTGCATTTACATTAAAAAACGACTAATAACCCTAAACCGATTATCCCTCTGGCGAATTACGATTATCACCTATTCCCAAAAACTATCAATCGTCAAAACCTTTTAATTCTAATCCTCTTCACCTTAGTGGGTCGGTTACTTTTATATTGGTTTATTTAATCGTGGGACGGTGCTGATATATTCAATTGGTGTTATTCCTTGTTAATAGTGGGTCGGTGATACTGAATATATATATTACGATCTGCTTCTTATATTACCATTTAAACTCTAGGGCCTACTGGTACATCATTATTCTTTTACTACGTTGTTGTTTGACTAATATTCCGACATGCAATATATGGTGGGAGGTTAGACATACATGCTTCAGTTGTTAAACCCTAACGTTGCGTTAGGGTTTTCTTCTTTTATTATTCTTTGTCGCTGCATGCTATTTGTTAATTTTTTTTTGCTGTCATGGTCATGGGTTAAGGAGGGATGGAAAAAGGGTTTTTGAAGAGTGGTTCGGGTAGTAGTAAGGGACAGGAGGGATCGAGCTCATTGCTTTGTGATTTAGCCAAGAAAACTAAGAATACCGAGGGGAAGCTGTTGGGTGAAGATAACTATTTGGGTGCATCTGATGGTACTAATTCTAAAGGTACTAATCCTACTGGTAACATTAGGGTTAATATCGATGAGTTGGCTGCTCGTATGACTCGGTTGAAGGGACAAGAAGATGGTACTTCTGTTGGGAACACCGATGTTCCCCAGCATAAGATGGCGACAAGGGTTTTACGTAACCAAAACATGAGGGCTGATGTGAATGATGGGAATGTGACTTATTCATCTGAGTCATACCCTACTGTTAATTTTGGTGAGTCGACATTGAACCCTAATTGTGGGAGTGGCAACGAAACGGTTAATGACTATGGTCCAACGGTTGTGTTGGAACAGCCTAGTAATGTTTCTATGGGTGATGATGGTGACAAGGTTGCTAATGAATTGAGGCAATTCCAACCTAATGTGGCTGCTAATGGGAAGCCGGTTTCCTATGCGGGTGCTACATCTAATGATCTTAAGAAGCGAATGTCTAACTTTCGTAGGTTGGAGTGCACTAATCAAACTAATGGAGTTGATCTTTCCGTCCCTATGAAAGTGGTTCAAGAGGTAAACACCAGATTTGAGAATACTTTGTATGGTTATTTTCTTGGTAAACGTATTGCGTTCCCGGTTGTTGATTATTATGTACGTAATACGTGGGCTAAGTATGGCATTCAAAAGGTCATGATGAATGCAAAGGGGTTTTTCTTTTTTAAATTTAATTCTAAAAAAGGTGTTGATGATGTGCTTGAAAATGGTCCACGGATGATTAGAAATACTCCAATTATTCTTAAACCTTGGACCCTAAACACCAACCTCCTTAAAGAGGATTTGACTAATATTCCGATATGGGTCAAGTTCCATGATGTGCCCCTTGCTATATTTTCTGATGACGGCCTCAGCCTCCTAGCCTCACTGATTGGTACACCGAAAATGTTAGATTCCTACACTAGTCAAATGTGCTTGGAATCATGGGGTCGAAGTAGTTTTGCTAGGTGTTTGATTGAAGTCAAGGCGGATTAGGTTATTCGGAAGAGCCTTACTGTTGAGATTCCATTACTTGATGGGACGGGTTCCACTGTGGAAAAGATTCGGGTTGAATATGAGTGGAAACCACCTCGTTGTGATACGTGTAAGCTTTTTGGTCATACATTGCTTGATTGTCCTAAATTTGTGTCAGCTCCTACCCAGCCTAAACCGAGTGTTAATGATTGTTTTAAAATGGTTATTAATAAGAATAAGAGTAAGAATGGTGCTCAAAGTACTTCGGGTAAAGGTGGTTTTACTAAACCTGTTGTGGGTCCTAAGTTTAGGTATCAACCTAAAGCGCCTCCTCCTGAACCCAAGAAGGTGGATACTACTCAGAAGAAGGCCACTGATGTGGCTAGTACGAGTGGAACAAAGGTTGCTACTTCTAATACGTTTGGAGTCCTTAATATGGTCGACATTGATGACTGTGGTAATCCTATTGATACTGTGACCAAGGGTGGAGCTGAATTTGATTCTGGTAAAAGAATGGAAGAAAAGGAGGATGGGTCCTTAAAGACTAGTAATGTTTCACAAGAACCACTTGTGAATGTTGTGAAAGAGAAGGTGCAGGTTGAGGCTTCTTCTTCTGCTCCGTCTACTTCTACTACTAATCAAGTGAACCCATTTTCTAAGGTGGGTAACATTGTCGATTCTGATAGTGATGAGGAGGTTGTGAACATTTATGATGAGTCTGTGAACTTATTTAGAGGTGGGCACGACCAAGAGTATGATTATGACTATGATGACTATGCGGCACAAATTGATGATCTTCCAGGGAATTTGGATGCTTTCTATGACATGTATGATATTAAGCTCCAAGGTCTTCGAAAGAAGTAATTTTGTTGTCATCGGTGTTTTATGTTTATGTGTAGTGGTTTATTTTCTTGTTAAATATGAAGTATCTTGTTATGTAAGCTTTTCGCCTATGTAACGGGCTGAGATATGGGAGTCACCCATATCCATTGTACTTAAACCTTTTGTTGGTTAATCTACTTACCAGGGTGCAGGATTACTCCCCTTTACCCAAAAAAATTGCATTTACATTCAGGTTTCCACACTGAAAATGCAGCTAGTTGGCTGCAAAGAACTTGCAGCTATATAAGACGGTAACTTTCTCACCACTGTATCTCTTTATCTTGCCTAATTTATTGATGTATACTCTAAACTCTTATATTGGTATATAATACAAACTATTGTTTCCTCATGCAACTATAGAGCTTGTGAAAGAGGGAGGCGGTGCTGTTTGAGGTGGAGCAAAGATCCATGTTCAAGATGGAGTAGCGATACCTGTTCGAGATGGAGCAATAAGATGACTGATGGTTCTTTTATTTTCAGCTTGTTTTGTTATCTTGGTATTTTTATTATGGATTATTTCATGGTTTTATTTGATCTTCTATCTGGAACTCAGAATTTGTTTTGTTTTGTTTTTATTTCAATTTGGTGGTTGGTTTTAAACAAACTCGAATAATGTATTGATGACTTTATGTCAATCAAAAACAGTTTATGAATATTCAGTTTATCAAATTTGTTTCAATTTCATAGATGGAATTTTGCTTTTGATTTCTAATAATTTGGAAAATAGCTCACTATTTATACATAATATTCTTATTTGGTTTTGTGGAGAACCGAACCGAATAAACCGATCACTTATTTGTTTGGATTCGTTTGGTTCTGATAAATTTAGTTTGGGTATTGGGTGTTTGAAATTATTTTTGAAAACCGAATAACCCAAACCGATTAAACCTATTAAACGGTAAACCGACCGAACGAACACCCCTAGTAATTAGGATCCTCCTTAGCGAACCTAGATTACTTGCATCCCACCTATGTGTTTCAAAATGATAACATGTTCTCGTAAGATATGATTGAATGTCTTCATGATCTTAAATCCTAAATGATTATCATGTTTTGCATGATGTTTGCATTTATTTCTTATGTGTGTTTTACATGATTTGCTTGTAAATTTTGCACCCACACTATGTCCTTTTAACACATAATGAATTAGGTATGCCTATTACTATGAACTTTTAGACGTCATATAGTCATACACTAGTGTCAAAGCCTATAAGTTAGATTAGTCGCGAAATTGTCCTAATTCCTTGGTCATCATTTCACTTTCTTCCAAGTAATACACCCTTTGTCATGGGGAGGTTAGATACGAACCCAGTAGAACTCGGAGTAGGTTTGACAACTTAAATATTTCATCCGAAATATTCAAGTAAGTTTAACTTGCAATCGCAATTGTTAAATGTCATATCCGAAACATCATATTCAAGCCTTTTAACAACATATGTTAAAACGCTCATCCAAAAGCTAAAAGCTAACATCAACCTTCGGGTGACAAAGGACTCATGAGTTACTATATAAGTGATTATTAGTTCCTTTCATCCTCGTGTGATTATACACTTCTTAAGATCCCAACCCTGCTGCGAATCAGCACCATAGGTCTTGCTTTACGCCTTTCAAAACCCCGTGAAACACTCGCGTGCGAAGCACATCGAAATCCGTAAAACAACCAAACCACTCAAACGAGAATCCTCTAACCATCTTCGTCTAGGTCTAGGAATGATGGAACACATTCCGTGAATTTCACAATTCCCATGTGTTCAAATGCGTCCTTTAAATCCCTCTTATGACTACTTAAATATTTCACTGGAAATATTGAAGTTATCCCTTGCGTCTCGTCTCGTGACTTTTTAAATATTTCACTGGAAATATTAAGTCATCCCTCACATCCCTCTTATGACTATTTGAATATTTCACTGGAAATATTGAAGTCATCTCTTATGTCTCGTCTCATGACTTTTTAAATATTTCACTGGAAATATTAAGTCATCCTTCACATTCCTCTTATGACTACTTGAATATTTCACTGGAAATATTGAAGTCATCTCTCATGTCTCATCTCATGACTTTTTAAATATTTCACTGGAAATATTAAGTCATCCTTCACATCCCTCTTATGACTACTTGAATATTTCACTAAAAATTTTAAAGTCATTTCTTCTGTCTCGTCTCATGAGTTTTTAAATATTTCACTGGAAATATTAAGTCATCCTTCACATCCCTCTTATGACTACTTGAATATTTAACTGGAAATATTGAAGTCATATCTTGTGTCTCGTCTCATGACTTTTTAAATATTTCACTGGAAATATTAAGTCATCCTTCACATCGCTCTAATGACTACCTATGTATTTCCTCGGAAATATAAAAGTCATCTCTTCTCGTCTAGTACCGTTCATCTCGTAAAAAGAATTTATTAGGTATAAATTCTCTCCTCGTGTCGAAAAGTCTCACTAAATCAGCGAGATTTATTCGTAAAATCCTCTTAAATTCCAATGACAACTTAAATATTTCATCCGAAATATTTAAAGTATATTTAATTTGCGAAATGCAATTCGTTCTCGATCAGCGTTCATCAAATCCTGTTGGATCATTCATAAAAGAATTTATTTGGTATAAATTCCTTTAATCTAAGGTCCAGAAAAATCACAACATACGTGAAATTTCTTTGTCAAAAATCTAATTCTGGGTCAAAACTGACCTCAGCAAGTCAAACACACCATATGTTTGGTTACTTCCGTATCCATTATCTTCTCAACTTATCTACACTTTTCAACCTTCGTTCTACACTATCAATGCTTCCGCATCCCACTCATCTTCCACACACTTCAAACGAAGAACCGCTAGGATAAGTTGAGATAACCCTTCTTCATCAACATAGATGACCCCACTAGAACCTTGTCACTAACCCCACAACCTTGAAAATTTTATCTTCTTACCCTTAGCATATTTCTACGTAATCATATGAATGTTCTATGAATATTCACAATGATTGAAAAGAGCTACGTGACTTCAAAGGTGAAGTTTATTGTATGCTATCCACCACTTGTCATGACGTTACTAAGCTCATCGCTTCCGTCAACGTTTGTTTTCCTCTTTATTTTTTTTAACACATCTTGTCCGGATGGTCATCGATTTTAGGGGGAGCGAAAAAACACTCATATAGTCTTTCACCAAACACTCTCAAGAACACACAAATGTGGTACTTATTCTCTAGAAAACTTCCCTTTAGCTGCCCAGAACTAGGCTGCACAGAAAAATTCGTGACTTCCAGGTCACGGTACCGTTAAATAGGCCACGGTACCGTGCGGTATTTAGTGGTACCGTGCCCTTATTTGACGAATTTTCACTGTTACCTCTAGATCCCTGCATCCTTAACCTCAAACCTGCAAAATTTTGCAAACTCACATACACCCTAAGATTCCCTCACTACACCATAGGACACTACCACCAACCTTAATTCAAATCCCACAACTCTTGCCTATATAAGGCCTCACCATTGCAAGCTTATCTTGCATCTCCTCTTCAAACCTCACATTAATATCATTGATCATTGCACTCAAATGTTATATTTTTGTATTTTATTTTTCCAAAGAAATATTCGTGAGAATATTTCCCCGGGTCGTTCTCCCAACGAAGGTTTGACGGCGAATTTGTCGAATCGGAGTCGTGAATATGTGAAGTGAATGAGTGATGTGAAAGATTATATTTTTTTTTTAGAGTTGATTACACTATAATAAGAAATATTAAAAACAATCTACGCTATTAAAATAAATGCACACGAAGAAAATTCAAATAAATGCAAATCCCGGGCTAATCCCGAGATTTATAAATCTATTAGTGAAATTAAACTTAAAATAGAAATAAAAATTCAATAAAATCTAAAGGACAATGAATTTTATTAAAAACTGATTTTATAAAAAGAAATTTAAGAAAATAAAGTTTTATAAAAAAAACGAGGGACTAAAATTGCAATTTTTGGAAACTTTTATTTAAGCTAAATTTTTTTTTTTTTTTTTTTTTTTAAAAAAAAACAAAGACAAGGACCAAAATGTAATTCTTGAAACTTTAATGAAACTAAAAATGATTTGAAACAAAGTCAAGGATTAAACTTGTTAAAAATGAAACTTAAGTACTGATTAGCAAAATTTAAAAATTAAAAACTAATTTACTCTAAAAATGAACCCAGGTTCGATTCTTTGTGACTGCAAATTTACTACACTAATTTTTTTATTTTCTCTTCTTTCCAAACTCAATTAACACTAACTAAACTAATTTTTAGAAAACAAAATATACTAAAAAGACACTTAGATTAAGCTGTAAAAACAACTTGACTTTGAAAACAGAATGTTATTTTAACCAATTTAACTATATCAAAAGTTGACTAATGTGAGATTTAACACCCTAAATCTATTAATCTAGATGTAATTAAGTTCTTCAATTGATTAACTACCAAGTCTATACTACTTATCCAACAGATTACCCAACTTAGAGCCTAAATTCCAACAGATGACAGCAGAATTCATTGTTAACAAGCAGATTAGACCTTTTTAAAGAAGTTTCCTATTGAAGTTTATGGTATTCTAAGTAACCAAATAGACCTAAATATCACCAGCTAACAAATAGAACTACCAGCAAATCACAGATCCAGATAATGCACCTCAGATCCTCAAATTCAGCAGACCAAAGATATAACCACTACTCATATCATTCCTAATCACTATAAAATGATTATCCACCCATTAACCAACATCAATTACCACTTCCTAACATCAAATAACTCTCTTCATCATCATGTACCCTCAAAATAACAACAATCAACAACAATTATCACTAGATTATCAGATTCACTAAATTATGATCAAAACAGTTACTAAAACTGATGCAGATTCAAATTACACTATCAACTAACTATCAAGCAAATTAAACTAGTATTAAATCTATCAAATAAACATTACTTAACCAATATCAAAAAAAAAATCAAACTAGTACAAATAAACATTACTTAAACAATAAACTAAACTAAAACTGCACTCACTAGTCAATCCTGCTGACTTTTAGGTGATCTCAGAATACTCAAACCAAAACTACCCAGGCTTTAGCCACTAACAAACCCAATTTCCAGCTCAGCTTTTCATCACCATTCCACAGCTTTTTCCACAGTTGACTTCTGTTGACTTTTGGAATTTTGTGTATCAAAGACAAAGGTGAAATCAAACAAAACTCACAGTAACTAAAAAGCTAAGATGAGCTTGTAAAATTTTAGGAGTATAGCTTGTATGTAAGCTGAGTAAAAAAATTTGAAAACATATTTATTTTTTTTTTTTTTTTCTTTTGAGATAATCAGGTACTGAAACAAAGGAAATAAACTAAATTTTGAAATCAAACATTAACTAAAAGAAAATTCGTAATGATCAGATGTTAACTCAAAATGAATAAACTAAAAAAAACTGAAATCAATAATCTAAAAGAGAATTCGGATTCAACATAACCTCAAACTTAAACTTCCATTAGAACTTAAAATTTACAATCTTCAAATCTCATTACAATATCAAACCGAATTAACTTTAACAGAAAAATTACAAACCGAATGAAAATTACAACTCGAACTAAAAGACTAAAATTCTAGAATTAATTTGACAGCATAACTTTGCTAAAAAGAAAATTACATACGAAAATGGGGTAACCTCTCCTCTATTTATAAGCTCGATCCGAACCTTCTGGTCTTTGCCACGCTGGCGATCCGCGTCCCTCTTAGCTTCAAATCCACCCTTAGATCATCTTTCTCTTCTTTCTTCCTTTGCTAACCGTACGATCACAAAATAATACGTGTTCGATCCAATAATTTGCTCCCACGTGTCCCCGTGTGTGCTAGTTTGCTCTGACAAGGGCTGACAAGGGTACGAAAGGACCTAATTACCCTTAATTGCGGTAATTTTTGGGTTTGGTAATTAGGGTTCATGGGAGGGGTGAATTGGGGATCGGGTTGTTTTCTTCGGTGAGAGAGATAAGAGAGAATGAAAAGGTAAAGTGAGTTAGGAGTGTTGTGTGATTTTTTTTTATTTTTATCTTGTTTAACTTTTGACCGAGTGGGTGGTTTGACCCGGTCTTATTTTAGTTGGGAGGCGGATCCGGGTTTAAGGGGATAGTGGGCCGGAAAGTGGATTGAGATGATTGGGTTGGTAGGGTGTGGGCTGGGATTATATTTAGCGTGGACCGGGTTTTAGGATATTAGGTGAGTTGGGCTATTGGTTTAAAAGGGAAGGTTGGGATAGTTGAATTATTTTGGGCAATGTTTAAATGAAATGGATTAGTTTAATTTGTGTAGGATCCGGTTATAAAAGGATTTAAGTTTTAAGTACTAAAGGTGCAATTTAAGAAAGCCAAAGGACTGATATTGCCAATATATCAAAGCGATCTAAGGGCGATTTTTAACATTTTGACCAAGCATGACTATCCCGATTCTGGTTCTGAGCCTATTCCGCATCTCGTGCTCGTTTTCTTGATTTTCTTGTGTCTTTTGTCAATTTTCACGATATCCATCCCTGCACATGCAAAAACACAAAAACACAATATCTTTTGGCATTTTGGTCGGGTTTTTGGTTATTTTGGTCCGGTTTTGGTCAAGAAAAGGGTATGTGTTTTAGCACATACCAAAATCCCCCAGACTAAGTATTGCAATGTCCTCATGCAATGTTATGAAAACTCCCCGATTTTCCTTTTATTTTATTTTTGTATTTTTTTCTTATTATTCGAGTGACGGCTTTGTTGATAATCATTATCTATCGATAATTTTTAGGGTCATAGAGTAGAAACACAACTCATAGAGAAGTAACCATAAGGATAAAATTCATCGTCCTTGATTTTTCACATGCTCCCAAACTAAGCTTATAAACGAGATCACAACCTACTTAGAAATTAGATGCCAACACTACTTATGGAAGTTACTTGTGAAAGAACCTCTCGCTCCCATTTTCTTATTTTTGTTTCTACTTATTTTATTTTTGTGAGAAGAATGAATATCTCCATAAGCTTCTCATTTTCATAATTATTAGACCGATAAAGATACCAAGTTTAAAACGCTAAGTAGTTTTCCATCTTCTTGCAAGAAAGTTTGCCTTAAAAATGAGGTCCACATCAAGGTTATTACATACGTCCAAGACTGAAGAACTCATACAAACATGTAGACATAAGTTGTGGAGAAACATCACGTGCACCTCATGTGCCCGATCTAGGGTCATCACATGCACCTCACGTGCCATCAACTTGTCTAGCACAAAATCCATACATCTCAACATACTTTTTTTTTTTTTTTTTTTTTTTTTTTTTTTTTTTTTTTGTACTTCACATTTTTCTTCACTCAATAACTTAATACCACGGGATTACCGGGTGTTTCCAAATCATCAAACAATCAATAGTAACCCTTAGAAAACGAACCTTCACGGTTTAAATCCAAGACCTTACCGCCTTTAGAAGTAAGGATCCAAGGTCCGATCTCAATCCGAAATCTAAGAGCACTTTACAATTTATTCACTCAATACGGGACCTTGATGTGTACCCAATCTTTAGAGCAAAAATTCTTTTAAGAAGATGGAGAACTAAATTTCGTTCTAACCCTAAATATCTTTAATTATTTATACAATATATATGGGGTGAAACAATTTTACGGGAGCAAAAGGCCACAAGTACCTACGACGAGCTCTAAAGAGAACCAACTACTCCACGTTTGGCATCTAACTTCTAAATAAATTCTATCATTTCTCGCTCTTCGCACATTTAAAAATCTCAAATAATGAAATTCGCGAATACTTAGCCGATAATCAGCCACGCATATATAAAGTCAGTTACAGAAACTTGCAAATTCTTGAAAAGAATTCGCGTTTTCTAGCTCCTTATGTAAAAGACTAGCGAAAGCTTTAAAGCCATGCATGTATAAAGTCAAGTACGGGAACACGCAAAAGAGCAGCTCCTTGTGTACAAGACTAGCACAAGCTTTTATGATCATCATTGGTTAAGGGAACAAGCTAGGGCTCAACACGCCCGGTCAAGTCAAAATTTTATTCCTACTCTACCCAGCGGAAAATCAACAAAAATGTCAAAACTTATTATATTTTTGCACAAAATTTTTAAATTTTCTCATTTTTTTGATTTTTTCAATTTTTTTGAGGAAAAACGGGATTGCACGAGACAATAGCAAAAATGCAAGGCAAAAATCAAATCGCAAGATTACCCCCCCCAGACTAGAACGAGACATTGTCCTCAATGTCTTAAAGGTACGGGTTCTCCCTACAAAAATCTAAGGCCGTTTATGAATTATGCCAAAAGATCAATGTAAAACGATAAGATTTTGGATATTGGATAAGCAGCGGATGATGAAACTCGAGTAGCGTGAAGGAAACTACGAGCACGAGAGTCTTCATCATCGGCATTCCTGGACACATCACAGAAAAACAACGAGGCACAAGATATGGAGGAGGATCTCCTCTTTATTAAGAAAATAGAAAGAAGATAGATGGATAAGCATGGGGTGCCTCCCACGAAGCGCTTGTTTTTGTTAACCGAGTCACATGAGCTTGACTCGACCCCGCATTTAGTTGTCCATGGGGAAAGTTTGGAGATCCGGGACAACCATGGATGGTACGTCCCCTCCAAAATAGTGCTTCAACCTATGACCATTCACCTTAAAGTTTGGACCGTCATTTTGAGCTAACTCGACGGTTCCATATGGAAAAACTTGAGTGATGGTAAATGGCCCAGACCAGCGGGTTTTGAGTTTGCCCGAGAAAATCTTTAGCCGAGAATTGAAGAGGAGGACTCGATCACCAACATTGAAAATGCGGTTTTTAATCTTTGAGTCATGAATCCTTTTTGTTTTCTCTTTGTAAATCAAAGAATTCTCGTAGGCTTGATCCCGGAGCTCATTTAATTCATTAATTTGGAGCTTACGGTGATCACCCGCGGTCTTAAGGTCAAAATTGGCATGTTTTAAGGCCCAATATGCCTTATGTTCGAGCTCGATGGGCAGATGGCAGGCTTTTCCATAAACCAGCTTATAAGGAGTACACCCGATGGGTGTCTTGAAAGCGGTTCGGAAAGCCCATAATGCATCATCCAATTTGTCGGCCCACGAGGCTCGATTTTCACCAACGGTTCTTTCAAGGATACGTTTCAATCCACGATTCGAAACCTCAACTTGTCCGCTTGTTTGCGGGTGATACGCGGTAGAAAGTCGGTGAGTGACACCATACTTGAGCATAACTTTTGCAAATTGATCATTGCAGAAGTGAGTACCGCGATCACTAATTATAGCACGAGGTGTTCCGAATCGGGAGAAGAGATTTTTCAAGAACTTAACAACCACTCGGGCGTCATTAGTGGGGAGCGCTTTAGCTTCAACCCATTTTGACAAGTAGTCGACTGCCACGAGGATATACTTATTACCTCGTGAAGACGGGAATGGCCCCATGAAATCGATGCCCCACACGTCAAAAATCTCACAGACTTGAATTGCATTTTGAGGCATTTCGTCTTTTTGCGAGATTTTTCCTTGACGTTGGCAAGAGTCACAAGACTTCACCAAGTCGTGGGCATCGCGGTAAATTGTCGGCCAATAGAATCCAGAATCAAAGATTTTTTTAGCGGTGTAGCTGGCACCATGATGTCCCCCCGTGGGTCCATTATGACAAGCATTGAGGATGTCAACGGCTTCTTGGCCATGCACACACCGTCTTATCACTTGATCGGCACATATCCGGAATAAGTAGGGATCGTCCCAGAAATAATGTTTAACATCTTTGAAAAACTTCTTTTTCTGCTGGGACGACATCCCTTTCACCACAAAATTCCCCGCATGGTAATTTGCGTAATCAGCAAACCATGGGGTACTCGGATCATTTTTTGAAGATATTTTCCCAAGTGTCTCGAGAGGAAATGTCTCGGTGATTTCCTTATTCTCGAGAACACTTTGATGAGGATTTTCCAGTCTGGACAAATGATCAGCGGCTAGATTCTCTGCTCCTTTTTTATCACGAATGATAATGTCAAATTCCTGGAGCAGAAGAATCCACCGAAGTAATCTCGGTTTAGCATCTTGTTTTGCTAAGAGATACTTTAGAGCAGAATGGTCCGTATACACTATGCTTTTTGATAAGACAAGATATGGTCTAAATTTCTCAAAAGCGTAGACAACGGCCAACAACTCTTTCTCAGTAGTAGTGTAATGAGATTGAGCAGTGGTCATTGTTTTGCTAGCATAGTGTATCGGTTGGAAGTATTTAGACTTGCGTTGCCCCAGGACTGCACCGATAGCATGATCGCTTGCATCACACATTAGCTCAAAGGGCAAGTCCCAGTCGGGGGCAACCAAGATTGGTGCTTCAGTTAACTTTTGTTTGAGAACCTCGAATGCTTCGATGCATTCGGGAGAGAAGATGAACGGAGCATCTTTTTCAAGAAGATGGGTCAGAGGCCGGGCGATTTTTGAGAAGTCTTGAATAAATCGTCTGTAGAAACCGGCATGACCAAGGAAACTACGGATTCCTTTGACGGTAGTGGGATGAGGTAGCTTAGCGATAACATCGACTTTAGCTCGATCGACCTCAATCCCAGATTTGGAAATCTTATGGCCGAGGACTATGCCCTCTTTAACCATGAAGTGGCACTTCTCCCAATTTAGAACGAGATTGGTGTTTTCACACCGTTCAAGCATTTTCTCTAAATGGGAGAGGCACGAGGAGAAAGAATTTCCATAAACCGAGAAGTCATCCATAAAAACCTCCATCGTCGTCTCGATCATGTCATGGAATATGGCCATCATGCACCTTTGAAACGTGCCCGGAGCATTGCACAAGCCGAAAGGCATGCGTCGGTAAGCAAATGTTCCATAAGGACACGTGAAGGTGGTCTTTTCCTGATCTTGGGGATCAATTGGTATTTGAAAATACCCGGAAAAGCCATCGAGAAAACAATAGAACTCATTTCCCGCCAAACGCTCAAGCATTTGGTCCATAAATGGTAGAGGGAAATGGTCTTTACGGGTAGCATCATTGAGTTTTCGGTAATCAATACACACTCTCCATCCGGTGACGAGACGTGTGGGAATTAACTCATTTTCTTCGTTTGTTATGACGGTCATTCCACCCTTCTTAGGCACACAGTGGACCGGACTAACCCATGAGCTATCCGAGATCGGATAAATCATCCCTGCGTCGAGGAGTTTAATAACTTCCTTTTTGATGACTTCATGGATTTTTGGGTTAACCCTTCTCTGTTGCTGAACAGCGGGTTTGAAATTATCTTCCAATAAGATCTTATGGGTGCAGAATTTAGGGTCGATACCCTTTATATCAGAGATCTGCCAAGCAATGGCACTTTTATGCTTTTTAAGCACGTCTAAGAGTTTTGTCTTCTCCTCATCTTTGAGAGCTTTTGAAATGATGACGGGAAATGTATCGGAATCTCCCAAGAAAGCATATTCAAGATGAGGAGGTAAATCCTTGAGCTCAAGCTCCGGAGGATTTTCAATAGACGGCTTGATTTCCTTAACGTCGGCCATTTTAAGGTCCATCGGAGGGGAAAAAGGGGTAGGGTCTTCATTCAAAAGTTGTTCAAGCATGAGAATATCCCCCTCTGGATCATAATAAGAATCATCATCTTCCGGTGAAGAAGATGTGTCGGTAGCAAGAAACTCATTGACCTCTTCCAAAAAGAAATCACCTCCCTCAAACGGAGTGAGGGACGGGGAAGAGTCGGAGATGATCGGTGAAGAAATAGTAGACGGAGAAGAATCATCAATAGAGGTAGAAGAAGAATCCAAAGTGGGATTGCCACTAGCAAAACCAAGAATCTCTTGAGCATACTCCTCCGTAGTGACGTCAATAATATCAATACGGTTCACGGACATGCAATTATCGTTGGAGGAGTATCTCGCGTTTTGATCCAAATCGAAAGTCACGGCTTCATTACCAACTCGCAAGGTAATCTCTTCATCATAAACATCAATCAACGCTCGCCCGGTTCTTAAGAATCCTCTCCCGAGAATGAGAGGAACTCGAGGATCGGCATCAAATTCGACAATCACAAAGTCTGCCGGAAAATGGAATTTTCCCACATTAACGTAGACATCTTCTGCTATGCCAATTGGACGAGTGATTGATCGATCTGCGAGCTCGAGAGTCATTCGAGTTGGAGTAAGAGCGGGGAGAGATAATTTTTCCCAGACGGACTTAGGCATTAGGTTAATGCTAGCGCCAAGATCGGCCAAGGCGAAACATTGAACCATCCCCGGAAAATTGCACGGAATAAGGAACTTTCCGGGATCTCCTAGCTTTTCTGGAAGCTTTTTAAGGAGAACCGCGGAACATTGTTCATTCAACGGGGTTGTTTTTGCCATCTCAAACAATTTTTCTTTGTTACTCAGCAAATTTTTCACCATCGATGCAAACTTCGGCATTAAGAGAGCAGCATCCGCAAAGCTAATTTCGAAACTCATATCTTGAAAGATTTGATAGAATTTCTCCATCTGATGCGTATTCTTATCATGGTGCTTTTGTTCATCAAGTCGCGACGGATACGGAAGTTTTATCTTAACGGGAACCTCTTGTTCAAAATCAACTTTCCCTTTTCCTTTTGACGATTGGACAACCGGAGGTTGGATGTCTTCGGTCCTTCCGTTATTAGTAGGAAGTGCCTTATCCGTTGTCACCTCGGTTTCACGGGCGACTACCTTGGGAGGAAGAGAAGAAGAAGTAGTCGGAGCCGTAGGTCCATCATAACAAACACCACTTCGTGTTGTGATCGCTTTAACGTCTCCCCTCGGGTTTGCGATCGTGTTGCTGGGAAGAGAAGTAGTACCCGAACCCGAGGGTTGATCATTTAAACGTTTCTTAATTTCACTCATTTCCTTAGTTAACAACTCTTGAGTTCTCATCAAATTTTGATTTTGAAGCATTAATTGTCGAAGAATCTCATCCGAGGGTGGCGGATTTGGAACAACATTTTGATTTTGATTAAAATTTTGCCCTCGGTTGTTGTTATTGAAACCTTGATTAGGAAAATTTCCTTGATTTTGATTCATGTTTCCTTGATTAGCATTGAAATTCCCATAAAAATTCCCTTGATTCTGATTTCCTTGAAAACCCCGGTTTTGATTTTGATTAAAACCATTGTTTTGAAAACCATTATTTGCACGATTTTGATTATTGTTCACTTGATTACGACCTTGATTTTGACTTTGGTTGTTGAATCCCGGTGGTGGCCCAAGTGAATTGTTTGAACGGTAGCTAAGGAGATTTCGATCTCCTTGGGGCTGGTAACCATTACCACCCGCATTAGTAGCATACACATTCTCGTGTCCATAAGCCCCGGTGGCTGGACACTCGAAATAAGAATGAGGACCACCACATAATTCACAACCATTATTAATAACATTGACTTGGTTGGGTGTTTTCTCAATAACAAACGAATCGAATTTCTTATTAAGTGCGGCGAGAGCATTCATAACTTCTTCATTGATCTTACTATTAGCACTAGACGTTTGAAGCTTGCTCCTTGAATTTCTCACACGGGCTTTGTTTTCAATTATACCGAATGCCTCTTGAGTATTACGAGCCAATAAGTTTCCACCGGCCGCCGAATTGAGTGAATCTTGATCGGCAAGACTCAAACCATTATAAAAGGTATCGATTTGATGAAGCTCCGAAAAACCGTGGTTCGGACATTTCTCAATCAACTCCTTAAACCGATCCCAAGCCTCGCTGAACGATTCATCAAAGGCTTGTTGGAAACGTAAGATTTGAGCGCGGAGATTAGAAATCTTAGAAGGAGGATAGAAATGGTTCACGAACTTTGAAGCTAGATCACCCCAAGTGTAGATGGAATTTGGAGGTTCCTTTTCTAGCCAAGTCCGGGCCGCTCCTTTGAGGGAGAAAGGAAACAATTTCATTTTGACCACATCATATGGCACTTGGTTGATCTTAATTGTCTCAACTATATCCGTGAAGTTCCTTATGTGAATGTGAGGATCTTCACTCTCGAACCCATGGTAAGAGATATTAGTGATGAGGTTCAATAACCCGTGATTGATTTCAAATTGATTAGCAAGTATGTCGGGAATCACAATGGCCCTTCGCACACCATTAAATGGTGTTTGAAGTTGTTCCTCCATCGAACGGAGGTCGGGGCCCGGTTGTGCTCCTTGATTAGGCTCCACCGGAGGAGCGTGATTGTGTTGGTTGTTGGCCATTTCCTCAACGTTTGGGAAATGAGCACGGTGTGTGTGTCGAATTACCCTTTCGGGATTTGATAATGGAGAAATAAGATTTTGAGAAGATGAGCGGGTGTTCATACACCAAAAAAAAATCAAAAATGAAAATCAAAAATCTTTTTGTATTTTTGGTTGGGAATTATTTTTGGCTTTTTTAATATATTGAAAAATAAAATTTTTTATTTTCTTTTTGGTAACCGTTACGTTAACCGTAACCGTTTCCTTTAAAACTACGCGCAGCGTGGCGGGAAGGCAAAGGTAGCTCCGAAGATGCTTAAAAACCCGCCTTCTTCAGCTCGACAATTTAATGTCAAGCTTCCTTAAACCCCGTAATTAGGTTGTAGTAATAAAGTAATCCGATAACAATTAATTACACGATTTGTTTTGTTGTTATTTGGAATGGTTTACAACCGCCCTCCTTCAACGGAAGACGGAGGATGTTTATTAAGATGTATTTATGAAAACACTTTAGGAAAAGTGTTTTATTTATTATATTTTTGTATTTTTATTTTTATAAAAAACAATAACTTCCAAGGAAGGATCTTCAAATCACAAAAACAACGGACGAAATCGACGCACTCGTTTCAAGCCTTCCCCGGCAGCGGCGCCATTTTATTGATGTCTCGTTTTTTTTTATATATTTATTTTTTTTTCCAAAGAAATATTCGTGAAAATATTTCCCCGGGTCGTTCTCCCAACGAAGGTTTGACGGCGAATTTGTCGAATCGGTGTCGTGAAAATGTGAAGTGATTAAGTGACGTGAAAGATTATTTTTTAGAATTTGATTACACTATAATAAGAAAAATTAAAAGCAATCTACGCTATTAAAATAAATGCGCACAAAGAAAATTCAATTAAATGCAAATCCCGGGCTAATCCCGAGATTTATAAATCTATTAATGAAATTATACTTTAAAATAGAAATTAAAATAAAAATAAAATCTAATGGATGCAAATGAATTTAAAAAAAAACTGATTTTCTAAAAGAAATTTAAGAAAATAAAGTTTTATAAAAAACAAGGGACTAAAAATGCAATTTTGGAAACTATATTTAAACTAAAATTTTTCTTGAAACAAAGACATGGACTAAATTAAACTTTTTTTTTTGAAACTTTATTAAAACTAAAAATGATTTTCAAACAAAGACACGGACTGGAGTTGCAACAACTAAAACTTAAGGACTGATTTGCAATATTTCAAAAGTTAAAAACTAATTTACTTTACAAATGATCCCAGGTTCGAATCCCCTATTTAACAAATCAATCTACTAATTTTTTTTTTTTTTTTTTTAACAACTAAAAATGATTTACACAATCAAACCCAGGTTCGATTCCTGGTAATGACAAAATTCAAAACAAATACACAAATTCACTACACAATATCACTAATCAGATTACTACACAATATCACTACTCAGTATCTCAAAAGTCAAAACAAATACTGGAGATCAGATTTTTCCATGAAATCACAACTTAGATCACGACTAATCCTATCAGTTATGAAGTATTTTGCAGCCACTTTCAGATTCAAACCGCTAATCCTCCATATAAGCTCTTAACATGATCAATTACACTAAATGACACATGAATCCACAGAAATAAACATCCACAATCTCAGAATTTCAATTAAACTAGATGTGACAGATTTCAAAGAACTATCTATAAACTAAAACTAAGCTATTATAATGATCAAAAATCACTCAAATGAACCACAAATATATCCAACTTACACTAATATACCATCAAACAACTAGTTATTACAGAATCAAACTAAACTCAAAGTTTAATGCAATATAAACCAAAAATTAGATCTAGTACTTACAAATTTACTCCCCTCAGCATGAACAGAGGAGATTTCCCAGCAGCCTATCTTTAAGATAGGCAAAGACTTCCTTTTCCTCTTTGAACTATCAAAATTACCCAGAACTCATGATCTCCTTGGTACAGTTGACTTTCGTTGACCGGTGATATTTTTGAGCTTTTTTGTAGTTAAACAACTTCACATAAGCTAGACAGCTTAATGAAGGTGTATAATAGAGTAACAAGCTCAATTATGAGCTGAGATCAAAAGTTAAACAACAACATTTTTTTTTTCTCTCTTTTTTTTTTTTTTTTTTTTTTTTTCTTTTTGTGATAATCAAATATTAAAAAACAAAGTACTAAACTGAAAATTAAAATCAGTGAACTAAATGAAAATCGGATAACAAACTTACTTCAAATTTTAACTTTCATTAAAATGTAAGCATTAAAGATTAACTAAAAGTAAATTCGGATAACACTAATAACCTCAAATTGAAACTTCATTACAAACTAAAAAAATTACAATAATCGACTCTAAAAAAAAATACAATATCAAACCGAATTAAACTTAAACAAGAAAATACAATTCGAACTCGACTATAATTCTAAAACTATTTCGACAGCATAACGATGCTAAAAAGAAATTACATACCGAAAATGAAAATAATCTATCCTATTTATAGACTCGATCGAACCTTCGGGAATATGCCACCTTGGCGATCCGCGTGAAAGTGTGCTAGTTTGGAGCCCATCTCAGCCGTCTAAATCAATCCCACTTGTCATAGCCCTTGGATTGCTCTATCTTGACGTGTCTTATCCAATCATGAGCTGCCACCTCATCCCTCGTGTGCTTCTTCACGTCTGACACCTTCTGATCCTTCTAGAAACCCTTTGATTTGACACAATTACCCTTAATTGCGGTAATTTTTGGGTTTGGTAATTAGGGTTCATAGGAGGGAAAAGGGGATCGGTATCTTTTTTTGTGAGAGATAAGAGAATGAAATGTGAGGTGATAAGGTGAGTGGTGTTTTTTTTATTTTCTTTACTTTGACCGAGTTTGATTTTTGACCGAGAGTTTTATCTACAAAACATGGATCGGGTAGTGTTTTAGTGAGATGGGCCGATTGGGTTATGGTTTAAGTTGGGCCGAAGGGTAGAATGTTTGGGTTGGGTTTGTAGGAAAAAGGGTGAATGTGGGTTAGTGAAATGTATGGATCGGTTATAAGGTTTTTTTTTTTTTTTTTTTTTTTTTTAAAAGAGTTAAAGGTATTTGGTTTTAAAGGACCACTAATGTAATTTCTGGATTTTTTCAAGGACTGGTCTTGCCATTTTTTCAAAGTTGAATCCAAGGGCTAATGTTGACGACTTCAGATAGATGGAGGACCTCGGATGCCTTTTTGATCATTTTCTTTGTTCCCGGTTCCGGTTCTGAGCCTTTCCGCATCTCGTGCTCGTTTTCTTGATTTTCTTGTGTCTTTTGTCAATTTTCACGATATCCATCCCTGCATATGCAAAAACACAAAAACACAATATCTTTTGGCATTTTGGTCGGGTTTTTGGTTATTTTGGTCCGGTTTGGTCAAGAAAAGGGTATGTGTTTTAGCACATATCATTGATCATTACACTCAAACCTTACAACTATTCCTCACTTTGGATAGTGAAAGTTAGTTCAATAACCTTCAATCCTCACAATCACACGAAACCCTTCATGCACCAAATTATCTCTAACAATCAACTAGGATCATCCAAACAAGAAATCTAGAACTTCGTTACCTCAACCCCGTTAGAGATATCACCCTCAATCTTGTTAGGATCACATGCACATTTTCTTTTTCTCCTTTGAAATATATCATGCATCTTATTGTCAGTGCAAACGATATATTAATCTAAACCGTCTTTTCCCACCTTTTCTCAAAGGTCAAATCCAACACTTCCCATCTTATGGAATCATTTCCATTCGCATCTAGGTGCATATCGTTCTCATTTTCATTTCTTTTTGGTATATCTTCTATCGAGTCTACTTTATGGCATGACTTGTCATAATAGTAATCATTTAGAGTATATCTTATCAACAAACTATCATTAACACCAATCATCTTAGGTAGATGATTATGTTGTTCAAAAGGTTTGTTAGAATTTGCCTTCCCAATGACAACTTGGAAGAAGTCAGTTTGTCATGGGGAGGTTAGATACAAACCTAGTAGAACTCGGAGTAGGTTTGACAACTTAAATAGGGGACGGTACCGCTAACTTTAATGGTACCGTTGTCTGCTGAGACCGTTTATTTTGTTTTCAATTCTCACAATTTCAAAAGCACTATCAAAACCCACTCGATGTAGTCTTGAACCAGAACCGTCTCCTATCGGAATAGGTTCTGCCTATCTTCTGATTCCTTAGCTTTTTCCGTACTAAACATACCATATGTTTGGCTACTTCCGTATCCATCATCTTCTCAACTTATCTACAATTCTCAACCTTCTTTCTACACTACCAATGCTTCCGAATTCCACTCATCTTCCACACACTTCCAGCGAAGAACCGCTAGGATAAGTTGAGATAACCCGTCTTCATCAACATAGTTTCTTCTATCAAAGATAAACTAGAACCTTATCACTAACTCCACAACCTTGAAGATTCTATCTTCTTAACCCTTAGCACATTACCACGTAATCACATGCCTCATCATATGAATGTTCTATGAATATTCACAATGATTGAGAAGAGCTACGTGACTTCAAAGGTGAAGTTTATTGTATGCTATCAACCACTTGTCATGACGTTACTAAGCTCATCGCTTCCGTCAACATTTGTTTTCCTCTTTACTTTTTTTTATTCTTTTTCAAACACATCTTGTCCGGATGGTCATCGATTAAGGGGGAGCGAAAACACACTCATATAGTCCTTCACCAAATACTCTCAAGAACACATAAATGTGGTTCTTATTCCCTAGAATTATCTACAACACTCAACCTTTACAACTAAACTTCACTATTGACAGTGATATTTAGTTTAAGAATCTTCAACCCATCGATCACTACACTCAAACCTTACAACTATTCTTCACTCTTGATAGTGATAGTTAGTTCAATAACCTTCAATCCTCACAATCATCATACCCAAAGTGTATAACTACACAATCATAAAAAATCCTTCATACACCAAATCATCTCTAACTCACAACTAGGATCATCTAAAACTAGAATTCTAGGATTACTCACCTTTACCCAAAAAAAAAAAAAAAAACTAGAATTCTAGAACTTCGTTACCTCAACCCAGTTAGAGATATTCGCCCACAATCCTGTTAGGATCACATGCACATTTTCTTTTTCTCCTTTGAAATTTATCATGCATCTCATTGTCAGTGCAAACGATATATTAATCTAAACCGTCTTTTCCTACCTTTTCTCGAAGGTCAAACCCAACACTTCCCATCTTATGGAATAATTTCCATTCGCATCTAGGTGCATATCGTTCTCATTTTCATTCTTTTTGGTATAACTTCTATCTATTCTACTTTATGGCATGACATGTCATAATAGTAATCATTTAGAGTATGTCTTATCAACAAACTACCATTAACACCAATCATCTTAGGTAGATGATTATGTTGTTCAAAAGGTTTGTTAGAACTTGCCTTCCCAATGACAACTTGGAAGAAGTCATTTTATGTGTCAGTCAACGAACGAATCTCGTTCTTGTTAATGTGATTGGTTGAACAATTACACCTTAAGTTGTCGGTCAGGTTGTGACACTAAAGTGTCTTTGAATTGCAATATGCATTCATTTTTTTTGGTCGCTCAACTTTCTTGGGCTTTCTTCTTTGCTTTTATCCTTTTAGCACACTTTCATCACGTGTCTAACCTCTAGCATACTTTGATATGCTCACATACCTCATCAAACTCATCTTTTTTTTGGTAGCTACACTTTTTTTTTTGGGTAAAAGGGTTTAAACCCTGGTAAATATATTACGCCAAAAACAATGAAGTACAATTGACATAGGTGATTCCCATGCCCTCAGCCCGTTACATAGGCGATTTGACTCTACAAATGTAACAAAGCAACATACAACTGCTACAATGCAGCAACAAGCACTAAACTGCTAACAACAGAATAGAAAACGATTACATTTAAACAAACAATCTAAATGTAAGACGACCAGGTTCATAGAACCACTTCCATAGTGAGCGACTCTGTCCTCAATATTCTTCATTACTGGACCTCGAGTGCACCACCAACTTACCAACTGCAATAGCAGCAAACAAGTCTAAAGCCGCATCTCTAACCTGCCCTACCAACACTACGGATGGCAAAAGGTCCAGAATCAAACACACAACTCTTCGACAAAGATGAATCTGCCCTACCATCTCAACCAATGGCTAAAGGTCCAAATTCACCCCAAGATGACCAGGTTCATAGAACCACTTCCATAGTGAACGACTCTGTCTTCAATGTTCATCATTGCTTGACCTCGAGTGCACCACCAACTTCCCAACAATGGTTTTTGAACAAGAACCAAAGAAACTTGACTTCCAATAATCACGAACAAACCAGAATGAACTGATAATACGTGAACATCCCATGAATACCACCAGGTCTGTAGAAGCAGAAAAGAAGTCCCCGCATAAACCCAGCAGCAAACAATCGACCAAATAGGGTTCCCATAAACCCTAACTTCCACGACAATAATAGCAGGTCGCATAATAAAACCAGGTCTGATTAAAAACCAAATCTGTTAGACAAATGAATGTACGGACCTGCGACAAGGGTTAAAAAACCCTAACATCAAGCAACAGATCAGGCGATAGTAACACCAGTAGCATATAGATCTGTTACAGGAAGGTTTTTGAACAAGATGCCCTCAAACTTGACTTACAACTCTCAACAAAAACCCACGTCCATATAGCATAAATCAGCAATATAACTTATAAATCACGAACCAAACCCTAAAAGGGCTCACGAGCAGTAAAACTTCCAAGCGGTTGAAAAATAAGAAATCCTAAAAATAGGGTTTCGCAATTATAGCACAGCCACCATCACACATGACGACCCCACCTGGGTAGGGAAAGTCGATGTGCCTCCAAGAATCATAAACGATCAATGATAATATATACATCAATAACCGACCCCAAATACAAGGGTTTACATTGATCGCATAGAACACCAGCCGCCATTTATCAGAATAATACATTCTTCGAAGATCGATTGCATACTAAAAGGTAGAGAGGCGATTCAGGAAGAAGTATGATCAAAATTGAATATGACAATAATGGCGGCAGGAACCCACAGGGACGATTTCTAAACCCTAAAGACGGAATCGATCATAAAAAACGACCAATAATAAATATTACCATCAACGAATCTGATAGACTCAAATCATTGAAGGATCATACATGATTAAAGGACGAATTAGATGAAAAACGATTTCAGAATTAAGGGCAGTTAGGGTTTCGGAAATCGCCCCTAGTTGAGAGAGAAATTTAGGTGATGTGTTTTTGGTAGCTACACTTTAGCATAGTTTAACCTTTGCATGTCTTGCTATGAGTATTCTATCCCTATAATGTTGCTCCTATTCTTTTATATATTATGTTGCACGAAGCTAACCCTTGATGTAGGAAAAGCCTTTGTAAGAATTTGATCCATGGATCCGCTAGATACTAAGGTGAATAAACAAGGGGACTCAATCACCATAGAGGAGCATTGAGCTAGGGGGAGCTCGGGGGTAGTTGAATACATAGCATGGAGTCGTCTTCACAAGTGGTGATAGAAGACTTCACTGGGATGATGCAAGCTCGCCTTTCTGGGGAGAAAGGAAAGTAGTGCAATACGGGGGAGTAGGGAGTGAATTCAAGGGAGAGCTCAAGGAAACTACCTTTTTGCTTCGACAAAAGGGGGAGAAGGGGAGTGTAAACAGGTAACTTTTACATTTTACTGTGTGTTAAGGTTTACATATTTGTCATCATCAAAAATGGGGAGATTGTTAGTGCAAATATTACGATATTTAAACTAAACGGTTTCTTCAGTTTTAATAATGACAAACATGTAACATGTAATGCATAACGTAAAATGCGCAAGTTACTTGTAAACACAAATCATCAATGCATACTTACATCAACATCTCTCAACGTATCAAGTATGCCTCAACAGATTCGTAGATTTTTATCCCGACGTAAATCACTCAAGGTATGAACAAACAAATTTAAACTGGACGGATGATCAAAGAAATAAATTTTTTGTTCTAAACTTCACATTTTTAATGTGACAAAACATTTTTTCAAAAATACATTTTACAAATTATTTTTGAATTAAAAAGAAATGTTTTATTTTAAAAAATAAGTTTAAAAATTCCAACAGCTATTTTCCCCCCCAAAACAGCTCCAAACATCCCCAAATAAACCTTCCCCACTAAAAACAAAAAGAGGAGCGTTTTTGTCCCCGACGGTAGCACTAAATACCCGACGGTACCGTCTGACAATTAGTGGTACCGTCCGTACGTAACGGCTAGTTTTTTCTTTGCCT
The DNA here is from genome assembly GCA_021014915.2 of Artemisia tridentata subsp. tridentata. Lineage (NCBI taxonomy): Eukaryota > Viridiplantae > Streptophyta > Magnoliopsida > Asterales > Asteraceae > Artemisia > Artemisia tridentata. Next base: position 246,974,719 of record CP139504.1, read on the forward strand.
ATAAATAGTGGACCATTTTACATTTCCAACTTGATTTTTCCAGTCAGTTTTCTCTGGTCTAATCCCTTCTTATTTAGATCACTTTCTTTGATCATTTAGAGAGTCTTAGTTTGTTTAATAGTGATCCTTTCATCCAACCAAGAGATCACCTTCATTCCTCTACTTGTGCAAGAGAAGAACACATAGTATCACAAAGATATAAAGTGTTGTAGTTATAGTTAGTGAACTTGTAACACTTGTTACATACTTGTTGTATCCTTGCATACATCAAGTTCATTTTAATTTCGAGAGTTTGTTTGGAGATCTCTTGTAGCTTGTGGGGCTTGTGTATTGATCAAGTGGATCAAAGGGTAGATCGGGTAGATTTTTTTTTTTTGGGTAAAAGGGTTTATTCACCCCGGCAAAATTCATTACTCCAAAAAACGTTGAGGTACAATAGGGTGAGGGTGATGTCCCTCACCTCAGTCCCTTAGGACACTTACAGACACGCATATAAGAATGACACACCATTCCTATAACTTACAATAAAATGAACCTACCAATAATGACAAACTTACATAAAAATTTACAATACTTCTCAAGAAAAACACTTGAGCCTTCTATATCACTATGGCGGTCCACCTTAACTTCCATGAAGAATCCACGTGATAACATCCAAGCGATCTTCAACATATAATCTGTTTGTAGACGCAAGAACCCCACAAACAAAACCTCCACCATACCCTCAAGATCTTGTAATCATCTAATATGAATCAGTTCACAAATACCACACAACGGTTGGTGGGAGACTCTAAAACCACGGATAGAGCAGCAAGCATAACCTTGCTCCAAAAGTGTGCGTTTAGATGCGAAACCGAATACCACTAACTGCCCAAAATAACCAAGATGAATGCAGATCCAAAGGTATCAACCTCTTCCATAGACAAACATAGGGCTGAATAAACCCTAACATCCAAATCTCTCGTACACCAGATCAAAAACCAGATAGGTTTGCTGGTAATACGAACCAAGATCAACCAGCTAGGTTTGCTGGCACAAATGGATTGTTTAGGAAAATGCAAAACGACCAGAAGCAATCCAAGTAGTGATTTTTGAACAAGAACCAAAAAAAAACTTGACTTACACAAGATAACCTTGACATCCACTCTCCCTATCCCATCATATAACAGACCAAGAATACATGAATCTTCAATCAGCAGCAGGTCTAAGTAGTATACGAACCAAGAACCAACAACTAAGGTTATAAAACCCTAACTACCATGCAGCGAACCAGCAACGTACATGCCATGATCACCCTATCAAAACAGCCCGTAAAATCAATTACAGCAGCCATGAACACACAGCAGCCATGAATCACACAGCACGAAAATAGGGCCTCATGCAACACAATACCACCAATCTCTTCGAATATCAGACCAATAAGAGGATTAAATCGCTACAGCAGCAGGTCCATGTGATATACGAACCAAGTAGACTCACAATAGGGTGTAAAACGAACCCTAACTTCCAATTATAACGGCACCCATCAACAGCAGATCACAAGCGAATAGCACTTATAGAAAAACAAACCCTTAAACAAGGGTTACATGATCAGACTGTATTCGACACACATCTCTCTATTACCCACAACCATTGTGATACAATTCACAAACATACGCGATACAAAATCGACTAGCAGGAATACTTGACCAAACGTACAAAGCCCTAAGAGGGTTTACCAACATTCAGCAAGAAAAACGAAACCCTAATAAAAAGGTTTCATAAGCATCAAAGATTCATCCCAACATCAATCGATCCCAACAGATTCGACCCAAAAGAGAAAACCAAACAGGTTTTATAATCAATATACCAAGGTCGACCACCAGTCCCCATTCGAATCGTACCAATGAATCGATTAAAAGATCACAAGGACCAAACCGACTATGAATCAATTTAATTATCACAAGAATAACCAAACCGACTTGAGTTAAAAACAAGAATACGATCGAACAGATAAATAGATAAACCAAAACCCTAAAGAAAAAACGATATCATTCAGATCCGTCCCAGAAAAAACGGATTGAAAAGAAATCGATTGGATTAAAGATAGTTAGGGTTTCGGATATCCAAGCCGCCACCTCTTAACAATAGAAAACAAATACAAGAACGTATTGCATACCCAAAAGAGGGTAGAGAGGACGATCCTGGAAATGTTTTATGGCCGGAAAGTGTAAAGAAAATGGCGGCCGGAAATCCCCAAAGAGAGAGAACCACGGGGGATTTCGTCTATATTTACTTTAGATCGGGTAGATTGAGTCAAGTGAGAGTAGATCATTGTGATCTTGTTGAGATCTTGGAGATCTCTTGTAGCTTGTGGGCTTGTGTATTTGTAACACCCCCAAAATCATAATATTGCGGAAGCATACACTTTGGGTGCTACTGGATTGATAACCACAACATAAGATATAGCGACCGGATTAAAAATCCGTTTTAAAATATTTTACATAAGTCAAGTCATGTAACAATACATAAAATCCATTTCAGATGAAAATGAAGCCCATTAAAATAAAAAGGTCCAATTGTCAGAGTAAACGCAAAAAAAAAAAAAAAAAAAAAAAAAAAAAAAAAAAAAAAAAAAAAAAAAAAAAACATTTCCAACATTTATTGTGACCGACGCCATGCTCTGCACCCGGCTAAACGCATCTCAGTTTCCTGAGAAAAACATGCTAAAAGTCAGCTAACGCTGGTGAGTTCATAGGTTTAAATAAATAGCACATATGGACCAATAGCAACATCATAAAAGCAATTCAGCAGATACACACTATCCGTTATGCAAACACTAAGCCTCATCCTACCGATGCTAAGACAATGCAGCACGACTAGCGTTAGCAAAATAAATAAGGGTGCCCGTGAGTGTTAATCCCCAGACACTCGGCCAAAAACCCGACTTGGTATACGTTCGCCTTGGCTATGCCGAGCCAATCGAACGGGGACGTCACTCCCAATAGATCTATTTATAACAAACGGCTTCCTAAATAGGAATTAACGACAAATGATAGTGGGCACAAAATGGGATTCAGCAAACTTAGGTTTCTGCATATTAGTGTGATCTTAAAAGCAATTTCATTTCTGGTCCACGAAAACAGTTTTGCATGTTTCTCACCCCAAGCTTATAAAGCAAAAATCGTAAAAAATATGGGGCTATAAACTCACCTTTCAATAACAGCAAATCAGCAAATAAATCAAAATTATGAACCGCGCCGATCAGCACCCTAAATCAGTACGGTAAGTCTTAGCAAAATATTCGTGTCTCAAGTGTCTTTATTTTATTTGAAAAGTTTACGTTTGACAAGTGCTCGTGTATTTCTTGCTTGCTGTGTGGTAAATATATTTCGAAACGATTTATCGTTGTAACTCGTGGTGGTGGCTCATGATGAAAGTGCATGGTGGGAATATGTAACGGAACATCCGTGCTAGTATTCGCGACTTAAATGTGCAAGTGTTATATATATATATATATATATATATACCCATACATTTATATATATATATATATATATATATATATATATATATATATATATATAAATATATATATATATATATATATATATATATATATATTTTATAAGTTACTTTCTCATATATTTAATTAATAGAGATTAATTAAATAAGTTTTGAAGAATGGTTAATATAATATGATTAGTGAAAAATTATTATATTTAGAAACATCGTTTATTATTTCTGTTGCAACTTTTATTATAAGAAAAAAAAAATTGTTAAGTAACTCCATAACGTTTACTTAGGTTAAGTGTTTTCACAAAATACTCTAAGTGTTGGATTTTTAGAAAATTTGGGCATGACCCATTCGTTTATACAACGTTTCCATTTATCTCACGTGTTGCAAACTTTACTCAAATATTCCGCTAACTAGTTATAAGTGCAAAAATATACCTTTGTGATATATATATCAAGTGTCGTGAATATGTTTTCGTCGTAATATTATTCGTTAGCTTCATTTTTAAGTATTAACACTAGATTTCGACACAAAGTCAATATTTTGTCAAAAAGTCAATGAAAGTCAATCTCAATATCAATTTAGTAAAAATGTCAATTTTTACCCTTTCGGAGACTAAACGTTTCAAAACAAGTCCAAAAATAGTTTTCGTTATATTTATCGTTTCGTTAAACTTTAACAACCATGTCGAGTCGGAAAATATTCCAAATATCAAATTTATCATTTTTACTTGTTAATTAGGCCGAAACTCTTAAATAAGCCCAATTACCATTTTTAACCCAAAACACATTTTTAGTTGTAACGTATATATCGACACGTTACTAAAAATCATTTTACTCGCTCAATAAGTTTTTTTTTTTTTTTTTGGGTAAAAGGCCTTCCGCCTGGTAAAATTCATGACACCAAAAACCGTTGAAGTACAAAAGATGAGGGTGAATCCCCCATCACTTGCCCGATCAGGGCGACAAAAATGCACATACATGTGCAACTTACAAGTAAAGGTCAACAGACCCAACCACTATATAAGAATGACATGCCATTCTTATAACTTACATACAAACTTGCAATCTATAATGACTATACAAGTGAATAAGAAAATGAGAAATAAAAGCTTGTATCACTTAAATACATCCATAGCCATCATAGTACTTGAAATCATGATCCTATCAACATATCCAAAAGTAGCCACTTCAGATCTGATGAACGAATCACGAACAGAACCTCACAGAACCGGTTATCACACGAGTCTAAATGTAAATTAGCTTCCAGCATCATGACTACCAAATGAAAACCAGCAATGAGACGGACAATAGGGTATTCAAACCCTAACTTACCAATAGCAGCACACTTGGTCGAAGTCGTAACGCCAACCTCATACGATGGCACGCATCATTTGCCCCATGTGTAAAACAGAATGAAACCCAAGCATTGAGATGCTGCCATCGACAAACCATAGGGTTCAACCAGCCCCTAACTTCCAGTATCAAGGACCTGCTATTTGAACACCAGTAACTCGGAAAGTACCAGCATCATAAGAACCAGCAGGCCGTTGAAACATCAACACGAAGCACCTCTTCACAAAGCACCACTTCCACTCATATAATGGCACGCTTCATTAGCACTAGTTACAAATCAGAATGAAACACCAAGTAGCAAGAAGCTGCCATCGACAGATCATGGGGTATAACCAGCCCCAACTTACAGAGTAAACAACGCCCTTCATCCAATCGCAAACCAGAACCAGGTCTGGGGTAACAATTTGAGTCAGAACGTGGTGAAAACCCTAACTTCCCAATAGGGTTTCAAAACCCTAACTTACAGATAACAATCAGGTCACATAATATAGATCAAAGATGGACAGACCCCATATTAGAGTTTTTGAATAAGAACCCTAAAAAAACTTAACTTACATCTCTCTCGAAAACCCACTTTTAAAACAGACAGTAGACGATCATACATGTAACTTGCAAGGAAACCAGCCATGACGACGTACAGCATCACTACCAATATAGAATAGATTAACCAAACCCTAAAGTAGGGTTTAGTTTAGCGTTAAGCACAGCAGGAACCAACCATGTTCGAACACAGAGAAAACCAAAAGGTTTAGAATCACTAACAAAGTCGAACATAGATCACGATCAACCATCCAAAACCCACCGACCCACGATTGCATGTTAAATAATTGGATAAAATATAGAAACATAAAGCAGAACCCATGCAAGGAATAACCGATCACATGCATGGACCTACCCACGATTGTAATACATGCAATGAGGAAACAAAAGCGAATATAATAAAGAACCGACCTATCAACCAAATAATATAGTAACCGACCCACGATGGAGAGGAATTAACATATTAAAGAGGTTAAAGATCGATCGTACCAAATAATATTGTATTCGCTTTACACCAGAGAGAGCAGCCGCCACTTCTTATTATATAAAACACAATTCACAAACTAACGTATTGCATACCCAAAGCAGGTAGAGAGGACGTTAGGTGATTGGTTTATGGTCGGAAAAGTAGAGAAAGTGGCGGCCGGAAATCCCCTAAGAGGGAGAGAACTGATTTCGCTCAATAAGTTCGTTTGGTCAAAAAGTCAAAACCTCAAAAATGTTCATGGGCTTCGGCCCAACAGTAACTCAATGGGTTTTTATGGCCCAAAAATCCATTTAGCCCAATTTGTTATTATTTGGTACTTATTAGTGATTATTAGTTACCAAATATACTTTTTACTTATCAAATAAGCTCTAATAAATAAGTTATTTAGTCAATATTTCAAGTTGACCATTTTTATGTCTATTCGACCCATATGAAGTGTCTCAACTTATTTTTATCTTTTTACTAGTTATTTTCAATAACTTAGGGCTTATTTTCAATCCATTCCAAAATAACATTCAATTATATTTTTCCACCATTTCACCACTTGAGCCAAAATTTTATGTTTTTCAAAACCCCAATAATCTTATATTTTTAAATATGGCCGAACCATATATAACCTCTAAAAATCAATATAGTGCTTAAATTAGTGTAAAAACCATAACTAATGTTTGTATTATCAAATAAGCACTATATGTAACAGTATTTACCACACAAGCAAGAAATCTACAAACTAACTCATAAACATCTAAAAATGTCGAGCACTATGCATAGAAGATCAAACCCTAGCCTTAATCATATTATCAAAACATACACATTTAACACTTTTAAACATCATTATACACCAAATGAACAAGAGATTAACAAGTTAAGAAAAGTTTTATGAATCCTTACAAATCTCTTGATGTTAACGTGGGATAGGAGGAACAAGAACACCCAAAACTTCACTAATTTTACCCAAAACAAGCTCCAAATTACCCAAGAACCTTATTTAAACACTTGATGATCTTGATCTTTTAGTGAAAATATTTGTAAGATGATAATATGTGTGTGTATAGTGGCGTACAAATGGTGGTATAATATGGAAGATATGGTTTCTAATCTAGGCAATAATAAAAGATAAGGAGTGAAAATTCTAAAAAGGTATACACCATATTTAGTATAATTAGGATTTTATTTAAAACGTTATATATATTTCTAATACTTATCCTTTTTCCACGTAGATTTTTTTTTCTTGATTGTAACTATTATCTTATGTGACGAAGATCACATCCCTGACAACCCTGCTTGCAACCCAACCTTAACTGATTTAGTATTTAACTATGTAAACATCTTTGACCTAAAACGTTATGAGGTCCCACTTATCACTTTACGTTATTTCGCTAACGTACGTTTAAAACTGAACGTTTCTTAACTAATAAGACTTTTTATGAAACCCTAAACTACCATAGCAATATGTGAAGATAACGAAACCATAAAAATAGCAACATATAAATTATTTAAATAATGTACAAGTCACTAAAGCACAAGAACCCTAATTCCACTAAACTCCCGATATAACCCTAATTTCTCAAAACTATTATTATATGTAATAAAACCACAAACCCTAATTAATATTTTTATAAAATATATAAGTACAAGTCTTCTAAACTAAGGTACAAGTCTCTGAAGCATAAAAACTTATTATTTATAAAAACCTTATATAAAACTTAATAGTAATTGTTTTAAAGACATAAAATGTAATAATTTCACATATTAAATTTTGAAATAAGTTTATTTATTTATAAAATAAGTGTACAAGTCCTTAAACTCAAGGTACCACTCTCTAATGCATAAATCATAAAAACTCATTTATATGTATTTAAAGCTTAATAAAAATTATATAAAATTAAGAAATAATTAAAATTATATTTTCTATATTTTCCTAACCCTAGTACAATCCTCTTAAGCCTAGAGTACAACCTTCCTAAGCACAAAAATCATTTTCTCACTTAAATATAGAAATCGATACATACAAAAATGTTTCATATAATTCTAAAAATCATTCCTATGGAAACCCTAGACTTAGAAACCCTAGTTTTGCCTAAAACCCTAGAGTACTAGTTAACTAAGCCCTAGGTACTACTCCCTAATGCATCCAACGAAACCAAACCCTTCTAGTTCCATTAACCTAGTTCGATTTCAACCTAAACCAATTAAACCCTAGAAAAATTTAAACCCTAATCATCCAAATGTATGAACCCTAATTGTACAACACACCCCTCTTCTAGAACAAGGCACACTTGTGTGAATTATACACTTCCACATTTCATTTTCCCCCTCCTCCACATGTGGCGCCTATCACAGCCACACACCTCATCACACACACTCCCATAAACTCCCTAGAAGAACTTAGAAACCCTAGCTTACCTCTATAAATAGAAACCAACCCTAGAAACCCTAATTCACCATCACCACTCTTCGAACCAACCATCACAACCAAACACAACTTCATTTCTGATCCCACAACCCACAATTAAGATCCTAGTAACCTGTAAGAAGCTTAGAAGAAGGCTAGACCATTGGAGAGCTTGATTCGAATCCTAACTCCCAAAACTTACCCTAATCGACTTTTATTTCAAGAGGTATGTTTCCATCTCTTTTCAATCATTTTCTATACTTATTATACTTCTAATAACATATATATACACTTTTTAAACATCTCATAACCCAGAAAACACAGAATCAAATTGTTTGTTTCTTTTTATACTTGTCGAGTATGTAAAATATATACACATGATTTAATTTTCTAAAAACCCTAGGTTCCTTAAAATGATCTAGAAATACTTTAAATATGTTAAATATACTGAAAATAGTCTAAGAATACTAGTTAATATAATCGAAAATCAAAAACTATGGTTTTTCTTTCTTTTTCAAACTGTCTCGACAATAGCAGACATAGGTTTTGGTGTTCTGAATTTCGGCTAGTAAACGAGTACCTAAAAATCTAGATTTTTGCATGATTAAAGACCACTAAGGTAGCTAAATTTAGGAAAAAGAATCAGTCAATTTGGTCAAGAAACGAGTAAGAACCAGCCCCTTTTTATCGAGGGTCTGCTGTCTCGACGCAACTGTCAAACGCACCCTATAAAAATTATTTTCGAGGTCATGAGTTCGAACCAGGGTCTGATCTTTTGTAAAAATGGTCTTAAGAAACTGATAATTAAATTTGGCTAAGGAGTCGTAAAAGATTTTGTCCTAAATCATACGATATAAAATGTTTTTGAAGAACAAGGATGTCGGGTTTCACGCATAAGAAGTCTCAGGGGTAAAACTTGCCAAAACACTAACTAAATTTTTAAAAAGGACTAAGTTTGCTGTCGACCTAAACCCTAGGGGTTAAAAGTGTCATTTTTGAAACTGTAGGGGTGAAAGTTGTCATTTTATGAAAGTTCAAGGGTAAAAAGTGTCAATATGTAAAACCTTAGGGGAAGAAGTGAAAATGTTCAATTACAATTAATAACTATATTTACTATTATTATTATTATTATTATTATTATTATTATTATTATTATTATTATTATTATTATTATTATTATTATTATTATTATTATTATTATTATTATTATTCTTATTAGAATTATTAATAATAAGAATTAAAAAAAATACGATAACAAACGAACGGAACGAATAATAAAACTTATATGTTCAGAAACGATTACTGAAAACTTGACATAACCAACCCAGGTTGCAAACCGGAGACGTTTGTCAACTTTATTTAAACTTTGTTCTCCATCCAGACTTTCAGGTGAGTTTATAGTCCCACTTTTTCATTATATGTTTTCCAAACTTGTGGGGAGATACATGCTATTAAACCGAACACGAGTATTTTCCTGATTGTTATTGCACTAGGCTAACTTTTATCCTATCTGAATTATATTATTTATTTAAAAGACCCTCATATCATGCACCATTAGTCACCTGCTGGGTGAGCGCGAATATGTGAATAGATCTATTGGCCTGACGACCCATTTGTTTTAACCGGATGGATATCTTCGTGGTAGTCGGTTAGACAGATGCATTATATTTGATATCTTTAACCTGGGGGCAAACCACTATCATTTTTATTATGCTAGTGAGACTAGAAACTGTTAACGCATTGCTTGTCATGAGGTTTAGTGCAATATTCCCGAACTGTGATATAACTGATTTCTCTTATTTTGGCTTGTGTTCAAACTGATTATAACTTTAAACGCTATAGATTCACTCAACCTTTGTGTTGACTTTTTAAGCATGTTTATCTCAGGTAACTAGGAGTATGGCGATGGCACGAAGTGGCTGTGGACTTTCTCTTTATAAGAGTGTCCACTTTGTTATCATTCAATGAATAATGTAACTTTTATAATGTATTCTCCGAACCTCCCTCTGGGACCTATCTTATGTACTCTGATATTAAATAAATGAATGATAACAATTTTATTTAAAAATGTCTCTTTTCGAGTCGTTTTCTATTCTCATGACTGTGAACCATGAAGTAACACCCCAAGCTTATATTCTGCTGCGTATCCCGAAAACGAGGGTGTTACAGATTGGTATCAGAGCTCATGGTTATAGAGAACCAAATGTTTTCAAACATTGAACTATAACCACTTTTCACAAAAACTTAACCAGAGTCCTTCGTGCCACGACGATAATGAAACATTATTTATATATGACTTATTGTTCATTATTTAGTTATATAGTGAAATATTCATGACTTTCGGGTGGTTACAGAGTTATAAATTTCCTCCTCATTCTATTATCTCTATGTCGAACGCGGAAATTGAAAATATCGCACTTGTACCGGACGTCGTGATACAACAAGTAACAGAGTCGGATTTGGCAGAGGATGTTACGGTGGTACCCGAGATTTCCTCAGCTTTTGGGCATGATTCAGAATCAGACCCTATAGAAGAGCCATCTGAAGATACCCTGATGCCAGATGTCGTGCCAAATTCAGATGATCCTTATGTGCAAGTCAGAGAGAGAGCTCATACGATTGCAGAAGGAGAATCCTCTGAACCAGATCCCACTTCAGTTTTGGAGAGACCTCCAGAGAGAACCCGAAGGACATCACGAATGAGAACTCTCCCTGTGTTTTCCTCACCTTTACCACGTCCATATCCATATATGTTACCTAATTTTGAACTCCTAGTCCCGACGACTTTACCTCCGCCACCACCATCATCTACCGACTTCACACCTCCATCCATACCGTTTGAACTTAGTGATGAGGTACAAGCTATTATTGCTTGATATAGTGCTATGCCTCAATCCCCCACTCCAGATGTCTCTACCCCTCCGTGAGTTTTCGAAATAGGAGAAAGTTCCCAGGCAGCGCAGGAACGTCAACCGACCATCTCTACTCTTCTGTCACGGCTAGAGCGCCAAGAGGAGCAGATTGAGACTGCATTGGGATATCTCGACGAACTTCCATTAGAGCGCATTGAAGGCATTGAATGCAGAATAGAAGATTTGATGACGGATCAGGAGGTGATAAAGCAAAAGGTAAATGAAAACCGCGAAGAGTCTGAGAAGCATTACGAGGAGGTTAGACGTGAAATACCCGTTGTCTATGAAAATGAATTGAAGCTAATAGAAGAAATGATCAAGAGGAATGAGGAGTTAGCAATAGCACAAAATCGGATCGCGATTCTAGAAATGACGGTCGCAGAGATGCAGACGCTGTACCAGGAGAATATGCAGGTTCTCATTAGTATGATAGCCGAACTCGGCAGTCAGCTTAAGGGAGCTCCTGGAGGATAGTAGATCGAATCACTATATATTATCTTTTGAGTGCTACGTCTAAATTTTGGAATATATAGTATAGACATAGCACTAATATGTAGTTTGTATCAAACAGATTTTGTACTTTATATCAACCATAAGATATGTAGCCTAGATACGACACTTGTATCAATTTTGTTATATATAACAAAATAACAAGTTACTTATGGCTATATATGGTTAAGATATTTTTGTTGTAAATGATATAATCATAAAAATCTGAACGTATATTTTCATGTGGTGATAATAGAAAGATGTCTCGCAAATCCCCAGAACCAGCCATGTCACAAGCTGCTATTCGAAAGCTTGTTGCAGACAGTGTCGCTGCAGCTCTTGAGACTCAAGCAACGGAAATGGCTTGTACTGGAAGCTCAAGCCGACCCAATGGAGATAGTGAGTCAGCCAATGCTCGCAAGTGCACTTACAAAGACTTCATGAACTGTAAACCGACTTTCTTCAAGGGAACCGAAGGAGCTACAGAATTAGCTCGTTGGTTTGAACGTATGGAAGTGGTCTTTGTAAGGAGCGGGTGTTCTGATGACTGCAAAGTTGCCTTCACGACAGGGACTTTTTTAGATGATGCTTTGTCTTGGTGGTCTGCTACTTCCCGGACAATGGGAATAGAAGCAGCTCATCAACTCACTTGGGATGATCTCAAGAAGAGAATGCTAACTAAGTATTGTCCTCGTACCGAAATCAAGAAACTGGAGGATGAATTTCACCAGCTAGCGGTGAAAGAAACAGATGTCAAGGCATACAATAGAAGGTTTCAGGAGCTTGCTCTCCTATGTCCTACTATGGTGCTTGATCTTGAGAAGTTGCTGGAGAAATATGTTGAAGGGTTACCTCAGAGCATCGAGGGGAATGTTACTGTTTCAAAGCCTCAATCATTGGAAGAAGCAATGACCACGGCTCAGAAACTGATGGATAGGGAAATTAAGCGAAGTTCTGTTCAGGGAAACAATGATCACAAACGAAAGTTTGATGATAGAAGAAATTCCCATCATTACGACTATCGTTCCAACAACAACAACAACCGCAACAATCAAAACCACTACCACCAAAACCGTAACCAATATCATCACCAGCAAAACCGCCGACAAGAAGCAGCCAGAGCCTATACTACCACTCCTGCTGAGAAGAGTGGTTATGCACGAAGCCGTAGTGCAATCGATGCCTGTTACACCACTTTGGTCCATGTACCGTTAAGTGCATAAAGTGTCAGAAGATAGGACATCAGACCAAAGACTGTAGGGCGACAGGAGCAAATCTGCAGCCGGTGATCGTGACATGCCACGGATGTGGTGAAAAAGGGCATTACAAGAATCAGTGCCCGAAGATGAATGCCAATTCGAACAATGGTGCCCGCGGACGAGTATACGTGTTGGGTGATGGTAACGAGCAGCAGAACCCGGACGTAGTCACGAGTACGTTTCCTCTCAACCAACATTTATCTAGAGTATTATTTGATACCGGAGCCGATAAAAGTTTTATATCTCTTACTTTCGCTTCTTTACTCAAACTCAATCCCACTGCCTTAACCCAAACATATGAAATTGAGCTAGCTAATGGAAAATTAGTAGGCACTAACTCTATAATCCAAGGTTGTACCTTAACTTTATTAAACCAACCTTTCGACATCGACCTTATGCCTATTGAACTAAGAAGCTTTGACGTAATCGTTGGTATGGATTGGTTATCCAAATATCATGCAAAGATATTATGTGACGAAAAAGTGGTTCACATTCCTTTTAAGGGTAAGACTTTGATTATTCGGGGTAATCGAAGCAAAACTAGGTTAAGCATAATATCTTGCATCAAAACCATGAAATATATCAACCGAGGATGTCCAGCGTTTTTAGCCCATGTAACTGAGAAGAAAACGGATGAAAAACGATTGGAAGACGTACCTGTAGTACGAAATTTTCCGGAAGTGTTTCCTGAAGAGTTACCTGGACTACCATCTATTCGTCAGGTAGAATTTCAGATCGCATATTATTTCATCGTAGTTCGAGGAAGTAATATTTTGGAATCAATTGACATGAGAGTCAAGATAATATTATATGTAACATTATTTTTGAACTTCAGACATTTTAAGCATATCACACTCACATCATCAATCAGATCTTTATCGATCTCTCATCTCACACTAGTTAATCATTTGGTTAGACTCTTAGACCTTCCTATTTATCAGGTTCTATTCTGAAGCCATTACCATAATCTCATCTGAACTTACTCTTTACCATTCCCAGTATTGCCCAAGGTGAGTCGTGACCCCTACTCTTTTAATACTTGTTTTTAATAACTCTTTTGGGGGAGATACATGCTTCAACTGTTTTAAGTTTACTTTTACACTTTGAAAACTCTCATGATTTACTCAAAATCATCAACTATGCTTTACATGTTTTGAATCACCCTTTGGAAGGGATATATGCTCGTTATACTTGCAAATTGCTTGCCTAGCTGAAATACTGTGTTTGAAAGATAACATTTTCAAACTACTTGTTGTAACATGATACTGAGACTCATTATATGCATTCATATAGCAATTGAATGTACAGCTAACTTTACTACGATATTTCTACATTTCACTGGAAATAATTGCCAAGACTAAAGTACGCATATTCTATGAACCCCTGAAACCTATATTGCCTAAATTTATTATATTGCCATAAAGTCCCTCGATCATGAGCCATTAATCACTGCGGTGAGCGCGAATATAGTGAATAGCTTCGAAACCTGTTAGAGGCTGACGACCTGTCCCACTAAATACTTTGACGGAATGCCTTATGGTTAGTCGTATTTAGTCGCGACGCACTACATTTGAGAAAAATAGGAAGTTGGCAAAATCACCTATTACATGAGGGCAAAACCCATCAGTAACCTGATGTGGACTCCGCCGTTTTACGGTACTTTGTTAACGTTTTGCGTGTCATGAGGCTTAGGGCAATATAACTTTATGAATATATGAATGATTCATATATATTTAGATACAGCTGTATTAGTATATCACCAGACCTTGATTTTAGACTTCAGGCATAACATCATTATACTCACTACATGCTAGGATTATGATCCTATACTTGTACTTGATTTATCTTATTAGTGACATACTTGCGATTTTTAACCAGTGCACTCATTTATGGTTTCATCACTTTTAGCAACATATTTCAATTATCACTTCACCTTTGAAATTATTGAAAGCCACTGTTTATTTGTACTTATACTTATTTCAAACATCACAGAACACTCTTGAAACTTATTGAATTAAGTTGTTTTCCATTAAACTCCACGAACTCACCAACCTTTGTGTTGACATTTTAAGCATGTTTATCTCAGGTAATTAACGAAGCAGGACAAGACACGGAGCGGATATCAATACTCTGATAAATAAAATGGTGTAAAATCAAATATGTCATTCCTTTCAAATTATCACGCCTTTTTAACGGGATTTTCAAATCAAATATTTCACCTTTATATCAAAAGTATGATTTTGAATGACATATAACTTTCAAAACGCCTCTTCCGGACCGTTTTCTGAAATTTTAACTTCGATCCTCACCGTAACACCCTAATTACTTTTCCGCTGCCACAAAACAAATTAGGGGGTGTTACATTATCCAATGATTTTGCTTCTGGATTTGAAGAAACAAATGGGAATGATAAGGCTTCGAGTTCTAGCAAGATTCAGGGGGAAAGTGGAAACGGATACGAACAAGGTTGGTGGTCCGTTTGTGGATGTGGAAACGGATAGTGAAGATGAAGTTTATGAGAACTACGATGATATTACTATTTAAGTGAATTCAACAAGCTCCAAGTTTAATGGTGGTCAAAGGTACGGAAATTCTTAATGAACTAATCAGGCTCTCTCTCTAGATGGAGATTTCTAGCCTCCAACCCTTCAATTTTCCGGCCATCATCCTATCTTAAATCGCCCTCTCTACCCTTAATTGATTGTGATGATTCGTATCATTCTATTAGGGTTGATTTGGTCCTTCTTTTAGGGTTCCAATTGTTCTTCTATTATGATATTCGAATCTGATCCTTTATTTATGGGTATGCAATACGATCTAAGGTTGGGTATATCTAAGGGGTGGCGGGCTGTGATTTATAAATTATTATCATAATGAGATCTCCATTGTATTACTGGCGATCCCTATCCCTAATTTTTTTCCAAACTTTTAGGGTTTCGACTCATGGTTATTTTAATAGGGTTTTGTCGTTTGATTATTTTTTCCAGGGAACCCTACAACCCTATGTTTAGGGTCATTCCTTTTGAATATTCTCAAGGGTTTTGCTGATGGTTTGTTGGTGGGTACGATGGGCGATAATGTTCTATTCACACTGATGGTTTCTTGTTTCTTCTTGGCGCGAAGGGACCTCTGGCTAGGCTTTCGTTAGTAATCTGTATGGTACATATACCATCCCTTAAAACCTTAGGTTAGGGTTTCGGCGGTCGAGGCGTATCATTAGGGTATTATGCATTTGGTTTGGATTTCTTGGCGATGATCCTAATCTGTGGTGTGAACATATGTATGATCTTCACTTGCGCTAAGGGCGGCTATTTGGAGCATGTGGCTGTTTGATGCGTATGTAGTTACTATGATATTGTTCGTGGGTTTACGAGAAAGGTATGATTATATGTTCGTATGGTAACATCGGATTCGGGGGTGTATTATGTGTGGTTGTAGTCCTATTGTAACAGATCAGTTATGTCGTCTATGTGAAAACTTATCAACTATGAAGACGCTTGGTTGCAATGATTGCTTCTATAGCTTGAAAGTTGGATCTGCTAAGGTGTCGATCACCACAGATCTTCGCTACATTGGAAGTAGGACCTGCTTGGTATTCCATTGGTCCTGGTAACAATGGTTTCCTCTTTTTCATGGGTGGACGTGTGATGTTGCTTTTTTGGTTCGGCATTTTGGGTAAAAGGGAACTTCCACCCTGGTAAAATATATTAACCAAAAAACGTTTCAAGTACAATGGAATGTGGCTGAAATGCCACATTAACCTCAAGCAACCGCTTGAACTACCTCTAGATCATTTATGACAGGCCACAAATGAACCACTAGCTACCAACAACTAGAACAACCAATAAACAACTACTTCTAAGTCATATACCTGAGCCGCATACTCATCTGAAAAATAACCCTCGAGCTCGTTACCTCCACCTGATGATGAAAAGTAATCTCCCAAATTATCATTAGGCTCATACACCTCATCTTCATCACTCTCAGAAACAACTACTTCACCCACCTTAGAAAATGGGTTACCCCTCTTCGTTGCAGAAGTACTAGGAGATGGGATAGTAGACTGCTTAGAAGCCTTCTTAGTAGCAGAAGGAGTAGAAGATGGGACAGTAGACGACTTAGAAGCCTCACCCTGCACCTGCGATTCCATGTTACTCATAGGCTGATCTTGTGACCCCTTACCATTGTTATCAAAACCAAGAACATCCTCATCCACCAATGACTCCAAGATACCAAAAGAATTAGAAGACTGTGGGTCCATACTCTTTAACCTTTGAAGTAGAAGCCTGCTTTAGATCCTTAGGATCTGAATCTTTAGTGGTATCATCATGATTTGTAGCTGTCGTCGTTTTAGGTCTCTAAAAGTTAGCTTTTGGCTTAGAAAGTTTAATACCTCCAACTGGCTTAGGTTGAGACGTAGAAACCACATTCTTATGATTCCTTATCTCTTTGAACCCCTCATCATTTTTATCCACCTGAGTCGATGCATTAGTAACCACATTAGAATCCTTATGAACCACCTCTTTCGTAGAAACCACATTCTTACCTTTTTTTGTTTGGTTATTGTTGATTGTGTTTGATGATTGGTTGTGGGTTTTAAGAGAGATGGAAAAAGGCTTTTTGAAAAAGAATAACGAGGGACAGGATGGAAGTACGAGTTCATTGCTGGGTAATTTAGCGAAAAAGGTGAAGAATATAGATGGGAAACTATTAAGGAAGGATGGTAAACCTCTCAAGGTGGTTAGACATGTGAAATTTGATGATATGCCTACTGTTTCTGCACCGATTGTAGGGTTTGAGGGACCTGGTTTAGAGTCGAGGGTAGGGGAAGTTGTTGAACCTCAAGGGGCTATTCATTTTAGCCCTAATGTTGCTGCTGAAGTTGGTAATACTAGTACGATTGATGGTCAACCTAATGAGGAGCATGTTGCTGCTCCTACGCACTCCATGATGGCACAAGCTCAAGTTGTTAATGATGGCATTGATGGGGCTGCTACACAGGTTGGTAACGTTGTTAATGGTAATGGTAGTGTTAATGGTCGTAGTAATCAGCCTCAACATGAATCTTCTGGTCCTATTATATCTGATTGGAGTGTTGATGATGGTGATATTAACTTGTCTACGCTAGTGGACAAGAATATGTCTTATGGTCCAAGAACATCTTATTCAGCCCCAACGACTTGTGGTACTAGTGAGGGCAAAGGTAATGTTAGTCTAAAGGATGCTGAAACCAACCATAACGAACATGTGTGTCCTCCTTCTTTTGGTAGTATTGTGAACCAGGAACGTACTAACAGGAATGTGGTTTTGAATGTGTGCAAGACTTCATTTGCCAATTGTACTTCTCGCAAAGTGAACTTTAGGTAGTTGATTAATGATGATCGAGTTCCTAACCATGATACTAAACTCCCTAAGGAGGCAATGGAATCCGTTCTAGGCCGGTATGAAAACACTCTTTTTGGGTAATTCTAAGGAAAAGTTATAGCTTTTCCAATTGTGCAGAACTATATTACTAATGCGTGGAAGAAATTTGGTGTGCAAGATTATGAAGAATGAAGCGGGTGTTTTCTTATTTAAGTTCTCTTCTAAGGATGGAGTGGAGCAGGTGCTACAACAAGGCCCGTGGTTAATCCGTCACTCACCTCTTATTCTTCGGAAATGGTTTCTTAATGTACCCTTAACCAAGAATGAGGTAACTACGATTCCTGTTTGGGTTAAATTACATAATGTGCCTATAGTTGCTTATTCGGAGGTTGGATTAAGCTTGATTGCTACACAAGTTGGGAAACCGGTGATGTTGGATTCTTTTACATCTTCTATGTGTGTTGACTCATGGGGTCGGATTAGTTATGCTCGTGCGTTGGTTGAAGTGAGTTCAAATTGCTGTGTCTGATAATTGAAAAAACCCTATTATTCTCTCTCCCCTAGGGGCGATTTTCAGCCACCCCTCTACCACTACTGTTCCGGCCAAAACAGCCAATAAGCCGCCTCTCTATCATTCTTCCTTGAATGATTTGTTAATTTCTGGGTAGAGGCGTGTTATGATTATCACGGTTTTCTTCATGAAATCGTCCCTAACATATGTTCGAAACCCTAAACTGTACATCACTATTATCGTTTTACTCTAGGGTTTTGAATGGCTGTTTCTTTGAGGATCGATTCAGGGATATTATGGCGGTTTGTTAGCCGCCCATATTATTATTAGATCTGATCTGGTGTTTTTCGATCTACACTTTAATGATTATCGAAACCCTAACTTTAGGGTCTCTTATATACTTTTTTTTTTTTTTTTTTTTTTTTTTGGGTAAAAGGGATTTTTCACCCTGGCAAAATTCATTACTCCAAAAAACGTTGAGGTACAAAGGATGAGGGTGACTCCCTCATCTCAGTCCCTTAGGACACTTACAGACTCGACTATAAGAATGACAAACCATTCTTATAACTTACACTAAAATGAACCTACAAATAATGACAAAAGTACATAAAAAATTACAAGACTACTCAAGAAAAAAACTTGAGCCTTCTATGTCACTAATGTGGTCCACTTTAACTTCCATGAAGAATCCACGAAGAAATAACCAAGCGATCTTCAACAAATAATCTGTTTGTAGTAGTAACGGATACCACAAACAAAACCAACACAAGCCCCATCCACCAAGTCGGAACATGAACATAA
Source organism: Artemisia tridentata subsp. tridentata (assembly GCA_021014915.2). NCBI lineage: Eukaryota > Viridiplantae > Streptophyta > Magnoliopsida > Asterales > Asteraceae > Artemisia > Artemisia tridentata. The sequence continues at coordinate 246,994,328 of CP139504.1, forward strand.
GATATACTAACCAAACTTGTGAAATCAATGGACTTGTACATACAATAGGGTTAAACCCTAACTTCCAAGACTGATCGAATGAGTTAATGACTAGGGAACCAATAAGCTTCAAACTACAAACCGACCAGCATCAATACGAGTAGTGATTTTTGAACAAGAACCAACTAAACTTGACTTACACAAGCTCAACTTGACTTCCATAGGGTCAAAACCCTAACAACCAGCAAACAAAGCAGAATCGATCTAAAAGGAACAAACCCATCGAATGTAGATCGATCCAACCCAGCCATGATCAAACGATTCATGGCATCCCACTTGACTTCCAGCCTTACCAATCAACCGCAGCTAATTATAATGTTAAAGATCATAAACATAGCAACTGTATTGCGCAAAGCACAAACCTAGGGTTTATGAACCCCTAACTCTCACCGATAACATAACCATCCCTCTCTCAACCCCACATCCATGAATAACATCACCAACCAGTAGATAACCACGATCAACAGATCGACTTACATAAGACAATGGAAGAAGTCCAACTTGCAATACAAGATGAATACCTGAAAGCGCAGCAGCATAACAACGATCAAAACCACATTACGAAACCCTAAAAAAGGATTCATTCTTATAAGCAAACCCTAGCGATCAATCAATTAGATCCAATCGAAGGTCGATAGGAATAAAAGATAGAGGCGGTTAGGGATAGTTCTTGATCGCTCATCATAACCCAAAACAATCGAAACCCTTGACTGCACAAAAAAAACCGAAACCCTAAAAGGATATCGACAAGATTGAATCGCTTTAACCAAAGTATTGATTAAATAATGTGCATCAAGAAAAAGATCGACCCATATAAAGAGTAATCGATTTAAAACCGACTAAAGAATCAAAGATTAAATGGATCGAATAGAAAACCAATAGGCGGTTTTAAAACCCTAAGAATCATTAAGGTTAAAACCACCAGTAAAAGGAGAAAACCGATCAGATATATAGTGGTAAGCTTAACCAACCACCCTCAAAAGCACATCAATAACCAATTCGTATTGCATATCCTTCAAAAAAAATGATAGAGAGGACGAATTAGTTAGGGATTTTGGCCGGAAAGTGTAGGAGGGTGGCGGCCGGAAATCTCCAAAAGGAGAGAGAACTTTAGGGTTTTTTTCCTAAACTTGGTCTCTTATATACTCATCGTTGGTGCTGGAAGTTTTAATGTAAGTGAACCCGATTAGGGTTTGTTTTTTGACTGTTTGAGATATATGGACATGGGTTTGGAGAGATGTAAGTCAAGTTTTGGGGAATCTTGTTCAAAAACCCTTATCTTACAGATCTGTACGCTGTTCGTGGTATCATTATAAGATCTGCTGGTATCGTGGTTGAAGTTAGGGTTTTGAAACCCTATTGTTTTTTCTGCTCTGGTTGGTTTGCTATGCAGATTTGTAATCGGGGTGGCTGTATGTAGTGAATGGGAAGTTATGGTTTCTAACCCTATTCATGGGATCGGTTTAGTGTTTTTCCAGAACTAATGGTGTGATGTTATCCCATATTCATGGTTCTTGGTCTATTTTTCGATCCTAGTGGGAAGTTAGGGTTTGGTACACCCTTGTATCTTCTGGTCGTCGAAGACCTGTTGGTCTTCCTTGATATGGCTGGAGGATAAGGTGTAGCTAAACCTTATTGTTCGACCTAAGGGGGGATGATATCGGTTTGTTTATCAGACATGGTGCTTTCTTTCTGGAAGTTAGGGTTTTCTAAACCCTATTGGTGTTCATTGATCTGTATTTGCATTATATTACAATCATATCTAGGCTGTTATTGCTCATGTACTAATAATAGCAGTTTACAATGGATCGATGCTTGTTGGGGCTAAATTGGAATTCGTTGTGAGTTCTTGAAGCTTCAAATTTGGCTATGGAAGTTAGGGTTGAGTTCCCTATTTTATTCGCATTTGCTGCTCCTCATGATCTTTGTGATGGGTGGTAGTGTTGGTCGTACTTCGTGGATTAGTCCTGGTCGATTTTGTCTTGGGTCTGCTCTACGAATACTTTTGTCTACTACTGCTCGTGATTTGCTGGTCTTGCTGGGCGGATCGTGTTTGTGGTGGTAGGGGTACGTTCATGATTCATGTAGATTTGAAAAGGGCCTCATAGATTTATTTCTGGGTGGTTTTCTGGATTGCATGGAATATGATTTGAAGTTCTACAATGACTATGGCATTGATGCTACCTAAGTGATGCAATATTTTGTTTTTCATTTTTATATTCACTTGTATAGTCATTGTAGGTGTAAGTTTTATTTTGTAAGTTATAAGAATGGCATGTCATTCTTATATTGTGGTTTGATCTGTTGATTAGGTAAGTGCCTATGTAACGGGCTGAGATATGGGATTCACCCATATCCTTTGTACTTAAACGTTTTTTGGTTAATCTATTTACCAGGGTGCATGATTACTCCCCTTTACCCAAAAAAAGAAGTGAGTTCAAATTCTGAATTGAAAAAGGAAGTAAGTATGGCTATTCCATTGGATGATGAGAGTGGTTATTCGACAGAAATCATTCGTGTCGAATATGAATGGACTTGTGTAGCAATCAAGATTATGAAGAATGAAGCGGGTGTTTTCTTATTTAAGTTCTCTCCTTCTAAGGATGGATTGGAGCAGGTGCTCCAACAAGGCCCGTGGTTAATCCGTCACTCACCTCTTATTCTTCGGAAATGGTCTCTTAATGTACCCTTAACCAAGAATGAGGTAACTACGATTCCTGTTTGGGTTAAATTACATAATGTGCCTATAGTTGCTTATTCGGAGGTTGGATTAAGCTTGATTGCTACACAAGTTGGGAAACCGGTGATGTTGGATTCTTTTACATCTTCTATGTGTGTTGACTCATGGGGTCGGATTAGTTATGCTCGTGCGTTGGTTGAAGTGATTTCAAATTCTGATGAGAGTGGTTATTCGACGGAAATCATTCGTGTCGAATATGAATGGAAACCTCCTCATTGCAGTGTTTGTAAGATTTTTGGTCATACACTTAGTGAGTGTCCAAAACAAGCGAAAGAGGTGGTTCATAAGGATTCTAATGTGGTTACTAATGCATCGACTCAGGTGGATAAAAACGATGAGGGGTTCAAAGAGGTAAGGAATCGTAAGAATAAAGGTAAGAATGTGGTTTCTACGTCTCAACCTAAGCCAATTGGAGGTGTTAAACTTTCTAAGCCAAAAGCTAACTTTTGGAGACCTAAAACGACGACAGCTACAAATCATGATGATACCACTAAAGATTCAGATCCTAAGGATCTAAAGCAGGCTTCTACTTCAAAGGTTAAATCTGGTATGGACCCACAGTCTTCTAATTCTTTTGGTATCTTAGAGTCATTGGTGGATGAGGATGTTCTTGGTTTTGATAACAATGGTAAGGGGTCACAAGATCAGCCTATGAGTAACATGGAATCGCAGGTGCAGGGTGAGGCTTCTAAGTCGTCTACTGTCCCATCTTCTACTCCTTCTGCAACTAAGAAGGCTTCTAAGCAGTCTATTATCCCATCTCCTAGTACTTCTGCTACGAAGAGGGGTAACCCATTTTCTAAGGTGGGTGAAGTAGTTGTTTCTGAGAGTGATGAAGATGAGGTGTATGAGCCTAATGATAATTTGGGAGATTACTTTTCATCATCAGGTGGAGGTAACGAGCTCGAGGGTTATTTTTCAGATGAGTATGCGGCTCAGGTATACGACTTACCAGGACAATTCACGGATTTCAAGCTCCATGGCCGTGCTAGGAAGTAGTATTTTTTTTTCATAAGATTGGCATGTCGTCTTATGTTGTTTATTGGTTGTTCTAGTTGTTGGTAGCTAGTGGTTCATTTGTGGCCTGTCATAAATGATCTAGAGGTAGTTCAAGCGGTTGCTTGAGGTTAATGTGGCATTTCAGCCACATTCCATTGTACTTGAAACGTTTTTTGGTTAATATATTTTACCAGGGTGGAAGTTCCCTTTTACCAAAAAAAAAAAAAAAAAGAAGATAAGCATATAGTTTTCAAGCAATTGTGATCATAAAAAGTAGTAGCATGTATCTCCCCTAAGGAATTTATAAAACAGTTAAACGAGTAAAATTGGGCTATGAACTCACCTCAGTAGTATAGTAGTCAAGATATAGCAATATCAAATGTGTAATGGAATGGCTTCAAAACGTGACCTAGATAATATGGAAAGTCTTAGATCTCGACGGTTTATGTTCATGACCTTAATGTTCAAAGGGCAATGTTTGAAAAATATTTGTATCATCGTTACTTGTGTGGCAAATGCTTAAAGTTTAAAAATAAAGTTATATATTATTATAACTTGTGTGTATGTAATCGTTTCTCGATTTTGCGAAGTTTATAATGAAGTCGTCTATTATTTAATCAAAAGTTAGTGATGATAAGTTAAATATCGATTTTAAATATTTTAAGTTGGTGAATGATAAGTTATTAAAGTGTTTGTATTATTTATTTTTAAGTTATTCTATTTATTATTCATTAAAAAAAATTTACGTCGTTATGTATATTTCGATATTGTCGTTTTTATATCTTATATGTAATTGTTTATAAAGTTTTCACGATATAAGTTTGTAAATTATAAGTTGTTCAAAAATATCATGAAGTTACCAAATAAACCCTTAAGTTATGTAAAAGTTATACTTTTTACCCAAAACTTATAAGTTTTTCATTTTAGTCCAAAAGTATAAATTTATATTTTTTTATTAATACTTTCTGAAAATGACAGTTTACACCCAGAGGTTAGTTATCTCAGTTTTTAAATTAAAAGTCACAATTTGCAGTTTTTACCCTATAATTTCCAAAAGTTACACTTTTTACCCAAGTTTCGTAAAATTTGCATTTTTAGTCCAAAAATCCATAAGTTATAAAATTTTATTATTTTGTTAATGGAGTAAGTTTTTCGTGGCTTATTTGGGCTTATTGGAACTGCTTATTTCATAATGGTCTTAATGAAATGGTTATTGGGCCTCTAGGGGCGATTTCAGCCTCCCCTATCCCTTCACATCCGGCCACAAAACCACCATCAATCCGCCTCTCTTTCCCTCTATTTTGAAGGATATGCAATCGGATTTGATGTGTTGTTGATTTCTGGATAGAGGTGGTTTGATTTTTTCCTGAAATCGTCCCTAACCAATATTGATTTTATCCCTAAATCGTTTTTTTAGGGTTTCAGTCGAATATTGGTTCTTTAAATCGATTCCTTTATCTGATCTTCATAGGTCGGTTCTAATTTAACTACATATAATACAAAGGGTCGATTTTTATGTGTGTTCTAAACCCTAAAGTCGAATCTCTTCTAATTCGTTTTTTTGGATGTTTTTTTAGGGTTTCGATCTGTTAGGGTTTCTTTAATCGATCTTTCATCCTTTGAATGTTTGTAAGTCGGTTTTGGCTTCATATTTATTCATATCGAGTGCTAACCTTGATGCTTTATCGAAACCCTTTTAGCGTTTATCGTTTTTGGGGTTATGCTGGTTGGTTTGGGTTCGATCGTATGGATTTTCATGGTATTATCTTTTGCTGTACGATCATTGATTGGTGTTTGGATTGACATATTCGTATGGTTCTTAAGTTTGGTCGATCCATTCCATGGTGGACTTCAATGAAAATCGATTCCCTATTTTTAGGTTTTGGTTTTATTCGCTACTGAATGTAACCCTTGAGGTTTCTGATCTTTGCAAGTCGATTATGGATCGTGGTACATGATTTGGGTTTCTGGACGTGGTGGATTCATCCTGGTTCATGGGTTTGGGAGAGTGGAAGTCAAGTTGAGCTTGTGTAAGTCAAGTTTAGTTGGTTCTTGTTCAAAAATCACTACTCGGATTGCTGCTGGTCGTTTTGGAGTTTGAAGCTTATTGGTTTCCCATTCATAAACTCATTCGATCATGCTTGGAAGTTAGGGTTTAACCCTATTGTATGTACAAGTCCATTGGTTTCACAAGTTTGGTTAGTATATCTTATGTTCATGTTCCGACTTGGTGGATGGGGCTTGTGTTGGTTTTGTTTGTGGTGTTCGTTGCTACTACAAACAGATTATTTGTTGAAGATCGCTTGGATTTTTCTACGTGGATTCTTCATGGAAGTTAAGGTGGACAGCCATGGTGACATAGAAGGCTCAAGTGTTTTCTTGAGTAGTTTTGTCATGTTTTATGTACTTTGGTCATTATTGGTAGGTTCACTTTATTGTAAGTTATAAGAATGGTGTGTCATTCTTATATTAGAGTCTATAAGTGTCCTAAGGGACTGAGATAAGGGAAGTATGCCCTCATCCTTTGTACTTCAACGCTTTTTGGTGTAATGTATTTTACCAGGGTGAATTAACCCTTTTACCCAAAAAAAAAAAAACGAGGGTCCATTTGGTTTTAAAAGACAAGGAACAAGTTTTACTAAAAAAATAAAACTACTAAAGGGTCATGCCCAGGTTCGAACCTAGGCTATTTGTGTGAATGTTGAGCGACGCAACCAATGAGCCAAAGGCTCATTGGTGTTATAGTTTACCATTTAATCATAATTAAGGGAGTTATGTCTGTTTATTTTAGCTACAAATTCTTCTTAGTATACATTAATTCGTGAGTTTGCTTACTTCTCAATGTATACCAGGTTTGTGTTTCACCCTTCCACCTCAAACTGATTTCCTTCTTTGAAAACAATAACATACAAAGCTTATAATTTAAGCTCACATTTACAAGGGACGTCCAAATAAGCTCAAATGAGTCTCGACTCATTTGGGTTTATTCGACTCGACTTCCAAACGTGACCAAAGTTTAACCGATTTCATGTGACGCTTAAAAGAGTTAGTTCTCGTTTTAAATAAGCACTTCTCATATCAGTTTATAAATAAGCACTAAAGTTTCGCGTTGGGCCCTATGGCTCGTTATGTGTTCGAAATGTTTTACGGTTTATTTTAAAGTCCGATGAGATAAGAAGCTATAAGCTTTGAGAATAAGTTATACGACTTGATAAATAAGTTGCACGAGTCACTATCTATATAGTAAGTCGAGTAGTACATGTCCATGCGAGCCAACACTCAAACTTCACGTTTCTTTTACGTTTTCATAAGTTGTTTAGGATCTTAAAGGTTTTCAAAACGCGTTTTAGCTTGTCAACTGGTTCCATGCAAGATCATATGAGTTCAATTTTTTTACCACACAAGTCTTGACAACACCACCATAATTATTTTATATATGCATGGAGTCGTATATATAATATGTGTATGCTACGACATGAAAGTTTTAAAGAAACTTAACAACAAAGCTATGCTACGTAACGAAATGGGTTCAGAGACTTACGACACCAAAAAGGTGGTGAGGAACGAATGAAAAAGAGAATGAGGGGAAATGTTGAAACCAAATCGTCCAAGCTTAAGACTCGCCGCGTACAAAAACCAAGAAGGATTTTAGGACTTGAAACTAAACCACGACTTGCTTCCTTTATTTCTTTTCACTAGTAGCATGGAAAGAAGATGGTTTGTGTTTTTGTTTTGTGTAGGAACTCGTTAGGGAATGCATGGGGTATATAAGGAGAAATGAGCACATGTTTAAAATGAAATCAATCTTAGTTGCTAATTTTAGCAGCAGAATTTTGGGAGGACAGGGAGCAAGGGACAAATGGTTTTGATGTGAAGTTTCAAAGGGATTTGACAACTCTAAGTAATGATGGTGTACTGTGTCGATATGATGGATTTTCTTTTACACTTGGCTTAGTTCCCTTCAAAGAAAACGTGTGAGTGTCATAGGAATGTTAGGGTGCGTTTGACGTTAAGTAGCGAAAAGGGTGGGTCTTGGTTTATTCGTGTGACACAGGAGGAAAAACAACAACAAATATATAGGTGTGTATGTTTATTTTTCCATGTTAGGGTGTGTTTGTTATTTAATATATAGTGTGTTTGTTCTAGTGCGACACCATGCCACAACGACAGAATAAAAGGAAGAAAAAAAATACAATGTAATTGGGTTTATTTGTTTATTGGGCTCGTTGGGTAGCCAAAGCCCAAAAAAATATGGGGTCCGTTTGGTTTGTTATAGAACGAGCCAAGGCCCAAACAAATATAAGGGTGTGTGGGGTTAAATTACAAGGCCCAAATAAAAGAAAATCGGGCGTTAAATTTAGTTGCGTTTCGCAAAAGCCCAAAATAAATTGTCGGGTTTGATTAGTTCGTGAAGTAGGACAGCGGAAGGCTTAGTTTACAAACACGTTGAAAGTAGGTTAATTGAAAACGCAAGAATAACCTTTGTTGAAATTTGGCTCACTAGGAACACAAAACAGGAACGTGGAACACGTATCCAGAAACTAAGGTTGAATAATATTGAATAGAATGAATTACAAAGAAGATGGTTTGTGGTTATATAGACCCATGAATCTTAAGACGACTATAACTAGGAAACTCTTGGATAATTCCTAAATATTCCTAAACCGATAAATCTAAATTAATAGAAAATGCATAAATGTAGAGAGAAATCCTAAACCAATTATAATACTAATCTTAATATGCTGGATCGTTCTTTTAGTTTATTTTAGTCCTCCATCATTCTCCCCTTCTTGAAAAGAACTCGACCTCGAGTTCATCTGGAGGAATCGTTGTAGACCAGACGTGTTTCTTCTTCTCCTTGTTTCTAAATTTATCGTTGGTGCCCAACTGCATATTTTCATCATATCCACCATCATTAGACCACTTTTAACAAATGATCTTTTAAAAAAATAATGACTTTTGACCCCATTCCATGTAAGTCGTGATCCAGTTTTGAAGTTTAACTCGCTTAGGCCTTTTATCTCGATTTGCACCTTGGAATAGTAGCTTGTACAACGGTGTGATAAGTTCATCATGTTATCTCGGCGTACAAAAACTATTTGGTGTTGAATCTCCTTCAAAGGAGAGACATTGCTCGTTACCTCTTCGGGCATTATGCTCTTGTCTTCCGTTGGCACCTTCTGTAGCTTTGTCGCAATTTCAACCATTAGCTTTTCATCTTCTTCTATCAGTAGGGGTGTCTCTGTTTTAGATATGTCATCGAGTGAATACTCAACGTGTATCGGTTTGGTGATAGTTGGGTTATCATCTTGGATTGTCTGATGTTGTGCATCTTGGTCATCTTTATCTTTTTTTTTTTGGGTAAAAGGGTTTATTCACCCCGGTAAAATTCATTACTCCAAAAAACGTTGAGGTACAATAGGATGAGGGTGATATCCCTCACCTCAGTCCCTTAGGACACTTACAAACTCGAATATAAGAATGACACACCATCCCTATAACTTACAATAAAATGAACCTACCAATAATGACACAAGTACATAAAAATTTACAATACTACTCAAGAAACCACTTGAGCCTTCTATATCACTATGGCGGTCCACCTTAACTTCCATGAAGAATCCACATAGAAACATCTAAGCGATCTTCAACATAAAATTTGTTTGTAGCAGCAACGAACACCACAAACAAAACCAAACACAAGCCCCATCCACCAAGTCTGAACATGCAAGACGAACCAAACTTGAGTATTAAATGGACTGGTACAAACAATAGGATTAAACCCTAACTTCCAATAATGATCGTAGGAGTTTTGAATAGGAAACCAAAAAGCCACAACATCCAAACGACCAGCAGCAAACGATCACAAGACCTCCAACAAGAAAGATTGAACCACAAATCATGAGCAGGTCTTGAAAACAGCATCAAGGGTTTTTGAACAAGGAACCCTCAAACTTGACTTACATCTCTCTCATAACCCACTAACATTATCACTTACATCAGCTTAGAACATGGAATCTCAAACCAATCCCAGATGAGATAACTTGCAGCGTGACTTCCACCACCCAAACGCACTTGTAATCCCCAAAACCCTAAAAAAGGTTACTTGCAATTTAATAAAAACTAAACCCCAAACGAGTAAAGTTTTGAGTTAAGCACCAGCAATAAGCCACAGATCGAGAATATACAAAGCCCTAAAAAAGGTTTCGTAAATCATTAAGAACAGCAACCCATAATAACGTACCATGTATATATAATCGATCAATAAAACCGACTGAATCAAAGCATAAACATGCTACGCTACACCAATCAGGAAGATCAGATCACATAAACCGACTTTAAATAGGCAATTGGTAGGTCGGTTAAGGACAGAACCACAATCCACGATCGACCAGCAAGGATACAATCGTCGAAAACAAATTTGCCAAAACCCTAAATACACGATACCACTAAAAACGTTCTAAAAAGAAACGGATTTAATGAAACCGATTGGAATGAATAGTTAGGGTTTCGACAAAACTCCAGCCGCCACCCTCTAAAATAAAAACGAACCCAAACAAACGTATTGCATACCCAAAGGAGGGTAGAGAGGACGTTGATGGATAGGTTTATGGCCGGAAAGATATAGGATAGTGGTGGCAGCACCAATGGCGATTTCAAACCCTAAAAAACGATTCCCCAAAATCAACCCTTTTTATGTGAGATAAGCAACGATATGTATAGATTAATGATAAACAAGAATGTTTAATCACTAAACAAAACATATCGATGCACGAATCAAAGGTTAGAAGGAAGATTTGGAGAAGAACGATTAAGAGAAGTTAGGGTAAAAAATCGCCCATAGAGAGAGAACTACGTACAACCTCCTTGGTCATCTTTATCTTGATGATAAGATGAAACAACTGTAACGAGATCGTGTGTGTCAAAGGAATTGTGAAGAGGGGAGCACACGACCAACATGCGGAAACCCAATTACTTTTTCCTTGCGTAAAAGTTGATTTTTTTCCTCACCCGAAAGTTTATATTTTCTATGGCATCCCAGATTCAAGCCTTTTGTTTCATCTGCTGTTGCGATTGTTGTTGCAATTGTTGTGATTGTTGCTGCAGTTGTTGTGATTGTTGCTGCAATTGTTGTTGAATCACTTGTAGGCTTTGCAAAAGGGCAGTATTATCATTCATCGTGATCACTTAATTTTTTTTGTGAACAGTGCAATGAACAGTAAGATAAACTTATTTATTTATTTTTTTAAGAACGGAATAAAACTACTAAAAGAAAAGAAAATAATATTTAGAACAATCGGGGAAAACCCGAATTGATAAAAGATAGAGATTGAAAGTGGTGACCTGATGTCAACTTGGGAGAGACCCAAATTGAAAGTGGCTCTGATTACCACCCGAAGTAGGACAGCGGAAGGCTTAGTTTACAAACACGTTGTAAACAGGTTAATTGCAAACGCAAGAATAACCTTGGTTGAAATTTGGCTCACTAGAAACACAAAACAGGAACGTGGAACACGTATCCAGAAACTAAAGTTGAATACTATTGAATATAATGAATTACAAAGAAGATGGTTTGTGGTTATATGGACCCACGAATCCTAAGACGACTATAACTAGGAAACTCTTGGATAATTCCTAAATATTCCTAAACCGATAAATCTAAATTAAAAGATAATGCATAAATGTAGAGAGAAATCCTAAACCAATTATAATACTAATCTTAATATGCTGGATCGTTCTTTCAGTTTATTTTTGTCCTCCATCAGTTCGTTATTTAAACATCGTGGTACGCGTGTGAGCTTGTTCCAACGAAATGTGAATCGCGTCATATAGTTATGATTTGTAATTGCACTTGTTAAAAAACAATTAACTTGTAAAAATGGTTAATTAACTTTAAAAATGAATTACTTCGTGTTTAACATTAATAAATGACTAGGTAAATTTACGGGATATTACATATGGCACACACAAACCTTTCACATATCAAATCTGAACAAAGTACCTAGGATGCACCCATACGCTCCGTGCAAAATAAAGTCATACCTATATACACGAGTACATAGACAAGTATATATATGTATCATAATGGCCAAGTGCACAATATACAAATATGGGAACGCCATGGATCAATCACACCTCCACAGATAGCCATGCCATTGGTGCCTCAATGACATGGTCATGGTATCTCCATGACTATTTAATAGCTCGAGCAACGGAATAAATCAAATCATATACAAAACATAAGTTGTCCAACCAAGATAATATCTAACAGATCAAATATCATATCAAATGGCATAGCATAACGAATATCATATCAAATGGAATATCAATAATGGATAATGATAACAAATGAACTAATGATACAGATCAAGATAGCAAAGGTGAAAAAAGTCAAGGAAAAAAATGTCATGAGAAATCCTTACTGAAAAATGATAGAATATATGTACCTTAACGTAAAATGAAAGGATCACAAGGAAACACACGTCACTCCTTCTTCAACGAATCTACATTAATTAAGGATCATTTATTATTTAAGAGTCCATTTTATAACTTCATTTATATGTCATAACTGATTTTACACTTATTGTTATTTAATAACATGTTTAGGGTTTCTCATGTGAATCTAGTTTATATTCTTATGATTTTTATGACACATCAAACAAGCTGCTGTGGTGCTATAATTTTAACCAGTGGCACCTATATATGTTTAGTACTTCTCATAATATTTACAGATTTTATCTCCTAATGTAAGTATCTAATCAAAAATCATTTGTTCAAATCTTTCCGGAAATTGACCTGTTAGTATATCCGAAAAGTTTGTATTTTATTTTTTGGGTAAAGGGGAGTAATCCTGCACCCTGGTAAGTAGATTAACCAAAAAAACGTTTAAGTACAATGGATATGGGTGACTCCCATATCTCAGCCCGTTATATAGGCGAAAAGCTTACATAACAAGATACTTCCTATTCTCTAAACAAGAAAATAAACCACTACACATAAAACATAAAACACCGATGACAACAAAATTACTTCTTTCGAAGACCTTGGAGCTTAATATCATAAATGTCATAGAAAGCATCCAAATTCCCTGGAAGATCATCAATTTGTACCGCATAGTCATCATAGTCATAATCATACTCTTGGTCGTGCCCACCTCCAAATAAGTTCACAGACTCATCATAAATGTTCACAACCTTCTCATCACTATCAGAATCGACAATGTTACCCACCTTAGAAAATGGGTTCACTTGCTTAGTAGTAGAAGTAGACGGAGCAGAAGAAGAAGCCTCAACCTGCACCTTCTCTTTCACAACATTCACAAGTGATTCTTGTGAAACATTACTAGTCTTTAAGGACCCATCCTCCTTTTCTTCCATTCTTTTACCAGAATCAAATTCAGCTCCACCCTTGGTCACCCTATCAATAGGATTACCACAGTCATCAATGTCGACCATATTAAGGACTCCAAATGTATTAGAAGAAGCAACCTTTGTTCCACTCGTACTAGCCACATCAGTGGCCTTCTTCTTAGTAGTATCCACCTTCTTGGGTTCAGGAGGAGGCGATTTAGGTTGATACCTAAACTTAGGACCCATAACAGGTTTAGTAAAACCGCCTTTACCCGAAGTACTTTGAGCACCATTCTTACCCTTATTCTTAGTAATAACCATTTTAAAACAATCATTAACACTCGGTTTAGGCTGGGTAGGAGCTGACACAAATTTAGGACAATCAAGCAATGTATGACCAAAAAGCTTACACGTATCACAACGAGGTGGTTTCCACTCGTATTCAACCCGAATCTTTTCAACAGTAGAACCCGTCCCATCAAGTAATGGAATCTCAACAGTAAGGCTCTCCCGAAGAACCTGATCCGCCTTGACTTCAATCAAACACCTAGCAAAACTACTTCGACCCCATGATTCCAAGCACATTTGACTAGTGTAGGAATCTAAAGGAGGCTGAGGCCGTCATCAGAAAATATAGCAAGGGGCACATCATGGAACTTGACCCATATCGGAATATTAGTCAAATCCTCTTTAAGGAGGTTGGTGTTTAGGGTCCAAGGTTTAAGAATAATTGGAGTATTTCTAATCATCCATGGACCATTTTCAAGCACATCATCAACACCTTTTTTAGAATTAAATTTAAAGAAGAAAAAACCCTTTGCATTCATCATGACCTTTTGAATGCCATACTTAGCCCACGTATTATGTACATAATAATCAACAACCGAGAACGCAATACGTTTACCAAGAAAATAACCATACAAAGTATTCTCAAATCTGGTATTTACCTCTTGAACCTCTTTCATAGGGACGGAAAGATCAACTCCATTAGTTTGATTAGTGCACTCCAACCTACGAAAGTTAGACATTCGCTTCTTAAGATCATTAGATGTAGCACCCGCATAGGAAACCGGCTTCCCATTAGCAGCCACATTAGGTTGGAATTGCCTCAATTCATTAGCAACCTTGTCACCATCATCACCCATAGAAACATTACTAGGTTGTTTCCAACACAACCGTTGGACCAGAGTCATTAACCGTTTCGTTGCCACTCCCACAATTAGGGTTCAATGTCGACTCACCAAAATTAACAGTAGGGTATGACTCAAATGAATAAGTCACATTCCCATCATTCACATCAGCCCTCATGTTTTGGTTACGTAAAACCCTTGTCGCCATCTTATGCTGGGGAACATCGGTGTTCCCAACAGAAGTACCATCTTCTTGTCCCTTCAACCGAGTCATACGAGCAGCCAACTCATCGATATTAACCCTAATGTTACCAGTAGGATTAGTACCTTTAGAATTAGTACCATCAGATGCACCCAAATAGTTATCTTCACCCAACAGCTTCCCCGATATTCTTAGTTTTCTTGGCTAAATCACAAAGCAATGAGCTCGATCCCTCCTGTCCCTTACTACTACCCGAACCACTCTTCAAAAACCCTTTTTCCATCCCTCCTTAACCCACGACCACGACAGCAAAAAAAGAATTAACAAACAGCATGCAGCGACATTTATAATCGCTTCTTTTCTCAAAATAAAAACAAACGTGTGTAGATTTAAAGGAAATAGAGAGGTGACATTTATAATATTTAGGATAGGACTAGGAATTTGGTAACTTGTATTTCATCTCTTAACATAAAGTTTTTATACTCTTTATTTATTTATTAAACTTAGGTTATAATCCATAATATGTTAAATCAAATTCTAGGGTGTTATATTGTTGTATATGATTGTGAGGAACAGTGGGCACAAGAAGATCAGAGTCGATTAAAACTGCGACAAATTGGAATCATACAATATGATTATACATATCAAAATGCTTCTTACAGACTTTCTGATTCTCAAAAAATAGCATCAGAACATTCATGTTTTATTTTTGAAATAACTGAGTCATCTTATGTGGAAGGTCCCGTTCATACAATTGCGTAGATAAATGGTCCTTTACCGTCCTCTTGCAATAGCGACTCTTTGCCAAACCTCCTAAACCTTGTTTAGTACTACGGTATTTTCAAACATTCATGGAACATATTACACTTCTTGAAAAGGCAATTGACAAAAAATCTGAGTTAAGTGCATCAAATTTTCAGTCAGCTTATGCAAAGGAGCAAATACAACTGTTTCAAAATCAAATTTTACTTCACGTCACACATTTGCGTCTCTATGCAACACACTGGGAACGGGAACTTAAACAAGAAGTGACTTCAATGATTGAAGCTTTCAACGCAGTCGAAAATTCAATTTCAAATGAAAAACGTAAAAACAAACAACTTCAACATGATTTTGATCGACTCTTGGAAGATGCTCTTTGTTCTGATATTGTATCTGTGGTATTATATTGTGAATATTCTTCTTGTGATAATGTGGTAATTGCTAAGAATAAAACTGTGGTAAATAAATTAGAAAATGAAAATGAACAGTTGAGACGAGAGATTGAGAATTTAAAAGAAGAAAACGAGAGAATTTTTTCATAAAATAATGATGTCCAATCAAAACATTCAATTGAGATTTTTGAACTTAAACGCGGACTTCAGTGGTGTCAAACTCAGGCAATTAACTCTGAGTTAGCTTTGCAAAATGAAAAGGAACAACAGTCTTTTAAAAAGACATGGACATCAAAAGTCAAAAATCTTGATGACAAGAACCTGGCTCTAAAGTGTCAAAATTTCAAATATGAAAAAGAAATTGAGCATTTAAAGCAAGAATACAAAACCATTTTTTATTGTTTAAAACAGACACGGACTCAACTTTTGAAAGAAAACAATGAATTTGCGGAATGTTACACCAACTCTGCACATTTCAATAGATCTCTCGATGCTAAAATTCAAGAAAAACAACACATCATCATTGAGTTACAAGAGAAATTAAAGGAGGTAGAAAAAGGAAAGTTCGTTAACACAAATGTGATTGCCCCTGGAATGCCACTTAGAAGCATCACCCTAGGCAGAATACTTCCGACAAAACTCTGGATACTAATTTGACTCCTTCAACTTCCACAGGAATAGGTGCCTCTACTAGCGTTAGAAGTTCACAAAGCCTAAGAGAAAAAGCAAACACTAGGATCTTGCAACGTAGGAGAAGACCACTTCAAGCCCCATAAGTAGAAGTTCAACTTAGGAATTCGAATAAAACTCATGTTGCATCTGATTTAGATTCTAATTTGGCAAATTGTAATCGTATTATCAGTGTAACGAATGTTAAACCTTTGAATGTTTCGAATGTTAATGCATCTAGTGTGTTTTGTCGCAAAAGTATGATGTATGGTGATCACACCAAATGTGTTGCGAATACTCTTTTATCTCGTT
The DNA here is from genome assembly GCA_021014915.2 of Artemisia tridentata subsp. tridentata. Lineage (NCBI taxonomy): Eukaryota > Viridiplantae > Streptophyta > Magnoliopsida > Asterales > Asteraceae > Artemisia > Artemisia tridentata. Next base: position 247,010,923 of record CP139504.1, read on the forward strand.
CTAGGAAACCTATAACTCGCAAACTTTCTAGGCCCACTTTCATTGCTAGACATACCTTAAGAAATGAGCCAAACAGAGTTTCTGATATTGCTTTACCTAATCCCATAGTCGCGAATACAACTCCTAAGAGTGTGTCATCACCTAGCGAATTCACTAAGACCAAGGCACGTAATAGTTGGATCTGGGAAAAATGGTTTCAGCGTACACCTAGCTTTAAGTGGCTACCCAAAATTGCTAAAATTTGTGCCTCAAACCTAACAAAACCCACTAACTCTTCGGGTTCCACCTCTACCTTTATTCCACGTTTTTCGTCTTTATGTGATGTAGGTGGTACAGATCGTACTATGGATTGTTGATAGCGGCTACACCCGACATATAACAGGCAATCTCAAACTGTTAGTAAATTTTGTCTCAAAGTTCATCGGCACTGTCAGATTCGGGAATGATCACTTTGCTGCTATCATGGGCTATGGAGATTATGTAAATGGCAGCATCAAAATCAGACGTGTATACTACGTCAAAGGTCTTGGACACAATCTTTTCTCGGTTGGACAATGTTGTGATGATGATTAGAAGTCACCTTTTGATGAAAAACATGTTTCGTACGTGATTTGGAAAGACATGATCTACTAACTGGCAATCGTGGCACCAATCTTTACACAATTCCCATGTCAGATATGATTGCATCCTCACCAATTTGTCTACTCTCCAAAGCAACCTTGACTAAATCATGGTTATGGCATAAACGACTTTCTCACTTGAAATTCAAAACCATGACTAAACTTGCACGACAGAAGTTAGTTGACGGTCTTCCCAGATTCAGGTACTCCAAGGATCATCTATGTTCGGCATGTGAACAAGGAAAGAGCTAAAGAGCAAGATTTCACTCAAAACAGGAATTCAGTTCAACTCATGTGCTTCAACTTCTTTATATGGATTTGTGTGGCCCAATGAGAGTGCAAAGTATGAATGGAAAATGCTACATCTTGGTAATTGTTGATGACTATTCAAGATGGACTTGGGTCTATTTTCTTCGAAGTAAAGATCAAGCTCTAGCAATGATCATCACCTTTCTCACAAAGATTCAAGTTTAGCTTAAGAACACCGTCAGAACAGTAAGAATAGACAATGGGACTGAATTTAAGAATCAAACACTTTGTGCATACTTTGAGAAAGTAGGAATCACGCATCAAGCATCAATTTCCCGGACTCCAGAATAGAATGGTGTCATTGAAAGACGGAACCGGACGTTAGTGGAAGCTGCTAGAAAGATGCTGATTTTCTCTCAATTACCAGATTATCTATGGGCTGAAGCTGTTTCAACTGCATGTTTTACACAAAACCGCTCACTCATTAACAAACGCCACAATGAAAACCCTTATGAGATTTTTCACAAACGCAAACCAGATATAAAGTACTTTCATGTCTTCGGTGTACTTTGTTATCCGAATAATGATTATGACGACCTTGGAAAAGTAAAGCCAAAAGCTGACATTGGTGTGTTCATTGGATACTGTGAAAACTCTAAAGGATTTCGAATTTGGAACCGTCATACTAGACAGATCATGGAAACCATCCATGTTAATTTCGATGAGCTTACAGCAATGGCTTCTGAGGAAAACAGCTTAGGACCCGCATCCAACCGTTTAAACTTTCCTGATCAATCAGGTTCACCAACACTTGACCTTAATCGTCAATAATTGGAAACCTTGTTTTCTCCACTGTTTAACGAGAGTCTCGAAAGCCGTGCTCCAGATGTATCCAATGTTCCGCTGCACAACCTGATAATATTCCTATCCCAGATACACCTGAACCGACAACAACCACTATTTCCATAGATGCACCTCAAGTAAACTCTCCAACAACAGTAGAACAAACTACATCCAACACTAATGATGTCACAGCTAATGATCAACAACATCAACAAGTACCCGCACCTGCAGATTATGACGGTAATGCCTTCAATCCATTTGCACCGGCTCCAACTTTTCCAGATATAGCAGAGTTATCTTCTCGCAATTTGGATCCATCTAATATGCATACGTTTTACCAACATCACCCTTCAACACATCATTGGACCAGAGATCACCCCTTAGTAAACATTATTGGCAATCCTTCAGCCCTAGTCATGACAAGACAAAGACTTCACACCGATGATGAACATTGCATTTATGCACTCACTGTCTATTAGACTGAACCAAAGAACATTAAAGAGGCCATGACATATGACAACTGGATTGAGTCTATGCAAGAAGAACCTAACCAATTCAAAGAACTTGAAGTCTGGGAATTAGTTGAAGGACCTGATGGTGTGTATGTCATTGGACATAAATGGATTTGGAAAAACAAGCTGGATGCAGAAGGCACAGTGATTCGTAACAAATCTCGTTTGGTGGCAAAAGGATACAGTCAAGAAGAAGGAATTGATTTTGAAGAATCTTTTGCACCAGTGGCTAGACTTGAGGTTGTACGGATTTTTCTGGCATTTGCTGCACATAAAGAATATGACGGTCTATCAAATAGATGTGAAAACTGTATTTCGGAACGGTCAACTACGTGAAGAGGTGTATGTCAGCCAACCAGAAGGATTTGTGGATCCAGAACACCCGAATCATATGTACAGACTCAAGAAAGCCCTTTACGACCTTAAACAAGCCCCGAGGGCATGGTACAATAAATTGTCTGCTTTTCTACATGCTAATAATTATACCAAAGGATTTGGATCCGACTTTGTTTATACAACATCACGGGGATGACATTTTAATTGTTCAAATTTTTGTTGACGACATCATTTTTGGTTCAACACACAAAAAGTACTCAAACAAATTTGCAAAACTAATGAAACAAAATTTTGAAATGTCCATGATAGGTGAACTAAGTTTCTTTCTAGGACTTCAGGTTGATCAATCCCACCATGGCATCTTTCTAAGCCAGCCCAAATATACACTTGAGATATTAAAGAAACAAGGCATGACAAGTTGTGATACATATAATACCCCAATGTCTGCCACATCACCAAAGCTGGATGTTGAGTTACATGGGACACCAACTGGCCCTACAAAATACCAAAGTATTATTGGGTCTCTCATGTATCTAACAGCCAGAAGACCAGATATAGTCTTTGTTTTATATCTTTGATCCCGTTATCAGTCAAACCCAACTGAACGACACCTCTCTGAGGTTAAAAGAATCCTTCGATACATAAAGGGAACCATTAACTCGGGGATCTGGTATCCGAAGGATTCTCGTTTTGAACTAATAGCCTTTTCAGATGTTGATCACGCAGGTTGTTTAGATACACGCAAAAGTACATCTGGTGGTGTTAAGTTTCTAGAAGATAAGCTCGTATCTTGGCAGTCCAAGAAGCAGGATTACACTTCATTGACATCCATAGAAGCAGAATATGTAGCCACATCAGCATGCTATGCTCAAGTCATTTGGATGAGATCAAAACTGATGGACTACGGTTACGTGTTTGATAAGATCTCATTGTACTGCGACTCCAAGAGTGCCATTGCCATCTCTTGCAATACGGTTCAACATTCAAAGTCAAAGCATATCTCTCTCAGATATCACTTTATCAAGGAGCATATTGAAAAGGGTACTATTGAACTATATTTTGTGGGTACTCAATACCAACTGGCAGATTTATTCACAAAAGCACTACCTCCTTCAAGGTTTGCTGAATTAGTTCACCAGATTGGTATGCGGTGTTTGACACCAAATGATTTGGAAAAATTTCTAAACAAAAATGGAAAGTCAAACATCAAAACCACTTTGTAAATATTTTCTTAAAAACAAAATACAAAAACATAAAACTGACCCAAAAAGATATTTTTCTCTCATTCATAAAAAAAATAAAGAACTCTTCTTTCAACACTTTGTTCAAAACCAATTTAATCAATTTCTGTAACAAGTGTTGATGGGGAGAAAACTTTAAATGATTTTAAAATTTGTACTTGCATATTTTTACAAAATGATGTTGATTTAAAAATGTGTTGGTAAAATAATTTTTGTAATATCCTCCTTGTTCTTAAATGTTTTCCAAAAGCTCAAAATAAATCATGTCATAAGTTGAGGGGGAGTATTAAATTATTTCTTGCCAAAATAAATGTTAAGTGAATTTCTTTTGTGAGATAAGGACCAACTATGCAAAACTGTGTCGTTAAGGGACGAAATGTGTCAAACCGTCAAAGATTAAAAATTTTAATAAAAACAAAAATCAGACAGCATTTACTGCTATCTGAATGTTCATTAAATATACGCAACCACCTCATCAACGGACCTCATTGATTGTGATAATCCATGCGTTAATCTTCATATCTGTAAGTGAAATCATGTTTATCACACAAATTTAAGAGATAGTTTTTTATTTCACATCGATCCAACGGTTAAAACTTTCAAAACAAACGATTTTGGATCTAGGGTTTATGTCGATTTGGCTATATTTTATTTTTAGTGTTATTGTTTGATCTTTGTGGTGGGTTATGGTCGGAATCATGTAATACACTTGATACAATCATTTAATAGAACCCAAAAACACTCATTCACTGATTTTGGACTTAGGGTTCATACGACCCAATTGGGGATTTTCGCTTAGGTGTGTTTTGATGCAATTAATTAAGTGGGAAACTGTTTTAATGTGTTAAGGAACAATAATTGATCAAAGAATCAAACCCAGAAACAAGTTTAGATCAAATCGATATTAAGGGTTTAAGATGAACACATCCAGTTTCTAACTTGCAAATGTGTGGTTGAAAGTTGTTAAAATTGGTTCTAATTTGCTTAAAAACATCATAGGAGGTTGTTAGAATCAATTAAACACCTGTTGAAATTAAGTTTGATTATATGTGGTAAAGGGTTTTGTCGAAATTGCACTTAAATTGTAACACCCCGAGAAAAATAGGTTTTTTTTAGCAGAATAAAATATAATTTGCAGCAGAATTAAAGTTGGGTGTTACCAAATGAGATGACAGCCACAATAATAGAAACAAACTCAAGTGTGTCGTTTTAAAACCAAATCAACATATCATTCAAATCATATCAAGAATACCAAAGTATAAAAGGTTCCCAGTACTGCAAAGCACTCAAAAGATATAATAAGTTAAAAGGTTTTTCAAATGATAGTAAATAAAGAGAGTGAAAGTAGATAGCCATCAATAGTCTTCATGCCACTCTAAATGCCAGAAAAGCAATACTTCAATTACCTGAGATAAAACATGCTAAAAAGTCAAAACAAAGGTTGAGTGAAATCCATAGGTATTATTAATGGTATTGGTTGATTACTATATTATTTATTCGCTTTGGTGCTTGCATGTGATCTGTACTATATTATCGTGGGTTATATAATATTACATTGTGTCGATACATGTTCTATTATTTAATCTATCTTCACGTGATTTCCATGCTACTTTTTTTGGGTTTTAACGATCATTGGAATAACCATATTATTGGTTTTTCTGCTGGTCTTTGCATCGATCTGAACTATACCTTCGAAACCCTAATATTAGGGTTTCTTATTTATCTATCGATGGTACCTATTTGTCCAACTGAACGTGAACCTGTTTTGGGTTTCTTTGGCGATGGTAAGTTTAAATACAAATGGAAGTTATATGGACATGGGTTTGGAGAGATGTAAGTCAAGTTTTGAGGGAACCTTGTTCAAAAACCCTCCCTTCACTGATCTGTACGTGCATAATTTATTATTTGGTCATGTGATCGTTCTATGATGTTTGGGTTTTACCTTGTTGCTGGTCTATGCATTCATATGTATAACAGATCTGGAAATCAATCAGACCTGGAGGTATTATTAGACCTGCTGTTGTTGTCTTGGAAGTTAGGATTTGTGGAACCCTATATGGTCGTTTTTTCTACTGGGTCCTTGAGGAGAGTTGTTGATCTGCTATTCCATACCTAGTGGTGTCCTCGTTTCTCATCAGACCTGGTGTTTCAGTATCGCATGGAAGTTAGGGTTTGGAAAACCCTATTTTTGTATGTTATTTCAAGGACGAACAGGTTCATGTGCATTGATGCTCTTGGATTGTGATGTGCTACATTCATGGTCCTACGTTTACTTAGGTTCTGGTCTTCATTAATGTAAGATAGGGTTGTTTAACACTATGATCGTTTCCAAACGGGTCCTATTGCATTGTTTATGGGTTTGCTATACGAGTGTCCTATTGCTTGTGTTGCTGCTGTTCTAAACGATGGGTTAGGATCTACTCATGGAGGTGTTTGGCTGTTCGCAATTGATTTGGACGTGCCATGCTGATGTGTTACGAAGTTTGCTAATTGTTTCGCTAAGGCATACGGTGCTCTCTCTTTGGTTCAGCTATACGGACATTTGCTTGTTGGCAATGGTGGTTTGTGCTGGTACAAGTCCTTGGATACATGCTTGGTGGCTGAATATTCAGACTTGTGGTAAGTCGTGTGGAGTCCTATGGTATGGGGTTGCGGATTGTCGTTTGTGGTCATTCCTGCCATACTATATGTGATTTCTATTCGTGGAAGTTAAGGTGGATTGCCATAATGAGTTAGAAGGCTCAAGTGCTTGTACTTGAGTAGTATTATAATGCCGTATGTACTTGTGGTCATTTTTGGTAGTTCATTTTGTTTAGTTATTGGTATGTTATGTAAGTTATAAGAATGGCATGTCATTATTATATAGTGGTAGCTGCTAGTGTCCTAAGGGACTGAGACGATGGAACTCACCCTCTTCCTTTGTACTTTAATGTTTTTTGGTTAATCTATTTACCAGGGTGCAGGATTACTCCCCTTTACCCAAAAAACAAAAATCCATAGGTTTAGAGATAAATAGTTGAACACAAGATTTATAAAGTCTGGATGATATGAGTAACAAATACAAATATCAGGTAAAGCGTCATATAGTTGCTAAGCTCATGACACGCAAAACGTTAACCGGCATCAATAACATTGATGTAAACAATAATAATAATCTCAAATTAGCCCTCAAGTAGGTAGTATGCCATCTACCTAGGTAAATCGAATATAGCACACACGTGTTGCCTATCTGGTCAACAGAGTGGGGTGCGTCAGTCCTATAGGCCTATACACTATATTCGCGCTCACTCGCAAGTGATTAATGGTTCATGATAAAGGGACTTGCTGGTGGCAATAGCGGTACATAGCATAAGCATCATAATCAGGAAAGCATACGTTAAAACAATTGTGTTCTTAAAAATTAAGTAGCATGTATCTCCCCCATTGGTTTATAAACAATTTAAAAGTAAAGAGTGGGGCTATGAATCACACATTAGCAGTAGAGGAAACAATATATCACAATATGATCAGATAGTAGAGCACAACAGATAAGCCTCAGCACAACCTAGTTATTTAGGTAAGTCTCAGAAAAATGATACTCAAAAGTAATATATAAAAGTAACGTTCGTGGAATAATCATATTTTTGATTAAAGGTTTAGTTTCAATGGTAATGAAAAGAAGTAATCGTTTGTATCACGTGTGGTTTTTAGAAAGTATAGTTTCAAGATCAATTCACGATAAGACGATAAAAGTCGGCGACACACAATCAAGCAAACACGAAAGGAATAAAGAAAAAAAGAAATAAGAAATAAGAAGCAAGAAAAGAAATAAGAAAGAAAAAAAACTCTCCCTCCTAGGTCTGGCGATTTTGGCGACAAACTCCACAAACCCTAATCGTTCCTGATCCTGTTCGATCCTAATTATTTTCCATTACAATCTTGAATTAAGTCTGAATTATATCTTGTATATGATCTCTCCTGATTCATAGATTGTTTCTGGTTTAATCATTACGATCGATAAGGGCTTTTTTTAGGGTTTTGTTTGGTCTGTTATCGCTACTTAGGGTTTCTTTATAGTCGGTTTATTCAAATATTATATAATCTTTGAACCGTCCATAAACTCCATTATCATTGATCGATTGTTGCTTATGGGTTGATTTGCTGTTCGTTCAAGCTTATAAACCCTAGTTTATCTAGGGTTTTACTCGTTCAGTTTTGAAGGTTAGGCGTTTCTTCTTGGTTGCGACTTATCTGCTGGTCTTTCTATGCGAATTTGGTTTTTGGACTGTTGATTAAGATATGGACTATATGGGAGAGTTGAATGCTGAGCTTCTACGCTCAGTTGCTGCTAAGGTACACCAACGGAATGATCGTTTAAAGAAAGTGGAAGGAAACGCTGGTGTTTCGCTGTCCAAGAAAGCTATGAGGGGTTTTCCAAACCCTAATTCTGATTCTAGCAAGGAGACAACAACGTTGGCTAGTAACATGGAGGGGGACGCTGATGTATCTCTTCCAAACAAAGCACCAAGGGTATTCGATTACCCTAGTTCTGATCAGAATAACATGGAGTCGGCTCATGATGATTCCATGACTGAGGGTGTTGCTACTAGTGTTCAAACTGTTGGGATAGCAAGTCCTACTGATGGTAATGTGTTAAAATACATTAAAGCTTTATTTGGTGCATCCATTACAACTCTCGAGGATATTGATGCATTCACCAAGAATATTGTTGATGGCAAATATCCAATTTGGGCTGTTTTGGAAAAGGATCAAAATAGAATATTGGCTGCTATGGATGCCCTATATGAAGATCTCAAGAAACCGTATCATGAGTCTCCTATTGTGGATCCTGTTATTCAAGGATTTAACATTTCTATTCCTCGTAACGTGGTTGAAAAGGTTAGTTCTCGACTAGAACATACTTTATATGGCTACTTTATTGGAAAAAGAATGGCATTTGCTGTCGTTGAATACTATGCTAGAAGTAACTGGGCGAAACATGGACTTAAAAGAATTATGATGAATTCTAAAGGATTTTTTTCTTTAAATTTGTTTCATTGGTTGGTTTAGAAGCTGTCTTGGAAGGAGGCCCCTGGATGATACGCAAATCTCCAATAATTCTCAAGAAATGGTCTTTGGATACTTGTTTGCGTAAGGAAGAGTTAACTATCATTCCGATTTGGGTTAAACTGCATGATGTTCCTCTTCAAGTCTTTGAAGAGGAGGGTATTCATTTGATTGCTAGTTTCATTGGTAAGCTTGTCATGCTTGATTCATATACTACCTCTATGTGCAAGGATTCGTGGGGTAGGAGTGGTTTTGCTAGATGTCTTATTGAGGTTAACTCTGATTCTGACCTTCTGGATGCTGTGACTATTGGGTTCCCTTCTCTTACGGGGGAGGGTTTTTATTAAAGAGAGTATACGTGTTGAATATGAATGGAGGCCCCCCAGGTGCAATTTATGCAAAATATTTGGTCATACTCATGATCAATGTCCTAAACAGGTGGTGAGGCCTCCTACACAGGTGGTTAACCTTTCTATTGTTTCTAGTTCTCATGTTGCTACTCCTACGGTGGAGTTGGATACTGATGGTTTTCAAAAGGTGGGTAAGAAAAAAAAGAAGAAGGGTAAAGCAAAGGCTACTAATGGGAATCAATCTGTTGGTACTTCGGTTAAACAGTTCAAATTTGTTCCTAAGGCAGCTACTAGTGAACCTAAGAAGGGAGCTACTACTATGGGTAATGCATCTACATCGTCGTCGCAGTCGAAGTCTACTGGTAATGCTTCTAAGGAAGTTAATGTTTCTACATCTAATCCGTATTCTGCATTGGTGATGGATGATGAAGATGGTGAAGAACAAGTGGAAAATGTGTCTGATGAATCGGCCAATCTTTTTGATTCTAATACAAGGGCAAGTTCATCTCGCACGTTTTCCGCTGGCTAGCTAATTTTCAGTTCTTTTTCTAGAGGCATTTTTTGTTTCTAGTTTTGTAAGTGCTTTTGGCATATCTAAAGCACTAGAGTTAGGTGGTTAATATGGTACTTCAGCCATATTCCATTTGTACTTAAACGTTTTTTTGGTTAATCTACCAAGGTGCAGGATTACTCCCCTTTACCCAAAAAAAAAGAAATAAGAAAGAAGAAACGTCAATAAGTTGTTTTGGTGGTTTACCCCGTAGCCCAAATAGTTGATAAAGCGTTATGGTTTAGAAAAGAAACGTGCATTTGATAAAAGGTTTACGATGTTTTTTTTTTTGTGTAAAGGGGAGTAATCCTGCACCCTGGTAAATAGATTAACCAAAAAACGTTTAAGTACAAAAGATATGGGTGGAATCCCATATCTCAGCCCGTTACATAGGCACTTACATGAAACAAACAGTCCTGTAGGACACTAACAAATACCCACTATATAAGAGTGACACACCACTCTTATAACTGATATGTGAACAAAAAAAAACTACAACGACTAAGAGATTACAAATAAAAAACTCAAGTTAACTACTTGATTCTTCAAAAGTCGCAATAGATGTCCATAACCATCAACGATGCAGCCTTTTCCATGGTAGAACTTGAATAGCACTAATCCACACCAAAACAACTACATCGACTTCCATTGGTCCAAGAAACGGACCAAACCAAAACTACGACTTGATCCAACACCTTAAGGTTTACGATGTTGATAATTAAGTAATAAAGTTTATAACATTTGAAAATCGTAATCGTTTAAGTTATAAAATAGTTTTTACAAAATTTGGACATGATGCGTCCGTTTATACAACATTCCCAAGTCGTTACGACTTTTAAATAACAAATCTTATTTATTACAATTTCACAAATTGATACAAATGAATACAAGTTTATACAAATTATACAAGTTTATACAAATGTTAATTGTTTATTCGTCGTTATCGTTCGCGTAAATATTAGTATCGGGTTTATCGGCCATTTTGTGTCCGAAGTACAAAATCGTCCATAATTCCATCGGCTAATACCGTAATTCCAATAACGAACCAATCCAATATCATCCAAGTATAGGTTTATGTTTCAAGTCCCAATATCCAATATCAATAGCCAAAGTACTCCTAAATAGCATCCGAAACATCATCCACAAAACAACAATATAAATAAGTTAGTAAATGAGTAAGTAAATGAAAGTTAGCAAGAAAATAAAACTGACACATAAATTATTGGGCTTATGGGCCCAATATAGACATATGACCCAATACACTCACTTGGGCTTACGGGCCCAAGTTTACCCAACGCAAAGACCTTATGGGCTCCTTAGCCCACTAACCAAATCCAAAACATAACACACCACAACCACACTAGTTTATGTTTTATAACAAATTCGATTTGACAAAAACGACAACGAATTCTCGAGGTTTCCTTAACCTCGTAAACGACTCAAACGGTACACGGTTAAACTAATGTTACCAACAATTCCCCACGACACTTTGTGTGTCGTGGTACACATCACGACCCTCCCCGTGGGTGTCGTTTCCAACCAACGATTCACAAACAATATCTTCGGCTAAAATAATAATTCAACATTAATAATATTTTGACCAAATAATTTTTACAACTCCACGACCTCGACTAAAGGTCTCGGTCAACAAATTAACGCGAGACCGTGACTCCCCATGAGCCACGGTTCACACCAACGACAACAATATCATCACCACGACTCGAGAAATCAAAACCAAGCCAAGCCGTGACTCCCTTGAGTCACGACTCACCCTTATTTGAACCTTAAACCAATCGGCCAAGATCAAAACTCAACCAAACAATCTCAAATATCCACAATAAATTAACCATGGCAAAATAAAAGCTTAATAATAACAATAAATATGAAATAAATATAAATATGCCCCGAGTCAACTCAACTCGTGATTTGACTCGGACGAGTCAAGTGACTGGTACGAGTCCAAACGAGTTACGTATCAAAATCGTTAGATCCACACGAGTTTGGTATTAAAACATAAGGTTTTTGTTTAGTTTTGTTTTAAAAATCGTTTATATTAATTTTACCGATTAGGGTTTGTAAAAAGAGAAAGAAATAATGAAGACAACGGCGCGTGGTGCTTACCAATCAAGAGAGAGAAGTGGTGAGGGTGGTGGTTCACGGCGGTGAACGATGGTGAGTGGCTGTGTGTGACGGTGAAGCTCCAAAAACTACCCAAATGATTTCCTCGTGACCCGAAACTCTCTAGAAATGGCGTCCTTGTCTTGATCTACGCGTCAGTTAAAGAAGTGCGGGTTTTCAGAAGTTCGCCAGAAAAGGGTTGCGGCGCCGGAGATGCGATTTCCGGTGAGGTGGTATCAATAGGGGAAACCCTAAAATGGGGTATATATATTCCCTTGAGGGACCAAACGCGTACAAGCGAAACCAAAAGGGGCGGCGGTGTAAATATTAGGGAAGGGGGGTTTATGAAACTTTTGAAATCTTTATAAAGTAACAATGTGTGCCCCTTTTGACATAGCAAACGTTCATTAAAATTACGGGACTTTTGCCATTGAGTCCGGAATAATATTTCTGATAAAAATGAGTATTCACACGTATAGTTTTCTCGGATTTAATTTAATTAACCAAAACGAATTGTTTTGAGTATTTTAGGTTGTGTTGGCTCCGTTAATGAATAATGCTCACGTTTAAACAGATAACCTCTGTTTTTCAAGCTCAAATAAGTTCAGAGAAATTTAAAAGCTAAGGGATTTCGAAAATAAATATTTTGGGCTAGTAAAATAAGTATCGGAAAATTACCGGTTGTTACATAAATGTTTGAAATTAGACAAGTAGTCATTTGATAAGCTTGAGAATATGATTTGAAAGAGTTTTTGACTGGTGATTTGATTTCATTTGGACAGGTAAGGAACTTCGATAAAGATCCATAGAACTTGTGCGTCTACAGTGTTATCGAAGTTTCTTACATAAGAAACTATCGAACTTGTAAAATGACTAAGTTCCATCGAACTTGTCAAGTTTATCGAACTTGGTCAAATTTAATCGAACTTGTCATAGTTTTATCGAACTTGTCAAGTTCATCTAATTTGATCAAATTCCATCAGAATTGTTACGCCCCGTGCCCGCTTTGACCAAAATTTAAAACTTTTATGCGCAAAAAGCGTGAACCAAAACTGACCTTCTGTTACCCTTTTGACCATTGGTAAAAATCTATAAACTTTCAAACCTTGAGAGACTATTTTTAAATGAAACTAGACTCAATTACCTTAGAAACGTCGGGTGGCACGACCCGTGACGACTTACGGTTTAAAAGTTATGATTTTTCGAAGATAGCCAAAATCTGATATAGGAATAGTTACGCCGTAACTTTGACACAGGCTACCGGAAGCCAAAATCTGCACATTTTAACACCAATACACTCAAATCATTTAACAACATTTCAACACTATAACCACTACCAACATCATTCACTTTACATATAAACTATAACTAACATACTAAACGTATTCCATAAACAATTTGACCCGTTACAATCCAAAATGGGTATAAACACACGTTATGAAACACCCCTTTAACTTTTACCATAAACACTTATAACGCACTTTAGCGTACAAAGTGACCCCCAATTCATTATACAAAACTTGACACACATTTTGACACTTGTTTACTCATTACAAAACATTAATTGACTCACGGGGGTAAAATATCAACATAGAGCTCGGTATTCTACCTAAGCTCCTAAACGCATACTACTTTTATACTTGCATATCCAAATCCTTAATCCATATCCAAGCCATAGCTTCATCCCATGAACAACCTACAAAACATACACCCGTTCTCATACTTTGAATCCTTAGTCATTTCATTGCAACGATCTAGATGATCTTGCAATTCTAAACTTATTGTAACATAATCATAATTTATAATCCACTATAAACAACACTTCTTATCACAAGATTATCTAAAATTTCCAACAATGACGACTTGTCATCCGGAAACATCTACTATTTGACTTTATATAAGTCAAACTTCAACACTATTTCTACGTCATTCACCAATGCACTAACATGACCTTAAGTAATAAACCGGGGTGCAGGATTACTATTGTACTTAAACGTTTTTTGGTTAATCTACTTAACAGTGTGCAGGATTAATCGCCTTTACCCAAAAAAAACATGACCTTAAGTAATAAACCGGCCAATAACACATTCTACTTAACACCCAACTCATATCTACTTCAAAAATTAACCATAATACCTTTTCTCTTCACAGCAACGATCTTTTCTGAACCCTAACTACTGAGTACCTAACCATCATCGTCTTCACTGATTCATAGATCGATCAATGATTATGGGTTGATTATTAGTACGTTGATGATTATAAACCCTAGTTTTAACTATGGTTTTACTCATGTGGATTTGAAGACTGACGTTATTTGCTTCTGGTTTTGTATGCGATCTACTTGATTTGTTCACTTAGGGTTTTGTTTTTGGGTTATGTCGAATATGGGAGAGATTGGAGTAGAGGAAAGTTATGGTGAGGTTTTAAGTTCTTTAGCGAAAAAAGTGAAGAACATTGATGGTAAAATGATTCCTTCGAGTAGAACTCCTGTAAAGGCGAATCGTGTGGTTCAGTTTCAAGAGGAAGGGTATAACGAGAAGAGATCACGACCGGATGGGGTTTCCTTTGCTAATGGAAATGATGTGCCTGCTGCTGATCTAACAAACCATGAGCCGTCTAAACCTAATGAGGTCACCAAGAGTCCCGAAACCATCTCGTTTGCACAGGTCTTGAAACCCGAAGTGTCTACACCAAAGGTGGTTGTGAGCCCATTGGAATATGATATTACATGTAAGGGGGCTGATGTTGCTAGACCACGTACTACCATGGAGAAGGTTAGTAATAAATTCAAGAATACTTTGTACGGGTATTTTATTGGTAAGAGTTTGGCTTTTCCGGTGGTTGAGTACTATGTACGTAGTGTGTGGTAGAAATATGGCTTAAGAAACGCAAAAGTTTTTTTCTTTTTTCAATTTGAAACTAGAAAGGGCATGGAAGATGTGTTAGAATCTGGTCCATGGATTATCCGAAATGTTCCAATTATTCTTAAAGAATGCACGCTGAATATGACATCAAGCTCCAAGGTCATCGAAAGAAGTAATTTTATTTTCATAGGTGTTCTATGTTTTTATGTGTAGTGGTTTATTTTCTTGTTTAGAAAATAGGAAGTATCTTGTTATGTAAGCATTTCGCCTATGTAACGGGCTGAGATATGGGATTCACCCATATCCATTGTACTTAAACATTTTTTGATTAATCTACTTACTAGGGTGCAGGATTACTCCCCTTTACCCAAAAAAAAAGAATGCACGCTGAATACTAGTTTGCTAAAGGAAGATTTGACTAAAATACCGGTGTGGATTAAACTCCATGATGTTCCTATTGCGGCCTATTCAGCAGAGGGGTTAAGCCTTATTGCTACACAGCTCAGAATTCCTAAGATGCTCGACTCTATGACTAGCAAGATGTGTGAAGAAGCATGGGGTCGTTGTAGTTTTGCACGGGTGTTGGTCGAGGTTAGTTCTGAAAATGACTTGAAAGAAAGTCTTATTGTTGCTCTTCCTTTGATGGAAGGCGAGGGTTTCTCTAAAGAGAGACTATTAGAGTTGAGTACGAGTGGAAACCTCCAAGGTGTCATTTGTGTAAGATTTTTGGTCATGGTATTGATCAATGCCCCAAGAAGCCTAATGAGGCTGTTTCAACCCAAAGTTTGGATGATGGGTTTGAAGAAGTTAAGCGGAAGAAAGAAAAAGGGAAACAACCTGAAAAGGCCCGTAACATTGATGGTGTTAGCTTAAACAAACCTAAACCCAGTTACTACTACCGTCCAAAAGAATAAGGTGAGTAATACTAATAATGTTGCTTCTAAAAGAACATAAGGCAGAAGATGGCTACACATGTTACTAATATTGTAAATCCGAACCCGTTTGATTCTCTTGCATTTGATCCCGAGGAGAATCAAGCTCCTTTGAATCAAAATATGCAAGTCAAGGCAAGTGATGATGAGGTGGAAGATGAATCAAATGAAACTACTACATTCTTGGCAAATCCTTATAATTATATGGGAGATTTCAAGGTGCAAGGCCGCAGAAAGAAATAATTAGTTGTCCATGTTTATGGCATGTCATAAACATTTTATTTTTATTTCTTTTGTTAGCTATTTGTTTAGCTTGTTAGATTTGGTTTGATGCACATATGGTGCAGTTGTTTTTTTAGCCCTGATCGTGCCCAGGTGGGGGACTCACCCTCATCCATTGTACTTCAACGTTTTTGGGTTAATGAATTTTACCAAGGGTGGAAGATTACTCCCTTTTACCCAAAAAAAATATCTACTTCAAAATCGATAAATTATTTCAAATTTATACAAAGTACCATATAAATGGCATTTTCAAAATCTTTTCCACGCATTACTTAAGCAATCTTCTTATTAAATCTTGGGAATGCTTACCCATTATCTTATCAACATAAAGCACAAACTCATTTTAGGCGTCTATCTTAAGGTTCACACATAACCTTAATGCCGCTATAAGTTTTATTTATATCTAATCTCTTTTCTTATAACGTCTAACTTGTTTTAGTTTTCACTTTCTAATCTCTCTACCCGTATTCATGTCATATCGGATATATATAAGCCCACTCATTTAAAATTCATTATTTACATAGAGAGGCGTCCCAATCTATGTAAATAAGTAATTATAAACTTATGGTTCGGCGATTTACAACTTCTTTATTTAAATGAATAGGCGTCCCAACCCATTTAAATAAGGAAATTATAAATCGGTACTTAAGCATTTCCAACACAATATTTGTACTTACTTTACTCTTCTTTCTAGCCTTTGATCCAATCTCTTCTTAACGTTTCCCCAAAGGAAACTTGGCTTTTCCCCGTAGGGCTACGCCACTTAATCATACTCTTGCGCAAGCTAATACTGATGCCACAAAGGCAAGCTAACAACCATGCCATGAAGGCAAGCTAATACCCATGCGCAAGATGAAACCCATGCCATAAAGGCAAGCTATCGACCATGCCATGAAGGCAAGCTAAACAACCATGCCATGAAGGCAAGCTAAACAACCATGCCATTAAGGCAAGATAGGCCATCCCGAAGGATGCCAAAACACATGCCATAAAAGGCAAGCTGGGATATCCCGAAGGATACCAAAACTAGAGCATCGGATCCAAGCTATGTTTACTTTAACATCTTTACTCATTCATCATATACGTACTTTTATCATTAAGTACATATTATCATTTCCTCAATTCTCATTGCCTTAAGCAATCTCAACATTCGCTACTAAGTTTACCTTCATCCAGACAAGTTTCTATATAATACTTGTCGATTTATTATATTTTCATTTCCACAATGCAATCTATCATTTATCCGTCAACCCCAAGTTGACTCACACATTCACTATATGCCATTATATTACATTGGCCTATTTAATTTTTTTCATGCGCATAGATCACACATCTTATCATCATACATATTTCGATATATTAGCATGATTTGATTTATGTTTTACAATTCTTTCAAGCGCACTTCCTATCGCTTATGACTTCTAGCGCAATCTATATATCATTCATCACTTCTACTCATCACGCTTAAACATTTATTACTAACGCTTTTAACTTTTTATTTTTTATATGTACATGATCTCATCACACCTTAACTATACACTTTAACTTTTCTTATTTTAATTTAGCATATAAGAATTTATGCCTCCAAGCATCTAATCGTTATTATATCAATCGTGTCTTTCTAATTATCAAATGACAAACATACTTCATTATTCATTTCTTACTTTATCTCAAGCTTTCTAAGCATTTATGTTGTATCAAACACTTATCATACTTATCTTTTCACATACCAATATGGTCTATCAACCTTTACCACCATTTGGTCATCCCACGTAATGTGGCAGTTAATAATTACACTAGACTTAATCTGTGCCTCAAACAGCTTCTACCATCAGCCATATTCGCTCAATAAACATTACACGCGCATATCAATTAAGTCTTACTTAGTATGCATTCAAATGCATCGATCTTAAATCATAAACTTCTATTCATCATGCTCTCAAGCACATCACATAAAACTTAGACATAAAATAAACTACCATAGACTTAGCGTCACATAAACAATAACACTTAACACTTAGCACTTATCCAAGAGTGTTTTAACATTCATAATCGTAATCAAATCATGTAGTCTATGGCTCATATATCACATTGCACAGCTATGTCTAAGCATCAACATTCTAATTAGCCGCAGCACTAGTCGACCTTATAACTAAGGCATCATAAAACTTTAATTCCCTTATTAGCCCACCTCTAATACCACTTACCATTCCTATACACATTCCATTACCGCCACTCTAACACTCATACATATAAACACAACAAAATCACCAACCTTAACCGAGGTGCACGGCTAAACAATCACTCAAACACTTCAAGTCCTTCACGGACTTACATCTCATACACATCAACACTATAACACACATCCATCACTTATCATCATTAAGCTTTAGGGTCTTTACCAAATTTACGTTCCCATGATTGGTCCGATTGATGCTCGTTAACCATATTATTCTACGTATGTGTTGATCGGTTCAGTTGGGGTGATCTGTTCGTAATGTGTATAACAGACTGGTAGGGCTATACTTTGTTCAGGTTTATTGGGGTCTGCTATACAAGCGTTTAGGTGAGTTAGGGTTTTGTAAAACCTTAGGTATTGTGCGTGGCTGCTACTGTTGGATCTGCTTAAGGTTCGTGATGTGGTGGTTGTAAGTTGGGGTTAGTAAGGCCTAGTTCATCGTCTATGGAAGGGTATTGCTTGTGCTGCTATACTTGTTCCAAAGATGTTGTGTTTTGGTACTTGTTGAAGTGGGTCCTGCATTTTACGCTTGAGTTCTACATATGACCAGGTTCTTCGAATGTACCAATGTTGGTGCAGTGATTGTGTTACTTTTTAATCATGCATTGGTATGGCTGGCTGTACTTTATGTATTCAGCTTTTTGTTGATGATGATTTGAATCATTCCATAGCCTGCTGGTAGTTAGGATTTAAATCTTTATTGGTGGTTGTCGATAGTAGGGTCTGCTTCGAATCATGCTTGATGATGCTGCTGTCTCCTACCATTGGTGTAAGTGTGGCTTTCATGGATCTGTATTTGGGTAGTGGAGCTACTTAGTTTATTTTTGTCCTATCCTGTATTTTGACCATGTTAGTCATTCATGTAAGTTAGGGTTTTTAAACCCTATTTTTCGTCTATGATTGATCATGATACACTGGGTTTCATTCTTAGCTAGAGTTTTACTCCGTTAAAACTTGTAGCAGATGAGGTATTGGATCAAGTCGTAGTATTGGTTTAGTCCTTTTGGATCAATGGAAGTTCGGTGTAGTTGTTTGGTGTGGACTGGTGCTGCTCTAGTACTACCATGGATGAAGCTGCATCGTTGAAGGTTATGGACATCTACGACGACTTTTGAGAATCAAGTGCTTTATCTTGAGTTTTTAATTTGTAATCTTATAGTCGTTGTAGTTTTTATGTTCATTTATTAGTTATAAGAGTGGTTCACTCTTATAAAGTGGTGATTTGTTAGTGTCCTAAGGGACTTTGTGTTTATTCATGTAAGTTCCTATGTAACGGGCTGAAATATGGGATTTCACCCATATCCTTTGTACTTAAACGTTTTTTGGTTAATCTACTTACCAGGGTGCAGGATTACTCCCCTTTACCCAAAAAAATATAAAACATAATCCATCACATACTTTACGATTACTTCCCGCATTACTAACACTTACGTTCTACGCATCTACTAAGGGTTTAAGACTAGGCAACCTAAAGTGGAAACCTAATTCACTTAAACCGAAGCTCTGATACCAATTTGTTACGCCCCGTGCCCAAAATTTAAAACTTTTATGCGCAAAAAGCGTGAACCAAAACTGACCTTCTGTTACTCTTTTGACCATTAGCAAATCTATAAACATTCAGACCGTGACACTATTTTTAAATGAAACTAGACTCAATTACCTTTGAAACGCCGAGTGGCACGACCCGTGACGACTTACGGTTTAAAAATTATAATTTTTCGAAGATAGCCAAAACCTGATAAAGGAATAGTTATGCCATAACTGGTAAACCAGTTACGCCGTAACTTTGACACTGGCTACTGAAGCCAAAATCTCCACATTTTAACTCCAATACATTCAAATCATTTAGCACCATTTCAACACTATAACCACTACCAACATCATTCACTTTACATATAAACTATATACTAAACGTATTCCATAAAAAATTTGACCTGTTACAATCCAAAATGGGTATAAACACATATTATGCCAAACACCCCCTTTAACTTTTACCATAAACACTTATAACGCACTTTTGCGTACCAAGTGACCCCCAATTCATTATACAAAACTTGACACACGTATTGACATTTGTTTACTCATTACAAAACATTAATTGACTCACGGGGGTATAATATCAACATAGAGCTCGGTATTCTACCTAAGCTCCTAAACGCATACTACCTTTATACTTGCATATCCAAATCCTTACTTCATATCCAAGCCATACTTCAACCATTAAGCACATATGGTCATAATCACATTAAGCACATAAACATCACAACATACCTTAGCCATTCCATACTCATAATCTATCACTTGAGTTGGCTAACTAGGAAAATCACCTATCAAGGCCACACTGACTAATATGCAAACAATCATATTAAACACATATCAATCAAGTTACTTACCATAGCTTCCAAAGCTAAGCTACCATCCTAATACCACCACCATCATCATCATCATCCTTTATTATCATCATCATCCTTAACCATCATCATCCTTCTTAATCATTATCAAGACCAAAATCGATATTTTATCAATTCATTCGACCTGAAGCATGGGACCAGGTTAGGATTCGAGGTGCTTATACTTAAAACCCTAATTTTCTGATTAGGGTTTTCTTTTCTTTATTGGTTTTCTGCATGTTGTTGGCTGTTGTTACGAAGTATTACAGTGTTTGCTGATTGGTTTGTGGGTTGTTGAGAGATGGAGAAGGGTTTTTTGACAAACAAAAGTGGGAACAATAGTGGTAGTAACGCTTCTGCTGGGAATGTTTTGCTCGATAAGGGTGTTAATGTGGGTAAGGCTGCTGCTGGTGCTTCTAATACATCGAATACGGGAAGTTCATCTAGTTTGGTCGATCAAACTAGTTTATCAAATGATGATCTTGTTAAAAGTGTAGCGGCTAGGTTGAGTAGGCTTGGTGGGGTTACTAAACCAACCCGTGATCCTAAGTTTGATGCAAGTAAAAATGCATCGGCTGCTGTTCAACATGGTACATCAAGTGTCGAATATCAAATGGCTGATCCATCTAATCCAATCTCAGATTTACCATATTCCAATGAACCTAATGTGACCAATTCCGGACCTTGTGAAGTGGGTATTCAGAATAGTATTGATCTTGGGGTTTTGAATGCTTGTAAGACATTTGAGAAATCAATGGATGATGTTGTGGGTAAGAATGCGGAGATTCACCATGGGGCACCTAATACTTCATGTGGTACTTCTTTTTCTAATGTGGAGAATTCTGGAAGAGTGACTAGTTCACACCCTGATCTTGTGGTTAACGAGGCATGTGTTAGTGGTAATGAGCAATCATGTAATGATGGTGTTAAAACTCAGTTTAAGGCAACGGGAGTGGAATCGTCTACTTCATTTGCTTCTTTGCTCAGTGCCAATCGTACCTCTCGCATCGTTTTTCACTGCCTCCATCCATATCAATTCCTGACCATAAACTAATCCAAAAACGTCATCTCTACCTTCGAATCTTTGTTCTTGGGTATGCAATACGTTCTTTGTGGTTTTGTTTTATTCTCAAGAGGTGGCGGCTGGTGATCTGGGCGATTTACTATATCTCTAAAACCTTTATTGTCGGTAAGGGTTTTATTATTATATTTGTTAAAGGCTATTCTAATCCTCCATAATCGATCATTCTCAATTGTTTATTCCTTTTATCGTTTTTGGTGGCTGCTGCATGTGCACTTTTGCAAACCGACTTTTGCGATTTGAATATTCATTGTGGGTCGGTGGTGCTTTTATCCTTTTGGTTATATTCGCTTATACATATAACCGATTAGTAAGAAGCATTTGTTTCTTTTGTTCTTAATGATTAACGAAATTGGGCGGTTATTATTGCTTAGTGGGACGGTGAACTTTAAACGATTATTCCTTTTTAGTTCTTGCTAATTGGTGCATGATATTTACGTTCTGCTAGTGTACTGCTTGTTCTTAATGCTATATCGAAACCTTTGTGGTTTTGGTTACCTACTTTTTGATGGCTGTTCTCATGCAAGTGAACCCTTTTTAGGGTTTGGTGTTGATTGATAGTTCTGATGCAGATGTGTATTTAATGGACATGGGGTTTGGAGAGATGTAAGTCAAGTTTGAGGGAATCTTGTTCAAAAACCCTCCGTTCACTGATCTGTACGCGTATGTTTTATTATTTGGTCATGTGATCGTTCTATGCTGTTTGGGTGTAACACTTGTCCCATGAATTAATATGTATAACAGATCTGGTATTCTATCAGACCTGGAGGTGTTATTTGACCTGCTGGTGTTCTCTTGGAAGTTAGGGTTTGTGGAACCCTATATGGTCGTTTTCTTCTACTGGGTCCTTGCGGTCTTTATTGCGTGGATCTGTTCATAGGGAGAGATGTAAGTCAAGTTTTGGGGAGTTTCTTGTTCAAAAAACTCAGCATAATCATTGTGCTGGGCGTGTCAATGCATGGGTTCGTATCATGGAAGTTAGGGTTCGTTATTAACCTTATGATCGTTTCTGTTTAGTTAGGGTCTTTTAATCCTATGTCCCGATTGTTGGTGCGCTATCAGACCTGGTGGGGATGTTTGATTTGTATATCAAACATGATTTATTGGTCTATACGATTTGTTTCATCTAAATCTGCTTGGTCTGGTTCGATGGTGCTGGAAATTTAGGGGTGTTTACCCTATTATCGTTCGCATCGCTGATTCTCATAATCTTATGTGCTGATCGGTGGTGTGATGATCATCTCATGCTTCGTATATCAGACCTGAATGAGTTTTGTCTTTTGGGTCTGCTCTATGAGCGTTTTAGGTCTGCTACTGATTGAGTTGCTAGACGGCTCGGGATGGTGTTGGTAGTAAGTTAGGGTTTGGTAAGCCCTATTTGTCGACTATGGTGGGGTCTGTTTTGTCTATGTGTTCGGCTTCCCTTGTGTTTGCTGATTCTGCTATGACTCGTACCTTAGTTGTTAGTGTGGCTAACATGGACAGTTAGGGGTTTGGTGGAGATGCTGATATTAATTCTTTCTAACCCTTCATGTGATCATGGGAGCTGTGGATTTATGTGTAAGTCGGATCAATATGAGTAATATTTGTTACTATGGATTTAAGATGTGCCTCGTGGATTTATTTCTGGGTGGTTTTCTAGATCGCATGGAAGATGATTTGAAGTTTTATAATGACTATGGCGGTGTGCTACCTAAGGGATGCAAGCTTTTGTTCTTCATTTTCATGCCCACTTGTATAGTCATTGTAGGTTGTATGTTTTATTATGTAAGTTATAAGAATGGTCTGTCATTCTTATATAGTGGTTTGGTCTGTTGATCCATGTAAGTGCCTATGTAACGGGCTGAGATATGGGACTCACCCATATCCTTTGTACTTAAACGTTTTTTGGTGTAATACATTTTACTAGGGTGCAGGATTACTCCCCTTTACCCAAAAAAAAGAGTTTGATTCACTGGTTTTCCAGTAAGATCAGGACCAAGGTTGTTTGGGGGTACCATGGGAGTCTTGACTGAGGCACAGTCACTGAGCTCATACTTCTTCAGTAGGCTTCTGACATACTTCTCTTGACTGATAGAGGTTCCTTTATCAGTCTGCTTGATTTGTAGACCAAGGAAGTAAGTCAATTCTCCCATCATGCTCATTTCAAATTTCTTTGCCATTAGTTTTTCAAACTGTTTGCAAAGTTTATAATTTGTTAAGCCAAAGATGATGTCATCAACATACACTTGTACAAGTATGACATCATTATTTGTCTTGTAGATAAACAATGTGTTGTCTATCTTGCCTCTGACAAATTTGTTTTAGATCAGGAAGGCTGAAAGAGTCTCATACCATGCCCTGGGAGCTTGTTTCAGTCCATAAAGGGCTTTGTTAAGCTTGCAGACATGGTCAGGAAACTCATGGCTTTCAAATCCAGGAGGTTGCTGAACATAAACTTCTTCTTTCAGTGAGCCATTTAAGAATGCACTTTTAACATCCATTTGGTACACCTTGAAGTTCATGTATGTAGCAAAAGCAAGGAAGATCCTGATGGCTTCCATCCTTCCTACTGGTGCAAATGTTTCTTCATAGTCAATGCCTTCTTGTTGATAGCCTTTGGCTACAAGTCTGGCTTTATTTTTAATGACTATGCCATTTTCATCAGATTTGTTTTTAAATACCCATTTCATGCCAATGACTGAAACATCTTCAGGACATTTGACCAAGGTCATTACCTTGTTTCTGTCAAATTGTTCCAGTTCATCATTCATGGCTTGAACCCAACTTGGATGAGTTAGTGCTTCCTTAACACTTTTGGGTTCAATTGTGGAAATGAAGTCCACAAATAGGCATTCATTGGCTGAGGCTGCTCTTAGTTCAGCAGCCATGCTTCTTGTGAGCATGCCTTCAGTAGGCTCACCAATTATATTGACAAGTTCTATATCCTGAGACCTAGTCCAACTGTCCTGAGGTCTTGGAAACTGATTAGAACTTGTAGAGGCCTGATGGGTAGGATCAAGATCAGACACATAATGTTCTTCAGCATCTTGAGTGTCTGAGTTGGTTGACTCATCACTGTGATTGTTTAGTACCTGAGCACTTTGTACTGACTGAATGAACTCATCAGTACTTTGTGCTTCAATAAACTCAGTGATGGTTGGGTAAGGAAGGATGTGGGGAATGATGTAAATAGGAGATGTCAGCATTTGCATGGTACTGAGTAGAAGGACCATTATCAGTATAATGTTCATCAGGAGGGTATCTTGATGATTCATCAATACCTATCTCTTCCACTGAGTTGTTAGAGACACTGATTGCATCAGTGCTCTCATCAAAGGTAACATGAAATGTTTCCTCAGTATGCTATCTCATAGTGTTGAACACCCTGAAGGCCTTTGAGACAAGGGAGTATCCTAGGAAGTATCCATCATCAGCTTTGGTATCAAATTTTCCTAAGTGATCCTTGTTATTATGAATAAACACAGGACACCCAAAGACATGAAAGTAGCGGATGTCAGGGATTCTTCCCTTGAATAACTCATAAGGAGTTTTGCCATGTCTCTTGACAATGATGGATCTGTTTTGTGTGTAACAGGCAGTCTTTACTGCTTCAGTCCAAAAGTGTTTGGAAAGGACTGATCCATTTAGCATTGTCCTAGCTGCTTCAATGAGTGTTCTATTTTTCCTTTCAGCCACCCCATTTTGTTCAAGTGTGTAGGGTGAGGAAAATTTTTGGGAAATACCTTTCTCATCACAGAAACATTCAAGTTCATAATTTTTGAACTCTGTTCCATTGTCAGTCCTAATCTGTTTGACCTTGATGTCATTTTGATTTTCAATGTTCCTAACAAAGGTCATAATTGTTTCAGCTGCCTGACTCTTTTTGATCAGGAAGTATACCCAAGTGTATCTTGAGCAAGGTTGCAAAAATCGCGAATCGGTAGTCGGGCGGTCGACCACCTTGTAGCTTGTAATCGGTCTAGGCGGGATTAATCGGTGATTAATTGGATTGGCAAAACTGACAAATTTTAGTTATTTCCGGAAAGTTTTGTGTATTTCCGGTGAGTTTTAGGTATTTCTGGCAAGGTATTTTCTAAAAAACAACTTGTAATAGACTTAAACAGTTACTATAAGTGATCAAAATAAGTTTACAGTGAGTTTTGGGTACTTCGGGCAAGATTTATAAGTTTCCAGAAAGTTTGACCACCATTGACCCCTGTTGATCGCCGTTGACCATGGTTGACCTATTTGTTTGACCCAGTTACATAAATCGGAAAGGTCGGTGGCCTTGTAGCACCTAATCGGTGATTAATCGGCCTTGTAGACCTTTTTTTGCAACACTGATCTTGAGTATTCATCCACAATGACCAGAGTATACTTATCATGGTTAATGGATCTAGGACTAATTGGTCCAAATAGATCCATATGAAGAAGATGTAGGCAGTTCCTGATGGAAAAGTTGGTTTTGGTTTTAAAGGATGCTCTGTGATGTTTACCTTTTTCACAAGCTGAGCATGGTTTATCCTTTGAAAACACAAGAGATGGTAATCTAAGGACCTTGTTTTGTTTTACAAGGTTGTTTATGTTTTTGAAGTTCATGTGAGAGAGTCTCTTATGCCAAAGCCAGTTGAGTGTATCAGTGGCCTTGGTAAAGAGACAAGTTCCATTCTGAGTCAGACTGGACATGTCTTATCATGTCTTCTTGGTGCAATAAGGACAACTTCCTTATTAGCATTGAAGATGATTCCTTGTTTATCATCAAACTGAACTAATCACATAGTTGACTGACACTTATCAATTTGCATTTAAGACCATTTACATAAGCTATCCTAGTAAAGACTATACCATTGCAGTTTACTGAACCATAACCTTCAGTGTGAACTAATCACATAGTTGACTGACACTTATCAAATTGTATTTAAGACCATTTACATAAGCTATCCTAGTAAAGACTACCATTGCAGTTTACTGAACCATAACCTTCAGTGAGACATGATGAGTTATCAACAAATATCACTTTGGGTCCTGATTCATCCACATACTTGTGCAGATACTCCTTCACACCAGTCATGCTCCTTGAACATCCAATATCTAGATGCCAAACAGGACCCCTGGCATGTTTCTGCATAAATAGTAAACTAGGTTAGTTCTTTCTAGGACTCCACTTCTTGGAGGACTTAGCTTTGGGGGTCTTTTTAATATTTACAATTGATTTATGGTCAGTGGTGTGGTGGACTGAGCTACCACAAATTATGCATTTGATTACAGATGTAGACTTAGTAGACTGAGAGGCTGACTTTTTCATACCTCTTCTGGCCTGAATGGCCTTATCACCTCCTGAGGTGTCATGAGTGGAACTTCCACTATTTTCACAACAATTGTCAATTTAAAAATCCTTAGGATGGTGATCTTTGAACCCACAGTAAGGGCAAGGTGAAAAAGGTTTTGCCTTTTGTTTCTGTTTCTGTTTAGAATCAGAAGGGTAGTTTAAAGACTGAGCTTTAAGGCTTGCCATCTTTGATGTGACTGAGTGTGTTTTATGATCAGAGGTCCTGTGATCATCTTTTTTGCAAATCATGCAATAAAGAATTCTATAGCAATCATCAGTGATATGATTGGTATAGTTACACAGTTCACATCTCTTCAGAGGTTTTGAGGGTTTGGGTTTGGTCTTTGAGGAAGCTGGTTTTTGTTCCTTCTTGGATTGAGAAGGTTTCTCGGAAGATGCAATCTTCTCACCCAGCTTCCTGACCATTTCAGCCAACTGATCAAATTTTGAGTCAGGGCTTTGGGTTATTACTTCAGAAGGGACTGAAGAATATGAGTCATCAGTATTTACTGAGACTTCAAATGTTGGTCTTTTCAGGATTGTTTTTCCCAATCCTGACCTCTCCTTTGGAGAGTGTTGGGAGTAGACCATTGGTGGGAGGCCTAAGTTGGGTGCAGCACCCTGAAGGGTATTCAGTGGTGGGAGTGGTGGAGATGATTCTGATTCAGACTCATTTACTGACTCAGTATTACTGAGTTGTTCAGTGAGTTCAAGCTTACTGAGTTGTTCAGTAAGTCCTAGCATATTTTTCAAAGCTTGACTTTCAGGAAGCAAGATCTTTCCAGTCTCAAAGTTTGGTAACTTACTGACTGGGTTGTCCCTGACAATCCAGTCATTTGACTTGGGAAGCATTTCTTGCTCAAATGATATGCCAGCTGGAACAAAGGTCAATTCACTGGGACTTACATAGGGGTTAACCATGTGATGGTCAATTCCTATTGTTTTCCTAGGGATTAAACCCACAGTATCAAAGACCTTGGGGTTCTTTTTGGTCCAGCCTTGGATGACAGCTTTTTCTTTATTAAGTTCAGTTTGTAGGGCTTGGTTTTGTTTCAAAATTTCAGTGTTCTGAATTTGTAGAGTAATTGTTTCTAATTTGGCTTGCTTCAGTACAAGCAATTCATCTCTACATTTATTCAATTCTGACACTATATTGTAATATTTTGAAAACATGTTAAGCCTTTGTTCCTCAAAAAATTTAAGATCTACACAAATATAATTCATGTAAGACTGCCAATCAGAATCATCATCGATAGAAAGTAAAGTGTTTACCTTCTTCATGGTGATGTTTACCCACTCTCCATTCCTTGCATGGCTTTTCCCAACAGCCACTTGATCACCTTCAGAGAGTGCCATCAGTGCACTTACTCTGATTTCCTCATCTGAGGATACCTCTTCTTCATCCCAATCATAAGCTTCAGCTACTAAAACCTTGTTCTTTGCCTGAACAGGTTTGGATGTTTGAGCAGCCTGAGACATAGAGGGATTAGTTTCAAGAATTGCAAGTTTAGCCTTGGCTTTCCTATATTTTGCTTCAAAGTCTTTTTGACCCTTGTTTTGAAATTGTTGGGTCGACTGAAACATTCTAGGTTGAAACTTGCTAGTTCCTGAGGAACTATTTCCTGAAAATTTGTAAGAGGGTTCAGTGGTTTCATTTGCTTTTCCTTTTGAAAAGTTGGACTGGTTTCTTTTGATGAAACGTTTTGAACTAGCAAGGAGTGCCCTCTCTTGGAATTCCAAGTTTAAATCTTTTAGGTACTCATCACTAGTCCTTTCATCAATTTCATCCTCAGAATCCTCTTGAAAGTCCTGCACAACACCATTAGTATAAAAAGCAGTTGATATGGGTGTGGAGGTCAAGGCCTTTTTGGACTCAAGAGCTTTTGAGTCAGGGTATCTCCTTGAGATTAAGTTGTCTTCATAGACAAACTTCCCATAGATCTCAGGGAGCTCAAGGGTCTGAATGTGATTAGCATTCCTCAGGCCTTGTGAGAAGTTTAGCCACTTCTCAGGGAGACTGTTGACAAAGCCAACATTTGTCTCATGCTTAGACAAAACTACACCATCATTTGATAGTTAGTTTATCAAGGTCTTGTATCTGGTATAAGTCTGAGAGAGACTTTCAGAGTCTTTTGCCCTGAAAGTATTATACTCAAGTTTCAGGTCCATGATCCTGTTTTCCTTGGTATCAAAGGGACCCTCAAAGCTATTGACTAAGTCATCCCAAGTTTGCTTGGCTGTTGAACAGTTGATGACTGATTCCATTATATCGTCAGGAAGACATGATATAATGATGCTTTTCAGGCGTTGGTCTTGATTGACCACCCTCCTCTCATCAATGGTCCATTGAGCCTCAGGCTTGTTTAGCCTTTCAGCAGTCTTTGGGACATAAGGACCATCTTTGACACAAGTGATGTAGTATGGTTCCATACCAGTTAAGTAGCAAAGCATTCGCTTTTTCCACTTGCTAAATTTACCAGCTTCAAGTCGTGGGGCAACAGCTGAAAAGCTTCCACCCTTTTTGTCGACTAGCTGGGGCACATTTGCATCAGTCATAGTAGGATCTTGGTTTTAAAAACCTTGAGCACTCTTGGTTAATTTTGAAAGATTTTATAAACCAGAGGCTCTGATACCACTTGTTGTTCCCTTAACACGCTTAGAGTTAACTAGAAAGTTAATCTATTTGTGTTTATGACTAATACAATGTAATGATTCTTTCTATCAGTTAATGAAACGTAAATGTAAAAACACAAAGTATTTTTCAACGTTTAAATTCTTATTAGAAATGAATCAAAGAATCTATTACCCAAGTGTTTTGCGGAACAAACACTTGGAATTGAATAGACAAGGTATGGTGTCTCCTATCTAAACTTAAGCTATGCTTAAGTGGTAACAATGTGCCTCACTGAGCTATCTCAGGGACTGGTTACTCTTTGTAGGAGAGAAGTTGTTTTGCAAAAGTCTAAGGCTTTCAATGTACAAAACACACAAATAACTTCCCTCCTTCTGAACCTATTTATACACAAGTATAAAAGAGTAAAAGTGATTAAAATACTTCAACTTGTTGAGGAAGCGTGTCTGATGATTACAATAGTAATTGTCATTTCCAAGAACATTTAGGAAGGGACTAAAAGTCTTTAGGAGTGTTTGGTCTGACACTCCATGACTTTTAGCCGTCTATGGGAAGGTTGGTATCTGACAAGATAAGAGTGTTTGGTCTGACATTCTTATCTTCTTAAATACTTCTCACTTATTCCCCGCCTTTATTTCAGGCGTTGGTTTCTTCAGTCTTCAATCACTTATTGTTGTTGTGGAGACTGGGGTTCAGTGAGTTCTTGTCTAACACTCACTGAACCATCATCTTCTTCTTTGGCTTAAGTCCTACTCAGGGAGTACCGCCTACCTGAGTAGTGAATCCTTCTTCTTAAATTCGCCTTAAGCATCCTGAAGATGACTCACTGAGTGACTGTTCACTCAGTAACTTGAATTGTTCTCGGTTTAATTAACACTTAGTTAATTTGTGTCCAAATCTTGTTTTAATGACTCTTGGGTACTGAAGGACCCAACAGGTACCCTACGCCTGTTTTTGGTGATGAAGCCTTTGCTGCTTCAATGAATAATGAATCGGTCATGGCTGCTGATGTGACCCATTATGAGCCTTCGATTCCTAAGGATGTCACTAGTATTAATTATATTAATGCTCTTTTTGCTGTGTCGTTTAAGTCATCTAAGGATGTTGATTATTTCATTACGAATGTTGAAGCTGGTAAATACCCGTTGTGGACTTCTTTGGAGAGTAATGTACGTTCGCGTATTCTTGCTGATTTGGAGGTTTTGGTTCTTGAATTTGAGCCTGAAACATTGCCTAAAGCAACTTTGGTCAAATCACTGCTACCATTGACAGGCAACAAGTCCAAGCCGATCTTAATGACTTTCAGACTATACTCCAGTTACCATTTGAAACTAATGATCGACCATATGAGCCAATTCGTGATGCATCTCAGAATCTGGACTTTGTTCATCGACTTGGATATGATACACGAGCTGGAAGACTCAAGAATCCAGCTGACATAAAGAAGAAGTACATTCCGCAACCTTGGCAGACAATCATGATAATCCTAAACCGTTGCACAACTGGCAAGAAAACGGGTAAGGAATCGCCAAAGTTACTGACGATGCAGATGATGGAAGGAATCGTGTACAACCGACACATTGTCTACGCGTCACTCATAT
The DNA here is from genome assembly GCA_021014915.2 of Artemisia tridentata subsp. tridentata. Classification (NCBI taxonomy): domain Eukaryota; kingdom Viridiplantae; phylum Streptophyta; class Magnoliopsida; order Asterales; family Asteraceae; genus Artemisia; species Artemisia tridentata. The sequence goes on from CP139504.1 coordinate 247,042,120, forward strand.
GGGAAGACTTCTATGAGCATGTCAATGAGAAAGGGAAGAACAAAGGTGATAAGGATTTATTTGGTACCTTTTTAAGGGGTCATTTAAGGCCAAAATTGTATAAATATGATCAAATATTGCCTCAAATCGTTTCTTTTTGCATTTTAGGTACTTGGGACGAGAATTGTGGAAACCGTCGTGTTTTGGACAAAAATCGACAAGAAAATGAAGAAAAACGACCAAGTCAAGAATTTGTCAAGATGGATACCTGACGGCGTCACAATCCATAACCAGACATCGTCACTTATATTTGAAGACCCAAACTCAGTGCAATTTTATAACGTGACAACTCAGAAGAATTAAAGCATGATGGCCTCGAAGCATCCTTAACGGCGTCAAAACGGCGACTTGCACAAGACAAAACCCTAATCCACGGCGAGCTGACGGCGTCAGAAGCTATAAGCTGACGCCGTCTGAGTTGTAAAACTATATATATTTTCGAATGTTTTCATTGTAATGTGTAACACTTTGGAGGACAAAAACCCTAGACGATTTTGACAGCTTTTGTAAGGCTTTTCCAGCCTTTTCATCCATGTTTTATTGAAGATAAGTTATTCGTTTAATTATTCAATATGTCTATGTGTTGTTTGATTACATGTTTATCTTTTCTTTGCTTTAACATGCTAGCTTAAGTTTATTTGTGTTTGCTTTGATCTAGTGAAACCTAGTTATTGTGATTTGTTGTCTCTTGTTTAGATGATTGTCTTGCGTTAGGCTAAGAAAACTAGCTGATCTCTTATATGTAACTAGCTTGAACGTCTTAGAAAACGCAACCGTAGAGTGCATTATTGGTTTTTCTCGTTGTATTTATTGCGTGAATTGCGGCTTGTAGATCCTAGAAAACTTAATAGACTTTAAGTGATTTAGGGGAGACTAAGATTCATAGAGTTGGGGACTTCGGCACCTCCCCACGACCAATATTAAGGAATACAGTGCTTCAACTAAAACAAGGACGTGACAATTCAACAAATCAGTAGGAGATAACTAGTGAGTAATTAATTCTAAGTGAACACGTTTTCCCTTTCATAAGTGTTGCCACCAATTTACTTTTCTTTGTTATTAGATTAATTTTAGTTTTATAATTAGTTTTTGGGTTAGTTGATTAGCAACTAATTCCGCCCACTCCTTCAAAACCGAGATTTTTAATTGCTTTTCATAAAATATAAAAATACAAGAAGAATCATCCTTCACCTCTAGATCTATCTCGTCATACATCTTGACTTTTCCACAACTATTGCGAGACTATTCCCCTAGAGAATGATCAATCCCCCGGACTTACCTAACTACACTACAACGGTTAGGTACACTGCCTAGAGGATTGTAAATCCTTTTGCGAGAGTTCGCAATCCTCGTATCAAGTTTTTGGCGCCGCTGCCGGGGAATAGTTAATAGTTTAGGTTTAATTTCTACTTCGCTTAGGTCTACTCACTAGATTCCTATCAAGTGAGATTTTTATTTTCTTTTTAGTAGCTTTTTTGTAGTCTATCTTTTCTTCGTTCCCTTTGTTTGTAATTCTCTTCACTTGCCACCATGGTGAATGAAGACATCTTTGACCTACACCAAGCACCACCACAACAACACCAAGCTCCACCAAACCACCAAGAACAACCCCACCAAGAACAACCAATTACCCCCACCGCGAGCTTGTACCCTAGGTGAGTAATCCAAACCAAGCCACCAAGGCAATCGAAACACCATTGAGCTCCCCCAAAGAGCCAATGTGTCTCCCTTGCGATACGACACCATCCGGTTGGTGCAAAGCGGATGTGCATTCCATGGACTTCATTCCGAAGATGCAAATCAACATCTCAAGGATTTCCTTAAAATCGTAGATTTCATAGACCTTGATGTTGAAACTCAAGAGACGACACACTTGCGTCTCTTCCAATTCTCTCTACGTGACCAAGCTAGTCAATGGCTTGAGCGTTTACCCGCGGGATCCATCACATCTTGGTATGATCTCACTTCTCGTTTCCTCGCTCAATGTTTCCAACCGGGGAGAACTACCAAGCTAAGGAATGACATCTTCATGTTCCAACAACGTCAAGGTGAAACTCTCTACGAAGCGTGGACACGTTTTAAGGACTTACTCCAAAAAGTCGCTCATCATGGCATTGATCTTTGGCTTCAATTCCAAATCTTGTACGATCATGTTAATCAATCCACAAGGCAAACCATTGACCAAGCGACCGGTGGTAAGCTACGTGATAAGAATACGGAAGAATCGTGGGGAATCATAGAACATCTTGCTCTCTATGACAACGAATGTTGGAATGACCCCCGCGAGTTGAGCAAAACAGTCAAGGCAATATCCTTTCCTTCAAATAACTTAAGCATTCCCAACCGTAGGATCATGGAACTTAAAGACCAAGTCAAGTTTCTCATGAAATCCTACGAAGCTCCTAAACCTACAAGTCAAGTGAACAAAATCACGTCTTCGTGTGAATTATGTAGTGGTCCCCATGACACTCGTGATTTCATAGAACTCCCTGAACAAGCTTTTACGGATTATGCATCCTCGCGTACCGACGGAGCGGGAGACAAGTGGTTCACTTTCAAACCCGAGCAAAACACTTATGGTGATTCATACAACCCATCTTGGAAGAATCATCCGAACTTTAGGTGGAAACAAAACCAAAACTCTTTTCAAAATAATTCTTCAAATCCACCTAATCGTTTTCAATCAAACGGTTCATCCTCGAACCGTACCTTCAACAATAATCCTTCCAATAACTTTGAAGGATTAATGTCTAATTTTATGGCATCTCAAGAAGCTCGTTTGACTAAGTTTGAAGCCGATTTTCAACAACAACAAAGAGAGATGACCAATAAAATTGACAACATGTTAAAGGTTCTCAATGATCGAGTATTGGGAGCACTCCCAAGTGACACCGTCAAGAACCCGAAACTCAACGTTAACTCCATCTCATCAGTTTCATCTCCTAGTTCTTGTCCTCAATTTTACTCGATCAATGCTATCAACACGTGTTTCAAACAAACTCAAATTTTTCAAAAAGACCAAGAAGATAATACACACACTAACGTGTCGGTCAACCAAGTGATTGAAACGCCATCCAAACAAGATCTCGATGATGAATTCAAGGAACATCACCTTGAACGTCCGGTTATCGAATGTAAAAACCCTAAAAAGTTTCTCTCTCTAGGCCATTTTTTTACCCTCCATCCCTTCATCGATTTTCATCAAATTCGTCCAAAAACTTTGTGTTTTCTGCATTGATTTTGTAAGTTTTATTGATTAACATTCTAGTTATTCATTAATCTTTTTAATTCGCTGCTCAATCCACATCTGTTTTGTACATTTGGGATGTTACATCTTATTAGGGTTTTAAAATGGTTGTTTACCCTAAACCTTAAAAACGATCGACCTCCTATTCTAATCCTTGTTTCTTATAATCTTTAACGTGTAATCAGTTGTTTGGATTCTATCTCAATCACTGGTTCAGTTGGGTTATTAAAACCTGGGTTCTTTAATCGTTTTTAGGGTTCTAGGGTTTTTTATCGCTTTTGGCTGCTAATCGCTTTCTCTATCCTTAATTTCTGGAAGTCGGTTATAGCATCTCTATTAATTCTAAGGATTATAGGGTGTTATTAAAGTCGACTTTTTTGATTCTTGGGTTGCGATTTTTTTGTTTGGGTCTTTCATCGTTAAACAGACCTTCTCTAGGGTTTGTTTCATTCGCTTTTGCAAGTAAAACCTTCTGTCGGTTTTTTTGGTATTGAAAGTTTATTGAAAGTGGGTTATTGAGAGATGGATTCAGGTTTCTTGTTGGGTAAAAAGGCATCTAAAGGTTCTGGATTGGCTGCCAAAATTCAGAACATTGATGGTAAAATTGTAGGTAAGAATGGGCAGCCTTTGAAGTCTATTTTGAAGAAGGCGGATAAAGGTGGGAAATCACTTACTGAACCAGCACATTCTGATTCGTTGCATGTTGTTCAAGGGGATGCAAACCCTTGTACGCATCATGCTTTACAAGATGGTGTATGTTCGTGTGACCCAAAGATTATATCCGATGTACAAGCAAAGGAAAGTGTTGCTGATCCTTCAAATGTGGTACCTGCTGTTAATGCATTTAATACATCTACAACTACTGATCTACGTGGTAATGGAAGTTCTATTGAGGTGCCTATGTCGAAATCAGCAAATGAAGGGCAATTTTCAAGTACTAAAGTTGTTATACCAAATGTCGTGGTGGATGCTATGTGTCAAAAAATTTCTAATACATTATATGGTCATTTTGTTGGACAACGATTAGCTTTTCCTATTGTGGAAAACTATGTGAAGTATACTTGGGCTAAGTTTGGCTTTCAACGCTTGATTATGCGTGATGGTTTTTTCTTTTTTCAGTTTTCGTCACAAGAAGGTTTAACAAAAGTTCTTGAAGGTGGCCCTTGGTTTATTAGATCGAAGCCCATCTTTTTTATATCAATGGGTGGCGAATACAAAGTTAAAAAGGGAGGAAATCAAAATGGTACCTGTTTGGGTGAAGATACATAAAGTACATGCGGTTTCGTTCTCAGAAGTCGGTATTAGTTTGATGGCTAATCAGTTGGGACGGCTCATTAGATTAGATCCTGGTACGTATGATATGTGCCATAATCCTTGGGGTCGTTATTCTTATGCAAGGGCTCTTATTGAATTATCGGCTGATAATGACATCCTCAAATCTATTGACGTTGCCATACCTTTGCCTAATGGTAAAGGACATTATGAGGAAGTTCATGAAGTTGAATACGAATGGTGGCCTCCTCGATGCTCACATTGCAAATTATTCAGCCATGAGGATGTTGCGTGTCATTTTATTATGAAGAAGGTTGTTTCGTGTTCAGATTTTCAGAAGGTTCGTGAAAAGGAGCAAGTTCACACTAGGAAGGATGGGAAAAAAGTGTCCTTTCTCTCCACAACCAAAACATGTCACTGGGGGTCTCTGATTATCAGCCACAATTGGAATCTTGCAATCCCTGGTCGAATGACCAACCTTCTTACAGTTACCACAAGGGTTAGGACAATTCCCAGGGTTATGATGACTTTAACACTTGTTGCATTTGGGTAAGGTACCATTGTAACCTTTCTTCTCAATTAGGCCTGCAGCATAGGCCTTACCAACTTCTTGTCTCTTTGGTGGTTGTTGAGTAGCATTGCCACCCTGATTGTTGTCCCACCTTCTCTTGTTGTTGTTGTTATAGTTGTTGTTGTTTCGGTAGTTGTTGGAGTTGTTATTGTTGTTATTACGGTTATTGTTGTTGACAGTAGTTCCCTTCTTTATTACTTGAGCCATAAGCTTTTGAGACATCCTGATAGCTTCGTCAAGTGTGAGTGGATCAAAAGAAGTTACATCCCCACGGATGCTGTGTGGTAGCCCACCAATGAAGTTTTCCAACAACTTCTCGTTATCTGAAACCATAGTTGGACATAACGCGGCCAACTCTTGAAATCTCCTGATGTAGGCTTCGATATCATTACCTGTGGTTACTAACTCATAAAATTTTGTCTCTAGCTTCTTCACTTCGGTGCGTGGGCAAAACTTCTTAGTCAGTAACTTCTTGAATTCTTCCCACGTGAGCTTGTAAGCGTTTTCCATACCAATAGGCTGTGCATAAGAATTCCACCATGACATAGCGTCATCAATGAGTGTACCAGTAGCGAACTTTACCTTGCAATCATCTGGACAATTGCATAGAAGAAATACAGATTCCGTCTTCTCAAACCAACGGATCATAGCAGTGGCTCCTTCAGTGCCTTTGAATTTTATGGGATCGCCGTTCTTAAAGTCCTTGTATGTACATTTGCGAACATTAGTACCATTAGCAGCCAGCCCGAGCAGCTACGACTTCTCTTTCAGCTACTAGTGCTGCCTCTATACTATCCGCAACAAGTTTTCTAATATCAGCTGGTGTCATCGCTTGAGTAGTTTTCTTTGGCGGCATAATTCTTCATAATCACAAAAGATAACAATAATGAGAACTCACAAATAGAAATGATCATCATACACAATATACAACCACAACATGTATAAATACAATGAAATCACAACGAGAAACAACCACGAAATATCATAAATATAATCACAACACACATGAATATAATACATGAAAATTTCGGCCTACATGGACCGATATCATAGATAGCACAACCATTCCTACATAGTAGAGTCAACACTTGATACATTTTGTTTGTACAACAACCAAAAGACTACAAGTTCTTTAAACTATGTCACACACCCTGTGACTAGGATAATAATAGTAAAAGCTAGCATGATATAAGTCTAGTCTAGGCATCTCCTGGTGCTCCGCCTAATCGACCCTGAAGCTCTCGGATCTCTGCAGCTAGTCTGACCACACTCTCCTCCAGATGCTGAATCCGAAGCTGTGTAGCAGCATCCCTGCTCTCCAAAGTAGCAATCCTCGCACGTGCTGAAACTAACTCGCCTGCCTGTCGCTGCTGCTCCTCCTGTGACATCTGGGCTCTGTCAAACAACTCTGGCATCTCCTGCCTCAGCTCAGTGATGCACTCACGATCCTTCTAGTCTCTAAACCTTGATAGGAAACATCAATGGAAACCCTGCCTAAAACCAAACCCTCTATCTCCTCCTCCATCGCCAAAACTCGGCTCAATGGAATCTCTTCTAACTGACCTAAGGCCCTGGTAATCTGGTCCTGCTGATGGTCTAATCGTGTATCAAGTGTAGGAGCAATAGGCTGTCTAGCGGCTGCAGCTCTGGAACTCTCACTGACCTCAAACCTACTAGGTGGTGTAGTCTCTGTAGTCTCTGTAGTAGCTGGTGATGGTGTGTCAAATCGTGCACGCTTCTTGAGCGGCAAGTCAGATATGGGTGTAGTAGGGTCTCTGAGATGTGATGGTGCTTGTTAGTGCAAATATTACGATATTTAAACTAAACGATTTCTTCGGTTTTAATGATGACAAACATGTAACTTGTAATACATAACGTAAAATATGCAAGTTACTTGTAAACACAAATAATCAATGCATACTTACTTCAACACCTCCCGACATCTCAAGTATGCTTCAACAAAGTCGTAGATTTCCATCCCGACGTAAATCACTCAAGGTATGGACAAACAAATCTACTACTTGACAAATGATCAAAGGATTATATTTTTCTAAACTTCACATTTTTATAAATGTGACAAAACATTTTTTCAAAAATACATTTTACAAATTATTTTTGAATTAAAAAGAAATGTTTTATTTGGGAAAATCATTTCAAAAATAGTAACAGCTATTTTTCCCCCCAAAACAGCTCCAAACTTCCCCAAATAAACTTTCACCACTAAAAGACAAAATTTGGAGCGTCTGGAGCGTTTTCGTCACCGACGGCTCCAAGGTTCCACTAAATTTAGTGGAGCCGTCTGACAATTAGTGGAGCCGTCCGTACAAAATTTTCTGTAACGTTCAGATTTTTCTTGCCTATAAATAGTGGACCATTTCACACTTCCAACTTGATTTTTCCAGTCATTTTTCTCTGGTCTAATCCCTCCTCACTTAGGACACTTCCTTTGATCATTTAGAGAGTCTTAGTTTGTTTAAGAGTGATCCAATCATCCATTCAAGTGATCCTCTTCATTCCTCTTGATTAGCAAGAAAAGAACACAAAGTATCCAAGTAGATACAAAGTGTTGTCATCCCTCTTGATTAGCAAGAGAAGAACACAAAGTATCCAAGTAGATACAAAGTGTTGTCATCCCTCTTTATTAGCAAGAGAAGAACACAAGGTATCCAAGTAGATACAAAGTGTTATCATTCCTCTTCATTTGCAAGAGAAGAACTCAAGGTATCCAAGAAGATACAAGAGTTGTAGTTGTTAGGTCTTGTAACATTTGTTACACTCTTGATTGTATCATAGCATACATCAAGATCATTTTTCTTTTGAGAGTTTGTAAGGGAAGATCATTGTGATCTTGTCGAGATCTTGGAGATCTCTTGAAGCCATTGGGCTTGTGTGTATTGATCAAGTGGATCAAGTGTAGATCGGGTAGATCGTGGTAGATTGGTGCTAGCTAAGATTAGCACTCGACATCTAGCTTAGTGTCGGAAATAGGATAAGCGACGTGTAAGGTGTAGATCGAGTAGATCATGGTAGATTGGTGCTAGCTAAGATTAGCACTCGACATCTAGCTTAGTGTCGGAAAACAAGTTAAGCGACGTGTACAGTTTTCTCCGCCTGAAAGGAGTTTGTTGATTAGTGAAGTAACTCTCGAGTTGGGTACTCGGGGAGTGGAGTAGGGCGAAGAGGAGCTTCGTGACCGAACCACTATAAATCACCGTGTCCGGTTTGCGCCTTCTTTTTTTTGGGTAAAGGGATACCCCGGTAAATGTATTAACCAAAATAATGTTAAGTACAAATGGAATGTGGCAGAGGTGCCACATTAACCTCAAGCAAAAAGCTTGATAAACTAGTGTTTATGACAGGCCATAAACACAACAACCTAGCAAATTACAATCAACAAACTAGGAATAAACAAGAATAAACTTGTGACCAGCGAACATCCCGCTTCCACCCGTACGCATGAAAGGAGCAAGGCGACCCAGGAAGTTTGCCTCCTTAAAAACCCTTTCCAAGAAAAAACCCAGAGGGAAAACCTTGGAGGAGGGAAAAAGAGTACAACCCATTCCTGGCACTCCCCTCATGAACAAGACAAGCACATAGTGAGCATCCATCATGGCGTTGAATCAGTAGCAATGATCACCGATCCAGGTAGTCTCCATGTATCCAAAATCCTTCTCACCTGCATAGATTTCCTAGTAAATCGAAGTGAAAGGATCTTCAACCGAACAGTGGTAACAATATCATCGAACACCTGAGTATATGACTTTAGACCCTTCTTAAAAAGCCTCGAATTACGCTCTCGCCAAATAAAATAACATGTAGCAGCAAGAAGGAGACGGGAAATCACACTACTAGCAGACCCTCCTTTAGACATAAGACATTCAACAGCATCCTCCAATCTAGGAGGAATATCATCCATACCACATAATGCACAAACTCTCATCCACACCTGTAAAGAAAAGGGGCACTAAAAAAAGAGGTGAGTATGAGAGTCAGGTTGATTATCACAAAATAGACAACGAAGCAGGTTCAAGTCAGTAGAAGGACCGACATCCCATTGCCTCAATCTATCTTGTGTTTTAAGCTTGTAATTAACAACAAGCCACATATGGAACGCATGCTTCGGGATACACTGAGAGAACCACACAACATGAAACCACGGGACCAGATTAGTACTCGCACGAATCGAATCCCAAACACAAGAAATAGAAAACGACTTAAAATCTCCATTAGGCAATTTCCAAACCAGCTCATCATCAACACCATCAGTTAAGATGGGCGCAGTGATATGCAATAACTCAGGAAATCTAGTAGTCCACTCCATAGGCCATCTCCAAGCTCCATCAATGAGAAGATCACACAAGGTATCCACCATAGAAAACCCAGAACGAGATATATCCCTAGCAGTAAGCAAACTCCGAAGCGGGCTCAAGTGGCACCAATTGTCAAACCATATAGACGCCCTTTTACCATTACTGATATAGAACCAGAAAAATGGCCGAATAACAGGACGAATCATAAGCAACTTCCTCCATCCCCAACTCATATCACCCGTACAAGGAACATCCCAGAAACTTCTACCACGAAGTTTATAAGTATGAATCCATTTAACCCATAAAGATTCTTTATGCGTCAAAATACTATATATGTGTTTTGCCATAAGAGCCACATTAAACTCATGAAGACTCCGAATACCAAGACTACCCTCTTCCTTGGGTTTACAAATATCCTCCCACGCCACTTTAGCCTTACCCTTTTTCATATCACCTTGACACCATAAAAACCCACGCATGAGTTGCTCAATATCATGGATGACACGAACAGGGAGGATAAAAACAGAAGCTCAATATATATGCATAGACGATAATACAGAAATAATGAGCTGTAAACGACCTGCCATAGATAAGAATTTATTCTTCCAATCAGCAATCCTATTTTGAACCCTTTCCACAAGAACCTTACAATCCCGATACAACAACCGTGAAGATATAAGGGGAACACCCAGATATTTAACAGGGAGAGTACCTTCATTAAAAGATAAAGAATTCAAAATAGCTAACTTCACCTGGTTAGGAACATGACAAAAGAAGGCCGTACTCTTAGGAATACTCGGGACCAAGCCTGACACATTCTTGAACTCATTCAAAGCATCCATAACCACATTAGTCGACAGAACATCCCCATGAGTAAAAATAAAAAGATCATCAGCAAAACATAGGTTAATAATTTTCTGCCTTTCACATAAGTTGTGATATTGGAAATCATTCGACTGCTCCACCCTTTGCTGCAATAAAAGAGTTAAGACTTCCATAACAAGAGTAAATAAATATGGAGACATAGGATCACCTTGGCGAAGACCTCTTTTACCTCGAAACCAACCATAAATATCACCGTTAATGCATATGGAGTACGAGACACTAGTAACACAAGCCATGATCCAAGATATCATCGTGGAATGGAAACCAAAACCAATAAGGACGGTTTTAAGGAAACGCCAGTCAACAGTATCATATGCCTTCTGAATATCAATCTTAAAAGCACATCTATGCGGTCCACGCGGCCGATGATAATTACGCATTAAATCTTGCGTAAGGAGAATATTATCCGAGATACTACGCCCCGGGACAAAAGCCAACTGATTAATACTAACAACATCTCCAAGACCCTCTTTAATTCGATTAGTAATGATTTTACTAATGCATTTATAAAGAACATTACAACAAGAGATAGGTCTATAGTCATTTACCTTTGAAGGGGTAGAAACTTTAGGAACAAGAGCAATAATGGTATGATTAAGCTCCTTAAGAAGTTGCCCATTGATGAAGAAATCCCGAATCGCCAAACATACATCATTACCAACAACGTCCCATGCCTTCTTAAAGAAAGCAGCCGTGAAACCATCCGGACCAGGTGCCTTGTTATCACCGATAGAGAACATAGCATCTTTGATTTCATTGTTAGTAACATCCCTAACCATCCAAGTAGCCTTAACCGAATCAATGGTAGAAGAGAAATTCAATTGATCAGAAAGCTGATTGGTATTGGCTTCAACACCAAGGAAATTCTCATAGTGCTGAACAAAGACATTTGGAACCTCATTACCTTGATGCAAAATATTGTTAGCGTCATTAATTAGCTCTATACGACTCCTATGATTCCGACTCTTAACAATATTATGGAAGTAAGATGAATTAGAATCACCCTCACGAAGCCAATCAACTTTAGCCTTTTGTTTCAAGAAGCGTTCCTCATCCAATAAAGCAATCCTAAAGGCCTCAAGATAAACAGCCTCCTCTTCCCGAAGTACGGAATTATTAGGGTCCTTATCAAGAGACTTTTGGACTTCATCTAATTCAACACGTAAAGTATTAACACGAGCATGAAGATTACCTTGTTCTTTTAGAAGTTTGCGAATAGGGGATTTTAAACCCTTAAGCCTTCGAACCACCTTAAACATATTGTGCCCATGAACATCATTACTCCAACCTTGTCGAACAACATCAACAAACCCACGTTTATAAGTAAGAAAATTAAAGAATTTAAAGGGCTTTGGCTTCTTCTTAGTTAACGTGGGAATTCTAAGAACACTAGGAGAATGGTCAGAAATACGATAGGGTTGAAAAATAGCAAACGATCCCGGAAAATCATCACTAAATTTAACATTACCCATAACACGATCAAGCTTCTTTAAAACACCATTACCTCCCTTCGGTTTCTGATTCCAAGTAAAATGCAAACCCGAAGAATTAAGATCCGTGACTTCAATATTTTTAACACAATCTTTAAACTCAGTCATGGCGATAGTAGGCTCATAACCACCACCAAATTTATCTTCCAAAAACAAAGAAGCATTAAAATCACCCAAAAGCACCCACGGTTTGTCACGCATAAGACTACTATGCACCTCCAGATCATGCCAAAGCACACGAAGATCAATATAGTAGTTATGAGCATAGACAAATGAAACAAAGAAAGCTTTATTATCAGCCTTTATATTGACCTGTACATGCATAACCTGGTTAGTTTGAGACATAGTCAAAACATCAACGATAGCATCATCCCAACCAAGAATAATACGAGATCCCTTATCACATAGACTCCCATTAGAAGTCCACTTCCAAGTACGGTACACATTAGCACAAGTATCATAAACACAAGAAGCATCAACATGAGATTCCAAAATAGCACATAAACATAGGTTATTCTCATTCACCACCTGACGGACCTCTTTTTGTTTAGGGGAGCGGTTCAAACCCCTAATGTTCCAAGAAGCAACACTAAACATTAGAACCCCTCAAATCAGGAGTGCTTGCCCCTGTAATGTTAGTGTGATCCTTGGACTTAGAAGCCATAAAATCAGCAGTTTCACCAAAGTCACGTAATATATCTTCACCTCCAGCATCTACCGGTTCTAAAACATCATCAACTCCATCCAAATCCTCATTAAGAATACCAAACGAATTAGAAAGCTGGATACCCTTATCCTTAGTCATATTAACATTATTCATACCACTTGTGTTCCCTTCAGGACCAGAATAAACATTTTTAGTATTGGGGTTACTAGTATTAGATGAACTAGTTTTAGGAGCCGCTTTTGAAGTAGTAGTATTCGACACATTAGACTTGCTAGAGCCCGAACCTACATTAGTATTAGTAGTACCTTTATTTTTTTGGGTAAAAGGGTTAATTCACCCCGGTAAAATTCATTACTCCAAAAAACGTTGAGGTACATAGGATGAGGGTGATATCCCTCACCTCAGTCCCTTAGGACACTTACAGACTCGAATATAAGAATGACACACCATTCTTATAACTTACAATAAAATGAACCAACCACTAATGACCAAAGTACATAAAATATGACAATACTACTCAAGAAAAGCACTTGAGCCTTCTATATCACTATGGCGGTCCACCTTAACTTCCATGAAGAATCAACAAATAAACATCCATGCGATCTTCAACAAAAAATATGTTTGTAGTAGCAAACACCACAAACAAATCCTCCACCATCGCCATAACATCAGTAAGATAGAAACATATGTACCCAAACTGCATGGCATCGTGTGAATGGGGTTTTGAACAAGAGTCCCCACAAACTTAACTTCCATCAATACCAAGACAAATCCATTTGCGTCTTCTATTAGTATTATGCAAATTGCATAATCTAATAACCTAATAAGAGTGAAAACCGTAGCAAATCGAATTTGAAACATAATCATGGTCTAATCGACCCTACCTTCCAGCATATAATAACTTGAACCAATCTTCCAACCAATCCGAGTGAAGTACAAGAAGACAACCAATGATCAAGTCACAATGCTTCCACACCTGATCACCCAAAGACATGAACCAATCTTCAAACAAATACGTATGAATCACACGAAGACAACAGGATCAAGTATTACTAACATAGGGTTTTCCAAGACCCTAACAATCATTAGCAACGATCACAAAATCAGCAACACAAAGCGAATCAGGACCAGATCTTGTGAAAGTAAACTAACCATCCAATTCCTTCGCACACCAGACCAGAAAATAAACAATGCATAACAACAATCAGGTCCATGTGATATACGAGCCAAGAAACTCACCATAGGGTCCATACGAACCCTAGCTTCCAAGTAAAACAGCACCCATCAATGGCATTACACAATCGGATAAGATTCATTGAATAACAAACCCTAAAACAAGGGTTGAATGATCAAACAGCCAACGATGTGTAACAACTTCCATCTCTCTCAAACCCATTAACCACTAACATCCAGCAAACTAAGAACATGCGCACCAAAAAAAGTACCAGCAAGAAATCAATACCCAAACAAGGTATACTTCCAGCAAATAAAGTAGACAAAACCCTAAAAATAGGGTTCCATTCATCATTGAAGCGCCATAAACAGTCCAATCGACCAGATCAGTAACCCTAAAAAAGAGTTATAGAAGAATCGACCAAGACAAAACCAGATCGCACCATGTATATATAATCGATATAAACCGACATATAGGCTTTAGGAACATGCAGCGATCACATAGAACCCAACAGATCGCCCCATGGTAGATAAACGATTTAAAGAAACTTTAAACCGACTTAAGTATTGTAGAGGATAAAAGGCAGCGATCATCACCCAAAAGGCGGCTAGATAATAAAAGTATCCATAAAAACGAACAGATTTGTGATAAAAAATCACAAACCCTAATGAGCCGCCACAAAAAACCACCAGATCCACTAACAAAAAGAATAACGATCAACAGATCTAGATAGCACAATCGGTTAGGGATAGGTATTAGACATAACCATGAAGAAATCAATAGATATAGATCAATTAAAAGGACGGCCACCATATCTGTTAAATAAAAATCGCAACAACAATATGTATTGCATACCCTAGAATGAAAAGAATCATTAAAGGATAGAGAGGACATATGTTATTGGATTTTATGACCGGAAATTGAGCAAAATATGGTGGCCGGATTTCTCCATTTTATTAGTAGTACCTTTAGGCTTATAAACAAACTTCTGACCCACTCTTGTACCACCTGTTGGAGCACCACTCTTAGTATTAGCACGCTTCCCTCCAGCAGTTTGAAATCCATCAGCATCCTTTCCCACCACATTAGGAGTCACAGTAGCTTTCTTAGGGCATTGCTCACACGAATGACCAAAAATTTTACATGTATCACAACGTGGGGGCTTCCACTCATACTCCACCTTTATGGTTTCTTTTGTATAACCCATCCCATTAAGTAAAGGAACACCAATCGTAAGACTATTTTTCAAGTCATTTTCAGATTTAACTTCAATCAATGCACGAGCAAAACTACAACGACCCCACGATTCTAAACACATAGTAGTGGTAAACGAGTCAAGCATAATAGGATTACCTATTTTCGTAGCAATAAGGCTAAGACCATCCTCCGAAAAGACCGCCATTGGAACATCGTGGAACTTAACCCAAACAGGAACACAAGTTAAATCTTCCTTCAATAAGTTCGTATTCATAGTCCAAGGTTTCAATATGATAGGAATATTACGAATCATCCAAGGCCCCTCTTCAAGCACATCATCCAACCCCTTTTTCGTATCAAACTTAAAGAAGAAAAATCCCTTAGAATTCATCATCACCCTTTTAATACCAAACTTAGCCCAATTAGTGCGTGCATAATATTCCACGACGGCGAAAGCAACCCGTTTACCAATAAAGTAACCATAAAGAGTGTTATCAAAACGGTTACTAACTTCTTCGACAACCTTTAGTGGAATAGAGAGCTCCACATCCTCCATCACGTTTTCAGTTTCCAAAGGTCTAAAGTTTGCTGTCTTCTTCATAGTATTAGAACTGGTAGCATTAGCATACGAAAAAGGTTTCGTAGGCTGTGAACCCTCTTGTGGACCAGACGTATCATTAGCATCAGTAAAGGTTGTACCTGTTAATGGCTCATTCAACTTAAACCGTCCAGCATTTGACGCAACATGAATACCATCACCATCAGGAAAATTAGCAAAATCTTCTAAAGTGACCTGCTCATCTTGTGAAGCAAAAGATGAGCCAAATACAGAAGATTCTCCAAGCCCAGGTTGCGGAACAGCAGGGAACGAATCAGACTGTGGAACAGCAGGTTCAGTAACATTAGGGTTATTAACAACCCTAACAGCCATGCGTGGCTGGAAAACATTGGACTCTCCAGACTCATGCTGTTTCAACCTCCTCATTCTTACATCCAAACCACCCAGATCCAAATTAAAATCACTCGCTCTCTCCATAGCAACAGGAAAAAAAATCTGCGAAACCCTAAAAAAATAAAACGATCGCAAAACAAGAAAACTAGAAGAACACCGCCTAATCTTCAAAACGAGATTGCCTCAACCAAGTTAAGGCATGAATATAAAGTCCATAAACAATCAACCGACTTCCATCATGATAAGCTGGAAGTCGGTTGATTGTTTATGGACTTTATATGTAACTTAAATGAGTACATTTTATTATCATCATTTATCCTATTTATTTGACTTGTTTTATTATATTATCTGTGAGAATCGATACATTACTGTTTACTTTTGTAATTCTCAGGTAAAAACAAGTATTATGTGAAACTTGGCGATTTTGGACTAATTATGGAGCAAAACAAGCAAGAAGTTAAGAGTCTACTGAAATGTACAAGATCACAATCATTCTGCTCCAGATACGCCGCATCCTACTTCGTACATACGGCGCATCACTATCAAGATTTCACAAGTTATAATCCAAGACGGCAAAGGACATGCGCCGCATAGAGAAATGAAGTTACGCCGCATCTTCTGGTGGTGTACGAATATTCCTGAATATATTAATCTTAGACCCCACGCGAAGTTAAGTCAATGCGTCGCATCTGCTTATTCAATGCGCCGCATCTAACCCTCAGACAAAAACTATAAATACCCCAAAGTCAGACGAATTTTGAGTGCAAGATACGGAGTACGAGATTTAGCGAAAGACAGAAACCCTAGGACGAAGTCAGACGTGTTAGCAGCACAAGACACACCCTAAACGAAGATACAAGAGCTGTAAGAAGGTCCTGCATGTATTCAATTCATTAAGTAGTTTTGTTTCATTGTATTAGTACACTTTAATTCATCAGGATTGATGGGCCGATTCCATGTGACTACGGAAAACCAGGGTGCAGGATTACTCCCCTTTACCCAAAAAAAAATATTTATAATTACCGGGTGGTTACAAGGTTATGGTTTCCCCTACTCATTCTATTACTCTTATGTCAGACTCGGATACCGAAAACATCGTGACTGTACCAGGAATTTCAGGAACGCTTCACAGAAATGGAAGCTGCACAACTAAAACTTGAGACTGAAGCTAAGCATTTACGTAACTGATCTTAAATTCACATGTATCAAAGTTGTGCCTACTAAACCAAATAGTATTTGGTTAGTATTTCCTGTATTTTCCAATAAGCCTGAAACTTTCAGAGTTTGTAATTGATATTTAAATCTATAACAATCTCCTTTTGTTATATGTTTATGTTGAGAACAAATTCTTTCCACTATGTCTTACAATAATGCTGTGCATACATGTAATGACTTCTCATGACCTTATACAAAATCTCACCATTTGTTACTATCCTTAATGGATAAATGGCCCTACATAAACCAAACTATATGTAGAACAACATACATATCACTTTCCTTCTTTCCAAATCTAGGAAACCGACCAACTTATAGCACAATAAGTAACAGAAACTAGGATCACTATTGCCAACAAAGGACCAAACACTTATACTAGAGACAGAAAAATCCTTAACCTACTACATGCAGTATTAATAAAAGACCTTGTATTAATTGTTTTGTGTAAAAACAATCGATCAAGTTATTAATATCATGTTATTTTCAGAAATAATATCCAGACCTACCATGACATTACTTAAGATACCTTATACCTGCCCTTATTAGGTTATAACCCTAGAACCCCCTAAGATAAATTTCAGAAGGAAATTTGCTGAATTTCAAACGAATTAGTTTGTTCCCTAGCAGTTTATACCAATAGTTAATCATTTATTTACGATATTAACCAGACCATCTACTAGGACTAAGTAAACTCAAATTAGGATGAAAGCTTCACGGATATTAGACCAACATATCATGACTAAACCTACCATCACCCGTGCCCTAGGAACTAAACAAAAATAACCAAAAGCGAAAACTCGATGATAGAAAAACCACAAAGCCAAACCTAGTGCAAAAGAATAAGAACTCATTAAGATCCCAACCATGTCAAAAGATGACTTTAGAATTTAAGCAGAAGATAAATCCCTGTAGTAGATAAATAAATTGAGATTTAGAACTCCCTAAGTTGTATTTCCTTTCAAACCTTTACCTTAAGTTACGATGAATATAACCTAGATGTAATAAACTACCTTCCTACCATATGAAACCTTCATCTTGTAATATTTCTGTAATAATCACAATCTGTGTTTAGCTTCAATATCTATTATATTCCTCCTTACCCTATTCATAGTTAGTACCTAGCAAAACATTAGTATACCATTAGGAAATTTCGTGAATATTATTTCTGACCGAACAATAGACTATCACTATCCTGTAGGAACCTTAGACGAACCCTAAGATTTATTTTGAGGATGTCCCATTAGTACCCTAGGAAACCCCTAACTTATCACTGTAGTGTGGACAAAAAATTTCTTATCTCTTTGAAAAATAATTATGAAGTTATTTTACAAAAATAAAACGTTGTACACTATCTAAAACTTTTTGAAAAAGAATAAATACCACATGACTGAGCCAAACATCACATCATTTGATCCTCAATTATACATAGCCTGATCAACTATGGATAATTTAGGAAGAATCATGTAATGAATTGGACAGTTATCCTTTCAGATTTTCTAATAACATTATTCATTCAAAAACAAAATATTGAAACAAAATAAACCATTCATAAAATACCACTTTCTGATTTAATACAAATGTCTACACCAACTACCCTAACCTCTAAAATAGGAAATAGACAAAAATTATGGATAGAAAAATCCTAAGAATTCACAAAGACTTGTAGCAAACACAAATAGTGCAAATTTTATTAGAAGCCCCGAAAATTCATACATAGTGAAATAATTAGAAATGGAAGTACTAAGGTTACAATGATTACAAGATAAGGAATAGAATCACTAATAGGTTGACCTGCTATGACAACGAGGACCGCCACCAACAACATGATAGCTAGAGCCACGACGGGATGAATTACCTTGACTATCCTGCGTAATAGATACCACGAGACTAGATATTAGGCATAAGAATGAATAAGTTTATTTCACTAAGGATTACCTAGAAAAATAACCATTACCCCCATAGTTTATCCACACCAATAGCAAGGACCACAATAGGCATAAGGACCGCTAGGACGCAAACCAAAAACGCATAATCTTCGTTAGGTACGTAAGCAAATAGGAAACCGCAAGAACCACGTAAACGATTGCTAGGAATGTAATAAGGTGCGGCATTTTGAGGTTTTTATGAGAGAATTTAGTGGTGAAAGAATGAGGATTAAAAATGGGGTATTTATAGGTGGAAAACTAGTCGTTAATCACTATTCCTAGCCGTTGCAAATTTACTATTCCCGATCGTTATAGATTACTGTTCATAGCCGTTAGTTTGTACTATTTCTGACCGTTGGATAAGTACTATTCACAGCCTTTGGATTTATTAGGTGGCAAAACATTCAAATTTATTTCCCCTAGTAGGAATGAGACTGACAAAACTACGTTCCCTTAGGTACCAAATGGAAATTCCTAGACAACCCTTTTTAAGCCAAAGATATGACCAAGGAATAATAGCGAAACAATATTATTGGATTTATAGGACATAAAAATAAGATAATATTATATATAATATTATTTTTAAACTTGAGGCATTTTAAGCATATCAAACTCACATCACAAATCAAATCGTTGTACGATTTTATCATTCCGATTTTCACATTCATTATCTGAAATAGGTTAGAAATCTAAGCCCAACTCTTTCTATACTTCACTTTTCCCAACCTCTCAACCAACATAGACTGAATCTCGGGACGAGATTCCCACAACGGGGGGATACTGTAACCACTGGTAAAAAAATTTTCACCTTATAATAAACTATACTTATCCTTTTCTACGTATCAATTTATTTATTTATTTATTTGATCATAACTATTATCTCATGTGACGTAACTCACATCCTCGATAAACGTGCTCGCATGCAACCCAACCTTAACTTGTTTAATGTTTATGCATATAAACATTTTCACATGACAACTATAAAACTTTAAGATATCTCATTTGACCACTTTACGTTAATTCGTTAACGTACCGTATAAACTAAACGTTCCTTATCAAATAAAAGTTTCTATAAAACCCTAAACTATTATAACAATAGGTGTAAGTAACAAAACCCTAAAAATACTAAAGTACAACTCATTCAACTAAGGTACAAGCATCTAAAGCCCAGAAACCCTAATTCCGTTTTAACTCCCGATAAAACCCTAATTTCATAAAACTATGATTTTATGTACTAAATTCACAAACCCTAATTTATTTATATGAGATTTTTACAAAATATAAATGTACAAGTCTTCCAAGACAATGTACAAGTCATTTATGCATAAAAACTATATATTAATAAAAATCTTATTAAAACCCTAAATATATTTATTTTAAAGCACAAATTACAAGTCTTTCATACACAAACTAAATATAAGTACAAGTCTCTAAACCTAGTGTACAAGTGCCTAATGCACAACATCCAAAAATCTCATTTATATACTTTATAACTTAATAAAAACTGGTGTCTATTAGTTCGTGGGTTTTGAGGAATTGGTAAGTTGGCCGAAGTACTGGTACTTGTGCCATTGATACTATGATTTTTGGATGCCGTAATTGTTAGGAGTGTTGAAGATGATCCATTGCTTCGTATTTCTTATCTATATATTTGGGAAGATTTAAACCTTAATTACTTAGGGTTTGATTTAATTCAGCATCTCTACTGCACATTCTTGTCTTGGTTATGTCATGTGGCTGCAATGGTTATGTTTGTAACTGTTGTTAGCCTATGGTGTTGTGTTTTGAAAGTGCTGGTTTCGGTTGCTTTTGTGATCAAACCTGCTGGTTATTCATCTTTTTTTGTGACCTTGGTCACGAGGTTTGATGCTTGGGATTAGAGGTGACCCATGATTTTTTAGTTCGTGGAATTGGAGGCTGTGTTTTGTGGTTGACAGGAAGGATGATGATTTTCTGGGTAGGGTTCAACCCTATAAAGTTAGGGTTTGATTTTCTATTGTCGCTGTCACTACGAACACATGTGTACATGTTGAAGATGCCAGTACAACCTGCTGCTAATATGGTTTATTTTGACGTGGTACTGAACTGGTGTTCCATTGCGTCTTCGAATGTGTAATTGTAACACTTGGACGTTTCTGGGTTATTATTACATTTGGCTAGTTGTTTGAGCCTGATTTAAGGCTTATTCGTGTAAGTTCAAGCTGCTATGTCGTTTTAGACGTGTCTTATGAGGACTATTTTACATTCTGATTTTTGTACTGGGTGTGGAGATTTCTGGATTGCATGGAGTGTGATTTTAAGTACTATGATGACTATGGCTTCGGCTCTTTCCTGACAGAAGCAAGCATTTATTTTTTCATTTGATATCCGCTTGTATAGTCGTTATAGGTTGTAAGTTTATGATATAAGTTATAAGAATGGTCTGTCATTCTTATATAGTGGTTGCATGTAAGTGTCCTAAGGGACTGAGATGAGGGAAATCACCCTCATCCTTTGTACTTCAATGTTTTTTCGTGTAATGAATTTTACCAGGGTGAAAAATCCCTTTTACCCAAAAAAAGAAAACTTAATAAAAACTAACATATTATTTATAAAAATTAACCTAACATTAAAAATATATTTTCTATATTTCTAAACCCTTAGTACAACTCTATAAAGCTCATGGTACAACACTTTAAAACACAACATGATTTCCTTTTCTTTTGCCTATAATTCGACACAATTAATATATATACAAACCTTAATTTATTTTCTACTTAACAAATTTATACACAAAACCTTAAACTAACCTAGTTACTACCTTAAAACCTAAAGTACAACAGTCTATAGCCATTGTACCACTCCTTTAAGCCCATTCGATTCCCATCTTATTCCCTAGTTCGATCCTAACCTAAATACAAACCAAATTAGTTTCTTAATAAAACCTACACCATATGTCCCTTCCTAAGTCTCACATGCCTCCACATTTCCTTGCTTCTTAGGTAGTTAAACGTTTTGGTTTTAAACAAAACACATCATCATTTCCCAAACCCTACGACACACTTTCCCCCCTCCATCCACTTGTCCTCAAAATCCTAAGACACGTCTCCATATCCCTCCTAAACCTAACAAGATTACTTGTCACTTTCGAAAACCCTAAACCTTTTCCTTCTATAAATATCAAACCATTTACCTCCTTTTCCCTCATATCCATTCGAACCAAACCAAAAACAATCACGCTTATTTAAACCATGGTTTAAACCATGATTAAACAGCCCTATTAGAAGCTAAACAAAAGTCTTGAGGAGCCTAAGGAGGAAAAGGAACTTCGGTGTTCCATTTCGAAGCTAATTCGACACATATTTCCCATAATCGGCTAACAAAAATCAAGTAAGCTAATCTTATCTTTTACATTTCAATCATATGGCTGATCCGTCTAATCCAATATCAGATTTAGCATACTCTAATGAACCCATCGTAAGCAAATCTGGTCCTTGTGAAGTGGGGAATAATAACGGTATAGATCAAGGGGTATTGGACGCGTGTAAGACGTTTGAGCAAGCAATGCATGATGTTGCTACTAAGAATGCGGATAATTACCATGGGGCTGCTAATACTTCATGTGGTACTAACTTGTTTGCTAATGTGGTGAATTCGGGAAGAGTTAATAGGAAGGTTAATTTTCATGATATTTTCCTACCAAAGGCTGCTGTGGAGGGTGTTTTGAACCGTTATGATCATACTCTTATTGGTTTCTTTGTAGGCAAAAATATTGCCTTCCCGTTGTTTCAAAATTATGTCACGAATACGTGGGGTAAGTTTGGTTTGAAGAAACTTATGAAGAATGATGCTGGTTTTTTCCTCTTTAAATTCGATTCTAAAGAGGGTGTTGATAATGTGCTTCAACGGGGTCCTTGGATTATTCGTAATTCACCTCTAATTCTCACCAAATGGACACCTGAGGTGTCGTTAACCAAAAAGTGAGGTAACTAAAGTCCCTGTCTGGATTAAATTGCATGATGTACCATTGCTTGCTTATTCTGAAGACAGTTTGAGCTTGATAGCTACACAGGTTGGTAAGCCAATTATGTTAGATGCTTTTACAAGCTCAATGTGTGTTGATTCATGGGTTCGTATTAGTTTTGCTCGTGCTCTTTTGGAATTATCATCGGATGCTGATTTAAAGAGTGAAGTTACTATGGCTATCCCCATAAAGGATGATATTGGTTTCACTACGGCTGTCATTAAGGTTGAATATGAATGGAAGCCTCCCCATTGTGATGTATTCAAAGTTTTTGGGCATGATCGTATTAATTGCCCGAAATGTGTTAAGGAGGTGGTTCGTAATTAAGTCAATGAGGAGCCGAATGCTCCTATTGGTATGGGAAAGCCTAATGATGGTTTCCAAATGGTTACTAACAAGAAGAAGGGTAAGAACTCTGTTTAAACTAATCTGGGTAAGGGAGGTTATACTAAGCCTGTTGTGGGTAAGAATTTTTAGTATCGTCCCAAAGCTCCTTCTCCTGAACCTAAGGAAGTGGATGTGAATAAGAAGAAGGCTGTTGATGTGGCTAGTACAAGTGGAACAAAGATTTCTACATCTAATCAGTTTGATGCCCTTAATATGGATGATGCAGATGACGTGGGTATTCCTACAAAGGAAGTGAGTAAAGATGTGGATGCTGGTAGTTCGATGGATGACAAGGTTAATGCGTCTCTTAAGACTGGTAATACTTTGCATGAGTCGCATATGAGTAAGCTAAAGGAGAAGGAAGTTGGAACGCCTATGCCTAGTACCTCTTCATCTACTAAGAGAGTTAACCCTTTCTCTAAGGTTGGAGAGATTATTGATTCTGATAGCGATGAGGAGGTTGTCAACACCTTTGATGAGTCTGCAAATTTATTTGACAAGCCTTTAGATTTTTTCTCATCTACCAGGACATGATCTTGAAGACTATTATGATTATGATGACTATGCGGATCATATTGACGACCTTCCAGGGAATTTGAATGCATTTTATGATATGTATGATATCAAGCTCCCAGGTCTTCGGAAGAAGTAATTTGGTTAACGTTAGGAGTTTCTATGTCTTTATTAGTAGTGAGTTATTTTCTTGTCTAGAAAATAGGAAGTTCCTTGTTATGTAAGCTTTTCGCCTATGTAACGGGCTGAGATATGGGATTCACCCATATCCTTTGTACTTAAACGTTTTTTTGTTTAATCTACTTACCAGGGTACAGGATTACTCCCCTTTACCAAAAAAAATAAAAATAAAAAAAAATATAAAAAATAACCTCTAAATAAAACTAGAACAAAAATCATGATTTTCCTTTTCTTTTCTTTTTGTTCGAACAAACCAAACGCACCCTATATTGTTGTATATTTTTTAGCAAGGAACTCTAAAATACACTAGAGATAGATTAAACATGATTAATACCATGTTAACATATGTTAAAAACTAGTTAGAACCTATAGAAATTAAAAACGCAATCCCTTTTCTTTTTCTTTTTCTTGTCGCAAACACACCTCAAGTCGCCAACTTGGCACCCTTGTTTCGACCTTCAAATCATCTCTAAAAATTCCATATTTTTGACACATCAAAGACCACCTAGCTGTCTAACTATAGGAAAAAGAATGTTGCAAAAAGGTCAAGTATTCGCGAAGTTATTCGCTTTTCTTTTTTGCCCCAATTCTGTGATCAAACGCACCCTTAAATAAAATCATTTGAGCTTCATAAGCTCGAATGACCAGCCCATAAGCTGTAAATAAGCTCTTCATAAGTTGAAAATAAAGTGTATAAAAGAGTCATAAAAAGTATCGCCTTTTTCCCGTAACTTATAAAGCATTTTTATGAAATAAGGACGTCGGGTGTGACGACTTGGGAGTCTCAAGGGTAATTTTTGCCAAAACTCTAAATAGAATTATAACAAGGACCTAGTCTGCTGTCGACTTGTAACTCAGGGGTAAAAAGTGTCATTTTTGAAACTATAGGGTAAAAACTGTCATTTGACCAAAGTTGAGGGGTAAAAGTTGTAATTTTATAAAAGTTCAGGGGTAAAAACTGTCATTTTATGAAAGTGTAGGGGTATAAATTTGTCAATATGTGAAACTATAGGGGAGAAAGCGTAATATTTTATAATAATAATAATAATAATAATAATAATAATAATAATTATTATTATTATTATTATTATTATTATTATTATTATATATATATATATATTATATATATATATATATATATATATATATATATATATAATTCGATTTGATTAATAAACTAAACTACGTTTATCTCGATAACAAACGAACGGAACGAAAACATAAAAATAAAAAATAAGATAAATATTATAACTTTTGAAGAGACTTCATGTTGTCTCAAATTTAACATTTAATCGACAACCAAAAACGTTATGAAACGAATAATAAAACTTATATATATTCAGAAACGATTACTGAAACTTGACATAACGAACCAGGTTGCGTGCCGGAGACGTTTATCAACTTTATTTAACTTTGTTTTCCATCCAGACTGTCAAGGTGAGTTCATAGTGCCACTTTTCTTTATATGTTTTCCAAACTTGTGGGGAGATACATGCTACTAAACCGAACACAAGTATTTTCCTGATTGGTATTGCACTAAGTTAACTGTTCCCTATTTATATTTATATTTAAAAGTCCCTCATATCATGCACCATTAGTCACCTGCTGGGTGAGAGCGAATATGTGAATAGATCTATTGGCCTGACGACCCATTTGTACTAGTCGGATGGATATCTTTGTGGTAGCCGGTTAGACAGATGCATTATATTTGAAATCTAATCTCTGGGGCGAACCACTTTCATTTTTATTATGTTAGTGAGACTGGAAACTGTCAACGCATTGCGTATCATGAGGTTTAGTGCAATATTCCGAACTGTGATATAACTGATTTCTTTTTATTGAGCTTGTGTTCAAAACCTAAAATAACTTTAAACGCTATGAATTCACTCAACCTTTGTGTTGACTTTTTAGCATGTTTATCTCAGGTAAATAAAAAATGGAACTTGGCACGGAGTGGCTGTGGACTATTTTTTCATAATAAGAGTGTCCGCTATGTTATCATTCAACGAATAATGTGACTTTTATAACGAATTTCCAAACTTCCCTCTGGGACCTATATTATGTAACTCTGATTTAATAAATGAATGATAACAATTTTATTTAAAACATTTCTTTTTGAGTCGTTTTCTATTCTCATGACTGTGAACCTTGAAGTAGCACCCCAAACTTATATTCCACTGCGTATATCGAAAACGGGGGTGTTACACATTGTCCCTTACATGATGAGATCCATTGTCCCTAAAGGCTCACTTGATAAGAGCAATAGTCTGTTACTTGATGAGGGCCGTTGTTCCTAAATGCTTGCTCAATTGATGAGAGCAATTGCCCTTTACATGATGAGAGCCGTGGTCCCTAAGTGTTCTCACACTTGATAAGAACAATTCTCACTTACATGATGAGAGCCATTGTCCCAAATGGCTGACTTTATGAGAGCAATTTCCCCTTACGTGATGAGAGCAGTTGTCCCTAAAGGCTCACTTGATGAGAGCAATTGTCCATTCCTTAATGAGAGTAGTTGTCCCAAAACTCTTGCTCACTTGATGATAGCAATTGCCATTTACATGACGAGAGTCGTTATGCACACTTGATAAGAGCAATTGTCACTTACATGATGAGAGCCGTTGTCCCTAAAGTCTCACTTTATGAGGGTAATTGTCCCTTACATGATTATATCCGTTGTCCCTAAAGGCTCACTTGATGAGAGCAAAAGTCCCTTACTTGATGAGAGCCGTTGTCCCTAAATGCTTTCTCACTTAATGAGAGCAATTGCCATTTACATCATGTGAGTCGTTGTCCCTTACATAATGAGAGCCATTGTCACTAAAGGCTCACTTGATAAGAGCAATTGTCTGTCACTTAATGAGAGCCGTTGTTCCTAAATACTAGCTCACTTGATGAGAGCAATTGCCCTTTAGAAACCGTTGTTCGTAAGTGCTCACATACTTGATAAGAACAAATCTCACTTACATAATGAGACCATTGTCCCTAATGGCTGACTTTATGAGGGCAATTACCCCTTACATGATGAGAGCAGTTGTCCGTTACTTGATGAGAGCCGTTGTCCCTAAACACTTGCTCACTTGATGAGAGCAATTGCCCTTTACATGATGAGATCCGTTGTCCCTAAATGCTTGTACACTTGATAAGAGCAATTGTCACTTACATGAAGAAAGCTGTTGTCCCAAAAGGCTCACTTTAGGAGGTCAATTTTCCCTTACATGATGAGAGCCATTGTCCCTAAAGGCTCACTTGATAAGAGCAATTGTCCATTACATGATGAGAGCCGTTGTCCCTAAATGCTTGCACACTTGATAAGAGCAATTGTCACTTACATGATCAGAGCCGTTCTCCCAAAAGGCTCACTTTATGAGTGCAATTGTCCCTTACATGATGAGAGCCATTGTCACTAAAGGCTCACTTGATAAGAGCAATTGTCCGTTACTTGATGAGAGCAGTTGTTCCTAAATGCTTGCTCAATTGATGAGGGCAATTGCCCCTTACATGATGAGAGCAGTTGTCCCTAAAGGCTTACTTGAGTAGAGCAATTGTCCGTAACTTGATGAGAGTCTTTGTCCCTAAACACTTGCTACCTTGATGAGAGTCGTTGTCCTTAAATGCTTGCACACTTGATAAGAGCAATTGTCACTTACATGAAGAGGGCCTTTGTCCCAAAAGGCTCACTTTAGGAGGGCAATTTTCCCTAACATGATGAGAGCCATTGTCCCAAAAGGCTCACTTGATAAGAGCAATTTTTCGTTACATGATGAGAGTCGTTGTTCCTAAATGCGTGCTCACTTGATGAGAGGAGTGTTTCCCTTTACATGATGCGAGCTGTTGTCCCTAAGTGCTCTCGAACACTTGATAAGAACAATTCTCAATTACATGATGAAAGTCGTTGTCCCTAAAGGCTCACTTTATGTGGGCAATTGTCCCTTACATGATGAGAGCCGTTGTCCCTAAAGGCTCGCTTGATGAGAGAAATTGTCCGTTACTTGATGAGAGTCTTTGTCCCCAAACACTTGGTCACTTGATGAGAGCAATTGCCCTTTACATGATGAGAGTCGTTGTCCCTAAATGCTTGCACAATTGATAAGAGTAATTGTCACTTACACGATGAGAGTCGTTGTCCCTAAAGGCTCACTTTATGATCGTAAGTGTCCCTTACATGATGAGAGCCGTTGTCCCTAAAGGCTCACTTGATGAGAGCAATTGTCCGTTACTTGATGAGAGTCGTTGTCCCCAAATGCTTTGTCACTTTATGAGAGCAATTGAAATTTATATGAAGAGAGTCGTTGTCCCTAAATGCTTGCACACATGATAAGAGCAATTGTCACTTACATGATGCCGTTCTCCCAAAAGGCTCACTTTATGAGGGCAATTGTCCTTTCCATGATGAGATCCATTGTCCCTAAATGCTCACTTGATAAGAGCAATATTCCATTACTTGATGAGAGCCGTTGTTCTTAAATGCTTGCTCACTTGATGAGAGCAATCGCCCTT
Source organism: Artemisia tridentata subsp. tridentata (assembly GCA_021014915.2). Classification (NCBI taxonomy): domain Eukaryota; kingdom Viridiplantae; phylum Streptophyta; class Magnoliopsida; order Asterales; family Asteraceae; genus Artemisia; species Artemisia tridentata. Next base: position 247,070,647 of record CP139504.1, read on the forward strand.
TACATGATGAGAGCCGTGGTCCCTAAGTGTTCGCACACTTGATAAACAATTCTCACTTACATGATGAGAGCCATTGTCCCAAATGGCTGACTTTATGAGGGCAATTTCCCCTTACATGATGAGAGCAGTTTTCCCTAAAGGCTCACTTGATGAAAGCAATTGTCCATTAAGAACTCGATTACTCTCCCTCCTAAAACATAGGGCGATTTTGGCGATTCACTCTAAAACCCTAATTGGTTCCAATCTAACGATCTGTTCAATTATCTCCATTAAAATTCTGATTTAAGAGTTGATTATATTTTATATGATCTATCTTGAGTCTTAGTTTGTTTTGGGTTTAATTCTTCAATCGTTTCTGTATATTCTTAGGGTTTTCCATTATCGCTGTTTTAGAGTTTTATTGTCGGTTTTGGTATTACTATTTAATTCGTCATTAAACCGATCATTATATCCCTCATCATTGATCGACCACTGGTTATGGGTTGATATTTTTTTGGGTAAAAGGGTTAATTCACCCCGGTAAAATGCATTACTCCAAAAAACGTTGAGGTACATAGGATGAGGGTGATATCCCTCACCTCAGTCCCTTAGGACACTTACAGACTCGAATATAGGAATGACACACCATTCCTATAACTTACAATAAAATGAACCTACCAATACTGACAAAAGTACATAAGATTTACAATACTACTCAAGAAAAGCACTTGAGCCTTCTATATCACTATGGCGGTCCATCTTAACTTCCATGAAGAATCCACGTAGAAACATCCAAGCGGTCTTCAACATATAATCTGTTTGTAGTAGCAACGAACACCACAAACAAAACCTCCATCATACCCATCATACACTAAATCCATAAGCTACTACCCGAAGATGTGAATGTGAACAGTAGCAGCATGATATAGCGTAACAAAGCAAATAGGGTGTAAGAAAACCCTAACCATGGAGCGAACCTTGATAATCATGAATGCTTGCAGGATCAAGTCGCACCAAAACGATCAATAGAGTTTTTGAATAAGAACTCTTAAAACTTAACTTCCATAACATTCAGCACATCAATCAGTAGACCCAAAATAACAATACTCACATGTCCTTGAATGATGAACCGTGTTAAAAAACCAATATCCCCACATTCTTCCAGCTTAATCGATCAATAGCAGCTAAGTAAAACGTATAACGATCATGTATATAGCAGCAATATCACGCATAAGCACTAGACTAGGGTGTAAAAACCCTAACATACCAATATGCAGTCGATCATCAAATACAAACCACCCCATGACAGCAGCAATTCATCAACGATCAACCACAAACATAGGGTTTCGCACAACCCTAACACCACAATGATCAAAACATAGACCGACTATATGAATATATAACGACCAGGTCTGAGAAGATCTTAAACATCCATCAACATGACTTACACTCTCTCCAAAACCCACAAATCCATACTTACATCAGATAAAGAACAAGCAGTTAACGAACCAAACCCGAATAAGGGTTACATTCAGATGAACACAGCGAATAAAGAATAAACACGAAACCCTAAAATTAGGGTTTCATGCAATCGTTGAAACACCAGCGGAAACTACAGATCTGATAAAATAAACCACAAGGGTATTAATAACGAACAGATCCAGAAGAATAACCCAATATCGTACCCAGTAAGAAACCGTTTTAATATCATAAAGATGATTAAAACCGATATAGGAACATGAACCAGCATACGATCATAAAAAGTAAAAACCCTAAAAACGATCACACGAAGTAATCGTTTAGGGTTCATGAAATCATCCCTTATATATGTAATATCAGTAATAAACCGACATATGATAAAAAATAAGAGGGACGATTTAAAAAAGCAAAACCCTAAATAACAGATCATAAAATTCAATCGGTTAGGGTTATGGCCACATGATAGGGACGATTTCAGAAGCACCACTACCCAGAAATTAACGAACCAACTAAACCGATTGCATATCACTCAATAAAGAATGATAGAGAGGCGGAATAGTGGTTGTTATTTGGCCGGAACAGTAGGGATAGGGCGGCCGGAAATCTCCCCTAGGGAGAGAGAAAAGTAGGGTTTGTTCTCATGGGTTGATATTTTGGACGTTGAAGATTATAAACCCTAGTTTTTAACTAGGGTTTTCTCGTTTTGTTTTGAAGGTCTGACGTTAATCCTTCTTGTCTCTGTTTTGTGATCTGCTTGTTTTCTTTTAAGGGTTTCGTAGCTGTGGAGTAATGTCGGATTTGGGAGAGAAGAATGCTGCCCTGTTAAGGTCAGTTGCTAATCGTATGGATCGTTTGAGTGGTAAACATGATGTTGCTTCTGGTGCGACAGAATCTGTTGCGACAGAATCAAGTGAACCAGTTGGGGTTTTCGAAAATCCTAACGTGAATTTGGGAAAGCATGGACAGGATGTACCTGCTGCTGGGTACCCTACGCCTGTTTTTGGTGATGAAGCCTTTGCTGCTTCGATGAATAATGAATCGGTCATGGCTGCTGATGTGACCCATTCTGAGCCTTTGATTCCTAAGGATGTCACCGATATTGATTATATTAATGCTCTTTTTGGTGTGTCGTTTAAGTCATCTAAGGATGTTGATTATTTCATTACGAATGTTGAAGCTGGTACATCCTGTCCATGTTTCAGCTAGTGTGGTTATGCAGAAAATTGTTAACCTATGCTTTGCTGATGATCACTTTATTTTTACTCATGGTGATGTTGTTTCAGCTAGTGTGGTTATGGATACTTTAGAGGAGTTCAAGAATGTATCGGGCCTGGTTCCAAGTATTCCTAAGAGCACGGCGTTCTTTTGTCATGTGCCTAATCAGGTGAAGTTGTCTATTTTAAACTCTTTGTCTTTTAATGAAGGTACTCTTCCCGTTAAGTATTTGGGCGTCCCCTTGATATCTTCACGGTTGTTGTATCGGGATTGTAGTGGAAAGGGTTCAAAATAGGATTGCCGATTGGAAGAATAAATTTTTATCTATGGCGGGTCGTTTGCAGCTCATTATTTCTGTTTTATCTTCTATGCATATATATTGGGCTTCTGTCTTTATCCTTCCCGTTCGAGTCATTCATGATCTTGAACAGCTTTTGCGTGGGTTTTTATAGTGTCAAGGTGATATGAAAAAGGGCAAGGCTAAGGTAGCGTAGGAGGATATTTGTAAACCAAAAGAGGAGGGTGGTCTTGGTATTCGTAGCCTTCATGAATTTAATGTGGCTCTTATGGCGAAACATGTTTATAGTATTTTGACCCATAAAGAATCTTTATGGGTTAAATGGATTCATGCTTATAAACATCGTGGTAGGAGTTTTTGGGATGTTCCATGCACGGGTGATATGAGTTGGGGCTGGAGGAAATTGCTTATGATTCGTCCTATTATTCGGCCTTTTTTCTGGTTCCATATTCGTAATGGGAAGAGGGCGTCTATATGGTTTAATAATTGGTGTTCATTGAGCCCTCTTAGGAGTTTGCTTACTACTAGAGATATATCTCGTTCGGGGTTTTCTCTAAATGATGTTGTGGGTGATCTTCTTGCTGATGGCGTTTGGAGATGGCCTATTGATTGGTTAGATAGGATTCCTGAGCTAATGCTTATAAATGTTCCCACGTTATTAGATGGTGTTGAGGATGAGCTGGTTTGGAGAATTCCTAATGGCGAGTTTAAGCCATTTAGTATTTCACGTGTGTGGGATTCTGTTCGTATAAGGGTTAATCTGGTTCCATGGTTTCAAGTCGTGTGGTTCCCTCAATGTATCCCGAAACATGCATTTAACATGTGGCTGGTCGTTAGTTGCAAGCTGAAAACGCAAGATAGGTTGAGGCAATGGGATGTCGGTCCTTCTACTGACTTAAACCTGTTTCGTTGTCCTCTTTGTGATAATCAACCTGGTTCTCATACTCACCTCTTTTTTGAGTGCCCTTTTTCTTTACAGGTGTGGTCAAGAGTTCGTAGGCTATGTGGTATGGTTAACATTCCACCTAGGATTGATGATGCTGTTGCGTATCTTATACCTTTGTCTAAAGGAGGTTCTGCTGGTAGTGTGATCTCTCGTCTTCTTCTTGCTGCTTCATGCTACTTTATTTGGCGTGAACGTAATTCGAGGCTCTTTAAGAAGAGGCTTAAGTCATATACTCAGGTGTTTGATGATATTGTTACCATTGTTCGGTTGAAGATCCTCTCCTTTCGGTTTACAAAGTCCTCTCTGCATATTCGAAGGATTTTGGATACATGGAGACTACCTGGATCGGTGATCATTGCTAGCGGTCAAAGTTCATGATGGGACGTTATTTATGGTCTGTCTTGTACATGAGGGGAGTGCCAGGAATGGGTTGTACTCTTTTTCCTTACTCCAAGGTTTTCCCTCTGGGTTTTTTCTTGGAAAGGGTTTTTAAGGAGGCAAACTTCCTGGGTCGCCTTGCTCCCTTTGTGTTTACGGGTGGTAGCGGGATGTTCGCTGGTTACAAGTTTATTCTTGTTTATTCCTAGTTAGTTGATTTGTAATTTAGCTAGGTTTGTTTGTGTTTATGGCCTGTCATAAACACTAGTTTATCAAGCTTTTGCTTGAGGTTAATGTGGTACTCTGCCACATTCCATTTGTACTTAACATTATTTTTGGTTATATATTTACCGGGTTATACCCTTTTACCCAAAAAAAATGTTGAAGCTGGTAAATACCCGTTGTGGGCTTCTTTGGAGAGTAATGTACGTTTGCGTATTCTTGCTGATTTGGAGGTTTTGGTTCTTGAATTTGAGGCTGAAACATTGCCTAAAGCAACTTTGACTTCTGAACCTGTTTGTGATGGTGTCAACATTTCTATTCCACGTAAAGTGGTGGAAACGGTTAGTTATCGCTTGGAACATACTCTGTATGGCTATTTTATTGGTAAAAGAATGGCGTTCCCTGTTGTCGAATACTATGCTAGGAGTAACTGGCCGAAACACGGTCTTAAAAGGATTATGATGAACTCCAAAGGCTTCTTCTTCTTTAAATTTGATACATCGGTTGGGTTAGAAGCTGTCTTGGAAGGAGGCCCCTGGATGATACGTAAATCTCCTATTATTCTCAAGAAATGGTCCTTGGATACTTGTTTGCGTAAGGAAGAGTTAACTAGCGTTCCGATTTGGGTTAAACTGCATGATGTTCCTCTTCAAGTCTTTGAAGAGGAGGGTATTCGAATGATTACTAGTTTCATTGGTAAGCTTGTCATGCTTGATTCATATACTACCTCTATGTGCAATGATTCGTGGGGTCGGAGTAGTTTTGCTAGATGTCTTATTGAGGTTAATTCTGATTCGGACTTTCTAGATACTGTGACTATTGGATTCCCTTCTCTTACGGGGGAGGGTTTTATTAAAGAGAGTATACGTGTGGAATATGAATGGAGGCCCCCCAGGTGCAACTTATGTAAAATATTTGGTCATTCTCATGATCAATGTTCTAAACAGGTGGTGAGACCTCCAACACAGGTGGTTACCCCTTCTACTGTTTCTACTTCCCATGCTGCTATTCCTAATGTGGAGTTGGATACTGATGGTTTTCAAAAGGTGGGTAAGAAGAATAGAAAGAAGAAGGGTAAAGCAAAGGCTACTAATGGGACTCAATCTGTTGGTACTTCGGTTAAACAGTTCAAATTTGTTTCTAAGGCAGCTACTACTGAACCTAAGAAGGGAGTTAATACTATAGGTAATGCATCTACATCGTCGTCTCAGTTGAAGTCTACTAATAATGCTTCTAAGGAAGTTAATATTACTACATCTAATCCGTATGGTGCATTGGTGATGGATGATGAAGATGGTGAAGATCTAGTGGTAAATGAGTTTGATGAATCGGCCAATCTATTTGCTAATACGGGGGCAAGTTCATCTCGCACGTTTTCTGCTGGCTAGCTGTTTTTTAGTTCTTTTTCTAGATGCATATTTGTTTCTACTTTTGTAAGTGCTTTTGGCATGTATTAAGCACTAGAGTTAGGTGGTTATCAAGCTTTTTAGCTTGAGGTTAATATGGTACTTCAGCCATATTTCATTAGTACTTAAATGTTTTTGGTTAATCTATTTACCAGGGTGTAGGAATAAAACTCTTTACCCAAAAAAAAAAAATTGTCCGTTACTTGAAGACAGCCGTTGTCCCTAAACGCTTGCTCACTTGAAGAGAGTAATTGCCCTTTACATGATGATAGTCGTTGTCCCTAAATGCTTGCACACTTGATAAGAGCAATTTTTTTTTTAAAGGTAAAATAGATTAAATAAAATGGAAAATTATTTACAAGAGATAGCACAAGAAAATGAAAATGGTAAGACAACCCCTACCAAAAACATATCTTGCCTAGGAAACCACAAAGACTACAAAACAGATTTGGACAAACCCCAAATCAATAACAACACACAGCAAATGTCTAAAATACATTAACCAAAACAAAAAAGGATAACCAACAATGCAACCCCCTAAAACACAATCTTGTTTATCTGAGAACACCCGTATTTTCTCTCTCCCCATGGAGAAATCCGGCCACCATATTTTGCTCAATTTCCGGTCATAAAATCCAATAACATATGTCCTCTCTATCCTTTAATGATTCTTTTCATTCTAGGGTATGCAATACATATTGTTGTTGTGATTTTTATTTAACAGATATGGTGGCCGTCCTTTTAATTGATCTATATCTATTGATTTCTTCATGGTTATGTCTAATACCTATCCCTAACCAATTGTGCTATCTAGATCTGTTGATCGTTATTCTTTTTGTTAGTGGATCTGGTGGTTTTTTGTGGCGGCTCATTAGGGTTTGTGATTTTTTATCACAAATCTGTTCGTTTTTATGGATACTTTTATTATCTAGCCGCCTTTTGGGTGATGATCGCTGCCTTTTATCCTCTACAATACTTAAGTCGGTTTAAAGTTTCTTTAAATCGTTTATCTACCATGGGGCGATCTGTTGGGTTCTATGTGATCGCTGCATGTTCCTAAAGCCTATATGTCGGTTTATATCGATTATATATACATGGTGCGATCTGGTTTTGTCTTGGTCGATTCTTCTATAACTCTTTTTTAGGGTTACTGATCTGGTCGATTGGACTGTTTATGGCGCTTCAATGATGAATGGAACCCTATTTTTAGGGTTTTGTCTACTTTATTTGCTGGAAGTATACCTTGTTTGGGTATTGATTTCTTGCTGGTACTTTTTTTGGTGCGCATGTTCTTAGTTTGCTGGATGTTAGTGGTTAATGGGTTTGAGAGAGATGGAAGTTGTTACACATCGTTGGCTGTTTGATCATTCAACCCTTGTTTTAGGGTTTGTTATTCAATGAATCTTATCCGATTGTGTAATGCCATTGATGGGTGCTGTTTTACTTGGAAGCTAGGGTTCGTATGGACCCTATGGTGAGTTTCTTGGCTCGTATATCACATGGACCTGATTGTTGTTATGCATTGTTTATTTTCTGGTCTGGTGTGCGAAGGAATTGGATGGTGTGGAAGCATTGTGACTTGATCATTGGTTGTCTTCTTGTACTTCACTCGGATTGGTTGGAAGATTGGTTCAAGTTATTATATGCTGGAAGGTAGGGTCGATTAGACCATGATTATGTTTCAAATTCGATTTGCTACGGTTTTCACTCTTATTAGGTTATTAGATTATGCAATTTGCATAATACTAATAGAAGACGCAAATGGATTTGTCTTGGTATTGATGGAAGTTAAGTTTGTGGGGACTCTTGTTCAAAACCCCATTCACACGATGCCATGCAGTTTGGGTACATATGTTTCTATCTTACTGATGTTATGGCGATGGTGGAGGATTTGTTTGTGGTGTTTGCTACTACAAACATATTTTTTGTTGAAGATCGCATGGATGTTTATTTGTTGATTCTTCATGGAAGTTAAGGTGGACCGCCATAGTGATATAGAAGGCTCAAGTGCTTTTCTTGAGTAGTATTGTCATATTTTATGTACTTTGGTCATTAGTGGTAGGTTCATTTTATTGTAAGTTATAAGAATGGTGTGTCATTCTTATATTCGAGTCTGTAAGTGTCCTAAGGGACTGAGGTGAGGGATATCACCCTCATCCTATGTACCTCAACGTTTTTTGGAGTAATGCATTTTACCGGGGTGAATTAACCCTTTTACCCAAAAAAAAAAGGATAACCAACAATGCAACCCCCTAAAACACAACCTTAGTATAAGACATGCTTGATCTAAAACCATACCCATACTCTGAATACATGGACAATTACAAAGGGACCAACCAATGTAATGCCAAACATCACCATATGAGTATAGAATATAGAAAGCTAAATTACTAAGGCTAAGCAAAAAGGGGGAATACAATATATAACAGCATACTGATGCAGCAAAGATGACCAGATAGCAGCCCATAAAATCACAATATCTCCAATCTCCAAAAAGTCTTGATCCCAAAATAACCCATATCCCAAGCAACTTCAACCTTCTGATAACAGCAATGAATATAGAAGAATCTTCAAATAAGAGATCACCCAAACTATCCTGTCTCATTAAAAAACCTTGGAATATAAAAACCCCATGGGAAAACTTTGCACAAGGAAAAAGAGTACAGGACCTGAAAATGTCATTAGTGCAGAAAAACACAAGCATAAAAACAAACATATGAGCATTCCAAAACAAAATATGCAAGTGCACACCTTGAACATCATCAAGACAATACCAGAAAGCCAGCGCAAAGATAAAAAAATCCCAACTGTAGAGCATAGCAATCTGATCTGCACTCTTCACAAGAAAAAACAAAAGACCAGCGCAGTCATTATGATTCGGTTCTGTAGTGCATAGCCTACTATTCTCCAAACAACCAACCAGTAAGCCAGCGCAGAAGCTAACCATAAATGCTGTAGTGCATAGCCAATTGTATAACATCCACCAAATACCCATACAAGAAGACCAGCGCAGGCTATTTGCAAAAGGCCAAAAGAAATGCATACCTAAAGCATCTGGAACTTCAACTACCCCAGAATAACTGTAAGAAGACATACCTTGGGTCAAGCTTACACCTGTAGTATATAGCCCACTCATAAAAAACCAAATCTTCATTTCTTTAAATGCAATCATGAAGAGGGGTGAATCATCACAGTAAGCAATCACCCAAAGACCTTGCCTCATTAAAAAACCTTGCCCAAGCAAAACCCTGAGGGAAAACTTAAAACAAGGAAAAAGAGTACAAGGTTTGTTTGTGTTAGAGTAACAAATACAACAGTCAACAAGGCCCCAATACCAAGTATCACAAACAGCCCTATACCCCAAATAATGCTTAAGAAGATCCTCAAATATGAATCTAATGACAAACTGAATAGAGAAAACCAAATAACCAGCAAACCTGATAGACAAATTCAGCAAAACCCATCTGCATAACCAACCACAGATCTGCAAATACCCATGACCAAAGCAAAACAAAAGACCAACGCAGAGGTTCAGATTCGGTTCTGTAGTGCATAGCCTATTATTCTCCAAACATCCAAAAAATAGGCCAGCGCAGAAGCTAATCAAACACTCTGTAGTGCATAGCCAATTGTACAAAAACCACCAAGCACCCATAATAGTAGACCAGCGCACAAACCAAAACAACCATCTGATCCAGCATAGAGAGAAGACATAATCATCACAATCAAAAACTTGATTACATCTCCAAAACCCTGTGCCCAAGCTGAACCAACAGACCCAAAATTTACGAAAGTCAACGGGTCTGAAATCCAGATCAGTAAGCAAGTTAAACTTGTTAGCAATGAAATACAAAGTGTAGTACCAAATACCCTTTTTAAGCCACCAAAAATTCCAGCAAAATCTCCACAACTGCCACAAGCTCAATAGCAGCTTGTGCAGACCACAAACATACAGCAGCAACTAAAAATAACGCACACAACTCAATATGATCATGTGCATAACAAGCCCCCACACAGGTTTACGTAACACCATTATCACCACCATTTTTACACCTACTATCACAACCATTACTACTTTTCAACTTAATCTTCCAAATGTCAGCAGCCTTCTCCGCTTCCAACGAACGATTAATCTTTAAACCCATCAACTTATGCCTAACAGTATCAACAATAATCTTAAACACACACCTCCTCAGTCCTAAAGTCATTTTGGAAAATCCTAATGTTTCTTTCTTGCCATAAGAAGTAGACAGCAGCACTAAACACCAATCGCTGAATCACACTCCAAATAGAATTCTTAGCAGTTCTAATAGAAATCCCCGAAACAATCTCAGCCCATATAAAAGAAACATCATCAAGCCTACATAAAGGCTTAAGATTATCCCAAACATTCTTAGAAAAGCTACACTTAAAGAACAAATGACTATGGCTCTCATTATCATTATTACATAACGGGCACAATGTACTAGAAACATTAAACCACTTTGAAATCCTATCCGTGGTTTTAAGCCTACCTCTCATCGCCATCCAAAGCACAAAAGCATGTCTAGGAATGCATTGAGTGAACCAAAACATGCTTGTGCCAAATAACTTTAGGGCTATCTAACCTTAACGCTTTCCATGCTTCCTTAACACTAAACACCACTTCCTCATTATTCTTATTAACCCACACAACCCTATCATCATAGTCATCTAACAAGGTGGGGACAGGAACATTCAAAACCTCACCAAACAAGTTATTCCATTCCTGAGGCCATTTCCAGCCATTACTATCAATCCAATCAGCAACTTTATCATTAACATCAATGCCATGCTCAGTTAGAAAACTAAGAGTAATGAGTTTACATAAAGGACCATTGGTGTGCCACTTATCGAACCACATAGAGCAAGTTTTACCATTACCCAATCTATAAGCAACAAAAGAACGGATCTTATCCCTAAGGCCAAGAATCTGATTCCAACTCCATGCTCCATGTGCGGGATTAATATCAAACCAAATATTCCTACCATTAACCCTATAAGCATGTACCCACTTTACCCACAAAGAGTCCTTCTTACTAATAACATTCCATAGGTACTTGGCCATTAAAGCCTGATTCATGATCCTAAGCGGTTTAAGGCCAAGGCCACCTTGATTCTTTGGTTTACAAATATCTTTCCAAGACACACTAGCAATCCCACTCCCATCACCCCCACCAGACCACAAAAACTTCTTACATAGCTTATCAATACTATCACAGATATGGGCAGGAAGAATAAACATAGAGGCCCAGTAAACATGAAGAGAAGCAAGCACAGATGAGATTAATTGAAGCCTACCCGCAAACGACAAGGACTTATTTCTCCAATCATTAATCCTGTTTTTAACTTTTTCAATCAACACTCTACAATCATTGTTGCCAATTCTCTTACCCGTCAAAGGAATACCCAAATACTTCAAATGGAGCTCACCAATCCTAAAAGGCATAGCAAGAAGGATCCTATCTCTAATCGGATCAGGAACACCACCAAAAAAAGCAACACTCTTAACTAAACTAGGGAACAGACCTGAGCACATAGTGAACTCATCTAAAGCCCTCCTAAGAATACTAGTAGAAACCTCATCCCCATGGCAAAGTAATAGAAGGTCATCCGCAAAACATAAATGGGTCAATTGAAGTTTTTTACACCCCCAATGATATTGAAACCTATCATCCCTCCTAATATGTCTTTTCAACATCATATTAAACACCTCCATAACAATAGTAAACAAATAAGGCGACATGGGATCACCCTGCCTCAGCCCACGTTTACTTTTAAAAAACCCATGTAACTCCCCATTAATACAAATAGAAAAAGAGGCAGTAGTAAGACATACCATGATCCAATGTATCATAGAACTGTGGAAGCCAAAATGAAAGAGAATCTTCTTCAAGAAATCCCAATTCACGGTATCATAGGCCTTCTGAATGTCCACCTTAAACGCACATTTACTAGTAGTACGCTTCCAGCTATATCCCTTTAAGAACTCCTGAGCAAGAAGGATGTTGTTACTAATCTGTCTTCCCGGGATGAAGGCACTTTGGTTACTGTCAATTAGGCTGCACAGACCTTCCTTAAGCCTATTCGTGATAACTTTGCTGATGCACTTGTACATAACATTACCACAAGCGATGGGTCTGTAGTCGGACACTTTCAAAGGAACTTGCATCTTGGGGATAAGAGAGATAAGGTTAGCATTAAATTCCCCAAGAAGTTTACCCGAACTGAAAAATTCTTTAACTGCAGCACAAACATCAACACTGACAATGCTCCAAGCCGCTTTTAAAAAATTAGATGTAAATCCATCCGGACCAGCAGCTTTATCATCATCAATACTAAACATAGCCTCTTTAACTTCAATATCAGAAACAGGTCTAACCATGCTTAAAGCAATAGAAGGATCAAGCTTCTTAATGAATAAGTCATCACAGTCATCAATTGGAATAACTTCATCTTCAACCCCTAAGAAATTTTGAAAGTGGTTAACAAAACACCCCGTGACATCATCACCATGAAACTTATTACCCTGCTCATCACACACCACTTGGATCCTACTCTTACACACCCTACTTTTGAGCACATTATGAAAATAAGATGTGTTTTGATCCCCATCCTTTAACCACTGAATCTTAGTTTTCTGCCTAAGAAGGTTTGCCTCATCCATAACCGCTTCTTGATACACTCTGCAATAAATATATTCCTCTTCTCTAAGGCTGCTATTATTAGGGTCCTTATCTAAACTTTGTTGAACTCTCTTAAGCTCCATTCTCAAAACTTTCACCTTATCAAACACATTCCCATTAACCCTGTTCATATTTCTCAAATGCCTTTTCATATTTTTCAGTCTCTTGGCCAGAATAAACATATGAAAACCTTGAACTTCAATACCCCAATTACTTCTAACGGTAGGAATAAATGAATCCTTATCAGCAAGAAAATTAGCAAAACGGAACGACCTAGGCTTAACCGGTTTAGCCAAAGAGTAGTTCAAGATAACAGGGCAATGGTCCGAAGTAACAAAAGGAAGGAACTCAGCAAAACAGCTATCAAAAGAAGATATAAAACTGATATTACCCAAGGCTCTATCTAACTTCTTAAGGATACCAGTTTCAGGGTCACAACGCTTTTGTATCCAAGTATAGAACATACCTTTGCTAGCAATATCATCAAGCTCCAATAACTCTAAACAATTTCTGAAATCATTCATATCTTTATCTATGGCAGTAGTAACATCAGAACAATCACCAATGTTTAACGCCACATTAAAGTCCCCCAAAAGAACCCACGGCTCACCCTTGACATAATTGTTGTGATCCACCAAGTTCTTCCACAAAGCCCTTCTTTCCCATCCTTTATTTTTAGCATAAATGAAAGATACAAATTTTTTCCTGTGATCATTAACAAAGTTGATTTCAAAATGCATAGCTTGGTCAAAATGAGAAATCAGATTAGCACCTATAACGTTAGTATCCCACCCAACCATAATCCTACAAACACTTCGGCAATCATCAATATTCGATACCCAAGTCCAGTTACCAAACATGCTATCACCAACAGTCTTGACAGATTTTTTCCTAAGATGGGTTTCAACCACTGCACACATACATAAACCTTCCTCTCTAATAAGCGAAATCACTTCGTCTTGCCTGGTTGTATGAGACAGACCACGGACATTCCAAGCACCAATTTTACCTATCATTGAATAGTTGAGGGATGTGATGCAAAAGCACCACTATTCTGCGCCATAGATGTATCAACATCATTAACAACTTCATTCTGTACCATGAACTGAGCAGAGCCTGTAGTAACCTCCTCCACTTCATTAATAGAGTTAGAACAAGCTACATCTGCTGTGTGACTATTAATCTTGTCACTTCTAATCTCATCACATCTGCTCGAGAAATATTCCAACATATCATCAGTCCACATACCTTTACGAACACTATCAAGAGGCTTATTGGATAAGAGAAAAAGATCAACTTCAGCAAAACCTCTCTCCCTTTGCAAACCCTCCACTTTAGCTAACTCCGCACGATATGCTTCAGCATAAAACTCATCAAGTGAAAGATCGCTGCTATCATGAGTAGTTAAGACAGAGTTCTTCATCATCTTTTCAGCATTCAAATTGGCATTTTTATTGAGATTCAGGTTAAGCTGAATAATACGGTTGGTCAAATCCTTCATTTTCAGCTCCAACTGCTGTTCGGGTGAACCATTCCTCATAACACTGTCATTCCACTTAACTGTATAAAACTTTATCATTTCATCAGACTAGCCTTTAATAACACTTTCCAAAATAGGGATACCAGAATTACACGCCTTATCCACTTGAGACTTTACTTCATTCCACAACTCAGTGTTCTCATTATTATTATCTTGTCCCAAAACATCAAACCGATTACTAGTACTTACATTCTTGGACCCCAACACATCATTAGAACTCCCACTATCACCACTTTTGTTACTACTACCATTCTTGTTACCAGTTTTGTTACCCATATTCTTTTTCGGCACATTCTTCTTAGTTCCAACATTCCCACTGTTACGATTTCCTTCATTACTACTAACACCCTCATCAACCTTACCCTTGTCCTTATTAGCAGGCTGCCCATTATCATTCACAACAACACTCTCATCCACATTACCTACATTACTGTTATTGACAGGTTCAAATCTCTTATTTGTCTCCTTATTACCCACATTGCCCACATTAGAATTACTTGTATTGTTATAACCTGCCCTATAACGATTGACACTCCTTCTAACATTGTAGCCACCAAATGACCCTTGATGTACCTTATTCCCTACACCACTACCATTCCTACGATTATTAGCAGTTTTCCACCCCTCATCACCATCACCATTACCATTACCACCCCCTCATTATTATTAACATTCTTCATATCAGTAGGTTTCACAGTTTCACCTTCCTTGTTACCAGCTCTAACCGTGTTAACCTTTCTAGCACATTCGCTTAGGTAGTGCCCAAATATCTTACATTCCTCACAACGTGGTGGGACCCAAGCGTACTCAACCCACAGCTTTAAAATTTTGCCCAAGCTTTCATACCACAGCTCAACATTGTCTACTAAAGCCTTACTAGAATCAATCTCCACTAGAACCCTGGCGAACGATGCTCTTCCATATGGCTTCTCACAAATGGAGGTTGTCATCCTGTCCATGATTATCGGAATACCAATACTGCTTACAATCCTGCTGATACCCTCAACATTCCATGCTTCCAAGGGGATATCATAAATTTTAACCCAAACCGGAACCTTTGTAACTTCAGGTTTTGACATACATAGTCCTGGTTCCCACTTTTTCACGAATAATGGCTTATTATCAACTAACCAAGGACCATTTTCAATAACAAGCTCCATCCCATCCCTAGACTTAAAATTGAAAAAACACATCCCATTTTGATTCATGACAACATCCTCCAACTGATACAGTCGCCACATTTTCTTCAAATGGTAAACAAGATCTCTATAGTTCATACGGAAACCAACAAAAAACCCAACCACAGAATTACCCCATCTTTTGCAACCTTCTTCTAAAATCGGATCCATTTTAGCAACTACACGGCCTTCGCCAATAACTGATGTAGGAACAAAATGAAGTTTATTACTTCCATTACCACCAAAGCTCCTTGCAACAGCATCACAAAATGATCTATTGTTCTTCTCAACCACATTCTCAGCCATCACGCTATCTTTCACTACACTACTCTCACCTGCTACAAAATTCCTAACAGCCCCATCATCCGTACCTAAACCACTAACTTTCCCATTAACTTTAAACACACCAGGAACCTTCACATCCCCAAATCTCACTTTAGTAGGACTTTTAGGTTTACTAGACACAGGGTGAGGATTCAGGACAGGGTTTTCCACAACTGGAACAGGAATATCAGGCATAACATTGCTAACATTAGGCTTATTAACACTACCCTTATCACCAACAGACTTAGTACTAACAGATGCAGACCCATTATTCAAACTATCAGCAATTTCATCAATAATATCCCTCTTACTACCCTCATAATTACCAGAAATAGTATCATTAACAGAAAATTCCTTACCAGCCTCAGATCTATCACCAACACTTCCCAAATCATCCATACCCGAAACAGAACCTCCCAAGTCCTCACAACCCTCAGTAGACTCAGAAACCCCATCTTCATACACCGAATCATCCATTTCCATAGCTCCATCATTACTTTTTGAAGCAGATCTCAAACTAACCTTTCTGAAAGTGCTTTTAGGAGTATTACCAAGCATATTCGCATGTTTCATAGCAGATTTACTTAATGGATTCATTGTTCTTGTTGTTTTTTTAGCTTTCAGAGATGAATCCGTCCTATTAGAGGACGGAAAAGGGTTGGAATCATGTTTTGAATCAGACATAGTGATTAATGAATCAAAAACATGATAAATCCAGAGATTGAAAGATGAAATGAAATGGAAACGTTGAACAGTGAAAGTGGAGTAGATAACAGAAATTGAAATTATAAACCTAGGATGGATGATGTTTGATATTATTAAATTGAAAGCGGACAAAGATCTACAGTAGAAGGATTTATTATTAAGATTGATTTATGAAAATAAAATGAAATTTAAGGTATAGATGAACAGTGATTGATGAGAAAATACGTATGAAACCCTAATCTCCAATTTCGCCCATAGTAGAGAGAGAATACTTGATAAGAGCAATTGTCACTTACATGATGAGAGCCGTTCACCCAAAAGGCTCACTTTATGAGGGCAATTGTCCCTTACATGATGAGAGCCATTGTCACTAAAGGCTCACTTGATAAGAGCAACTGTCTGTTACTTCATAAGAGCCGTGGTCCCTAAGTGTTCACACACTTGATTAGAACAATTCTCACTTACATTCTGAGAGCCGTTGTCCCTAAAGGCTCACTTAATGAGAGCAATTGTCCTTTACATGATGAGAGCCGTTGTCCCTAAAGGCTCACTTGATTAGAGCAATTGTCCGTTCCTTAATGAGAGTCATTCTCCCAAAACTCTGGCTCACTTGATGAGAGCAATTTCCCTTTACATGACAAGATTCGTTGTCCCTAAATGCTTGTACACTTGATAAGAGCAATTGTCACTTACATGATGAGAGCCGTTGTCCCTACAGGCTCACTTTATAAGAGTAATTGTCCCTTACATGATGAGATCGATTGTCCCTAAAAGCTCACTTGATGAGAGCAATTGTCCCTTAATTGATGAGAGCCGTTGTCCCTAAACGCTTTCTCACTTTATGAGAGCATTTGCCACTTACATGATGAGAGTCGTTGTCCAATAAGAGCAATTGTCACTTACATGATGAGAGCCGTTCTCCCAAAAGGCTCACTTTATGAGGGCAATTGTCCCTTACATGATGAGAGCCATTGTCCCTAAAGGCTCACTTGATAAGAGCAATTGTCCGTTACTTGATGAGAGCCGTTGTCCCTAAATGCTTTCTCACTTTATGAGAGCAATTGCCATTTACATGATGAGAGCCGTTGTCCCTAAATGCTTGCATACTTGATAAGAGCAATTGTCACTTACATGATAAGAGCCGTTCTCCCAAAAGGCTCACTTTGTGAGGGCAATTTTCCCTTACATGATGAGAGCCATTGTCCCTAAAGGCTCACTTGATAAGAGCAATTGTCCGTTACTTGATGAGAGCCGTTGTTCCTAAATGCTTGCTCACTTGATGAGATTACATGATGAGAACCGTTGTCCCTAAGTGTTCACACACTTGATAAGAACAATTCTCACTTACATGATGAGAGCCATTGTCCATAATGGCTGACTTTATAAGGGCAATTACCCCTTACATGATGAGAGCAGTTGTCCGTTACTTGAAGAGTGTCGTTGTCCCTAAACACTTGCTCACTTGATAAGAGCAATTTCCCTTTACATGATGAGAGTCGCTGTCCCTAAATGATTGCACACTTGATAAGAGCAATTGTCACTTACATGAAGAGAGCCGTTGTCCCAAAAGGCTCACTTTAGGAGGGCAATTTTCCTTTACATGATGAGAGCCAATGTCCCCAAAGGCTCACTTCATAAGAGCAATTGTCCGTTACTTGATGAGAGCCGTTGTTCCTAAATGCTTGCTCACTTGATGAGAGGAGTTGCCCCTTACATGATGAGATCCGTTGTCCCTAAGTGATAAGAACAATTCTCACTTACATGATGAGAGTTGTTGTCCCTAAAGGCTCATTTTATGAGAGCAATTATCCCTTACATGATGAGAGCCGTTGTCCCTAAAGGCTCTCTTGATGAGAGCAATTTCCCTTTACATGACGAGAGTCGTTGTCCCTAAATGCTTGCACACTTGATAAGATCAATTGTCACTTAAATGATGAGAGCCGTTGTCCCTAAAGGCTCACTTGATGAGTGCAATTGTCCCTTACTTGATGAGAGTCGTTGTCCCTAAATGCTTTCTCACTTTATGAGGGTAATTGTCCCTTACATGATGAGATCCTTTGTCCCTAAAGGCTCACTTGATGCGAGCAATTGTCCCTTACTTGATGAGAGCCGTTGTCCCTAAATGCTTTCTCACTTTATGAGAGTAATTGCCATTTACATGATGAGAGTCGTTGTCCCTAAATGCTTGCAAACTTGATAAGAGCAATTGTCACTTACATGATGAGAGTCGTTCTCCCAAAAGGCTCAATTTATGAGGGCATTTTTTTTTTACAAAGGTAAAATTGATTAAATAAAATGAAAAGTTATATACAAGAGATAGCACAAGAGAATGAAAACGGTAAGACAACCCCTACCAAAAACATTTCTTGCCTAGGAAACAAAAAAACTACAATAAGATTTGGACAACCCCTAATCAATAACAAAGAGCTGCAAATGACTAAAGATCACTAACCAAAACAAAACAAGATAACCAACAAGGCAACCCCCTAAAACCAGTCTTAGCATAAGGCAAGCTTGATCTAAAACCATACACATACTCTGAATACATGGACAATTACAAAGGGACCAACCAATGTAATGCCAAACATCACCATATGAGTATAGTTCATAGAAATCTAATCTGTTAGGACTAAGCAAATGAGGAAAAACCAACAATAGCAGCCATAATAATGTAGCATAGATACTCCAAATAGCAGCAGCCAAAACCGTACAAAAACCACAAAGCTGTAAGGATTCTTCAGCAGGCTTAATCACAAAATAACCCATATCATCCTAAGTAACTTCAAACCTTCTGATAACATCAATGAAAGTGGATGAATCATCAAGCAACAGATCACCCATTCTATCCTGTCTCGTTAAAAAACCTTGGCAAATAAAAACCCTGTGGGAAAACTTTGCACAAGGAAAAAGAGTACAGGAGATGTAAATGTCATTAGTGCAGGAAATGCAAGCATAGAAACCATAAGAAACAACAATCCAAAACAGCCTATGCAAAACCTGGACATGAACATTAACAATCCCAAAACAGATGGCCAACGCAAAAGTTAAGCAATAACTTCTGTAGTGCATAGCAACATGTACAATACTCCTCACAAACCAATCCAAAATATTAGTAAACCATATCAAATAACACTGACCCAACATATCACAAACTAACCCATAACCCACATCAGAATACAAACCAAACCTGGTGCAAAAGCACAAGACCGTCTCAATGATCATTAACCACTTTAGATACAACTTGTGAGATGCCAATTCCAAATCAGTGCACCAACACATGGGAAACCACAGAGGAAAATAGTCAAAACTGCCAAACCCATAAAACTTGGTAATATTCCAAGAACTAATAGTCCTCAAAAGGCCCTCACTAGAACTGGAATACACCAAGTCCCATCAATGACGTTTGACTAAAATCATGTTAGCCATCCAAAACCACTGTCTGATCAGGCATAGAGAAACAACAACATCATCACAGTCAAAAGTTTGATTGCAGCACCAAAAACCAGTTCCCAAACATATCCAGCAAACCTATAAAACATAAGAAACAAAAATCCTGCAAAAAATCAAGAAACAAACTAACCCTGCATAATGATGGTTAGAAGTTTGGATCAAAATAAAATACCAAGCACCATGCAACATATCCCAAACTGGCCCAACCTTATAACCTGAACACAGTCTAATCCAGATGCATAATAGAACAGCATCATCATCACAATCAAAGGTTTGGTTGCAACTCCAAAAACCCGTACCTGGACAGAACCAACAAAACCAGCCCACACAAACATCAACGGGCCTTTTAAAGGAATTATCCAAAACCAAATCAGTGCACAAACCCATCAAATACAACAAAAACTCAGATCCAAAGTAGAACATCAGACCCAAGAATCATAAACATCAGCAGGCCTATACAAGTTACAAAACCACATAAAACTAGCATAAGCCCCGTTAATAAAGAAAGTACAGATGTTGTCCCAAATACCCTGTTTAAGCCACCAGCACCTCCATCCAAACCTCCACAACTGCCATAAGCTCAATGCCAGCTTGTGCAGACCACAAACACACAGCAGCAACCATAAACATTGCACACAACTCAATGTGATCATGTGCAGAACAAGCCCCCACACAGGTCTACGTAACACGATTATCACAACCATTTTTACTCCTATTATCACCACCATTACTACTTTTCAACGGAATCTTCCAAATGACAGTAGCCTTCTCCACTTCCAAAGAACGTTTTATCTTTAAACCCAACACCTTATGTCTAACTGTATCAACAATTATCTTAAACACTGTCTCCTCAGTCCTAAAATCATTTTGGAAAGTCCTAATGTTTCTTTCTTGCCATAAGAAATAGACTGCAGCACTAAACACCAATCTCTGAATGACGCTCCAAATAGAATTATTGGCAGTTTTAATTGAAATCCCCGAGACAATCTCAGCCCATATACAAGAAACATCATCAAGCCTACATAAAGGCTTAAGATTATCCCAAACATTCTTAGAAAAATCACACTTAAAGAACAGATGACTATGGCTCTCATTATCATTTTTACATAAAGGGCACAAGGTACTAGAAACATTAAACCACTTGGAAATCCTATCTGTGGTTTTAAGCGTACCTCTCATCACCATCCAGAGCACAAAAGCATGTCTAGGAATACATTGAGTGAACCAGACGTGCTTGTGCCAAATAACTTTAGGGCTATCTAACCTTAACGCTTTCCAAGCTTCCTTTACACTAAACACCACTTCCTCATTCTTCTTATTAACCCACAAAACCATATCATCACAGTCATCTAACAAGGTGGGGACAGGAACATTCAAAACCTCACCAAATAAATTATTCCATTCATGAGGCCATTTCCATCCATTACTATCAATCCAATCAGCAACCTTGTCATTAACATCAATACCATGCTCAGTGAGAAAACTATGAGTGATGAGCTTACATAAAGGACCATTGGTGTGCCACTTATCAAACCACATAGAGCAATTCTTACCATTACCCAATTTATAAGCAACAAAAGAACGAATCTTATCCCTGAGGCCTAGAATCTGATTCCAACTCCACGCTCCATGTGCAGAATTAACATTGAACCAAATATTCCTATCCTTTACCCTATAAGCATGTACCCATTTCACCCACAACGAGTCCTAAACATTCCAAAGATACTTGGTCATTAAAGCCTGATTCATGATCCTAAGAGGTTTAAGGCCAAGACCACCTTGATTTTTGGGTTTACAAATATCTTTCCAAGAAACACTGGCAATCCCGCTCCCATCACCCCCACCAGACCACAAAAATTTCTTACACAGCTTATCAATACTATCACAAATATAGGCGGGAAGAATGAACATAGAGGCCCAGTAAACATGAAGTGAAGCAAGCACAGAGGAAATTAATTGAAGCCTACCCGCAAAAGACAAGGATTTATTTCTCCAATCATTAATCCTATTCTTGACTTTTTCTATCAACACTCTACAATCGCTGTTGCAAATTCTCTTACCTGTCAAAGGAATACCCAAATATTTCATAGGGAGCTCACCAATACTAAATAGCATAGCAAGAAGAATCCTATCCCTAATCGGATCAGGAACACCACCAAAAAAGGCAACGCTCTTAGCTAAACTAGGGAACAGACCAGAGCACATAGTGAACTCATCTAAAGCCCTCCTAAAGATAGAAGCAGAAATCTCATCCCCATGACAAAGTAATAATAAGTCATCCGCAAAACATAAATGATTCAACTGAAGTTTCTTACACCCCCAATGGTAATGTAACCTATTATCCCTCCTAATTTGTCTTTTCAACATCATATTGAAAACCTCCATAACAATAGTAAACAAGTAAGGTGACATGGGGTCACCCTGCCTTACACCTCGTTTACTTTTAAAAAACCCGTGTATCTCCCCATTAATAAAAATAGAAAAAGAAGCAGTTGTAAGACATACCATAATCCAGTGTATCATAGAACTGTGGAAACCAAAATGAGAGAGAATCTTCTTCAAGAAATCCCAATTCACGGTATCAAAGGCCTTCTGAATGTCCACCTTAAACGCACATTTTCTAGCAGTATGCTTCCAGCTATACCCCTTCAAGAACTCCTGAGCAAGAAGGATGTTGTCACTGATCCGTCTTCCTGGGATGAACGCGCTTTGGTTACTGTCAATTAGGCTACACAGACCTTCCTTAAGCTTGTTCGTGATAACTTTGCTGATGCACTTGTAAATAACATTACCACAAGCAATGGGTCTATAGTCGGACACCTTCAAAGGAACTTGCATCTTGGGGATAAGAGAGATAAGGTTAGCATTTAATTCCCCAAGAAGTTTTCCCGAACTGAAAAATTCTTTAATCGCAGCACAAACATCAACACTCACAATGCTCCAAGCCGCTTTAAAAAACTTAGATGTAAATCCATCCGGGCCAGCAGCTTTATCTTCATCAATACTGAACCTCGCCTCTTTGACTTCAATATCAGAAATAGGTCTAACCATGGTTAAAGCAATAGCAGGATCAAGTTTCTTAATGAATAGATCGTCACAGTCATGTATGGGAATGACTTCGTCTTCAACCCCTAAGAAATTTTGAAAGTGATTAACAAAACACCCCAGGACATCATCACCATGAAACTTATTACCCTGTTCATCACACACCACTTGAATCCTACTCTTACACGCCCTCCTTTTGAGCAAATTATGAAAGTAAGACGTGTTTTGATCCCCATCTTTTAACCATTGAATCTTAGTTTTCTGCCTAAGTAGGTTCGCCTCATCCATAACCGCTTCTTGATACGCTCTGCAATAGATATATTCCTCTTCTCTAAGGCTGCTATTATTGGGGTCTTTATCTAAACTTTGTTGTACTCTCTTGAGCTCAACTCTCAATGCTTTCACCTTATTGAACACATTCCCATTAACCCTGTTCATATTTCTCAAATGTCTTTTCATGTTTTTCAGCCTTTTAGCCAGAATAAACATATGAAAACCCTGAACTTCAATACCCCAATTGTCTCTAACAGTAGGAATAAATTATTCCTTTTTAGCAAGAAAATTAGCAAAGCGGAACGACCTAGGCTTAACAGGTTTGGCCAAAGAGTAGTTCAAAACAACAGGACAGTGGTCCGAAGTAACAAATGGAAGAAACTCAGCAAAACAGCTATCAAAAGAGGATATAAAACTGATATTACCTAATGCTCTATCTAACTTCTTAAGGATACCAGTTTCAGGGTCACGACGCTTTTGTATCCAAGTATAGAACATACCTTTGCTAGCAATGTCATCAAACTCCAATAACTCTAAACAATTTCTGAAATCTTCCATATCTTTGTCTATGGCAGTAGCAACATCAGAACAATCACCAATGTTTAACGCAACATTAAAGTCACCCAAAAGAACCCATGGCTCACCCTTGACATAATTGTTGTGATCCACCAAGTTCTTCCATAAAGCCCTTCTTTCCCACCCTTTATTTTTAGCATAAACAAACGAGACAAATTGTTTCCTGTGATCATTAACAAAATTGATTTCAAAGTGGCATAGCTTGGTCAAAATGGGAAATCAAATTAGCACCTATAACGTTAGTATCCCACCCAACCATAATCCTACAAACACTTCTGCAATCACCAATATTCGACACCCAAGTCCAGTTACCAAACATACTATCACCAACAGTCTTGACAGATTTTTTTCCTAAGATGTGTCTCAACCACTGCACACATACATAGACCTTCCTCTCTAATAAGCGAAACCACTTCATCTTGTCTGGTTGTTTGAGACAGACCACGAACATTCCAAGCACCAATTTTAACTATCATTGAACAGTTGAGGGGTGTGATGCAAGAGCACCACTATTTTGCGCCATAGAAATATCAATATCATTAACGACTTCATTCTGCACCATGAACTGAGCAGAGCCTGTAGTAACCTCCTCCACTTCATTAATAGAATTAGAACAAGCTACATCGTATGACCATTAATCTTGTCACTTCTAATCTCACTACTTAAGAAATATTCCAACATATCATCAGTCCAAATATCTTTACGATCATTATCAAGAGGCTTATTGGATAAGAGAAAAAGATCAACTTCAGTAAAACTTCTCTTCCTTTGCAAACCCTCCACTTTAGCTAACTCCGCACGATATGCTTCATCGAAAAACTTGCTAAATGAAGCATCACTATTACCTTGAGAAGTCAAGACAGAGTTCTGCATCATTTTTTCAGCATTCAACTTAGCATTACTATTAATGTTCCGGTTAAGCTGAATAATACGATTGGACAAATTCTTCACTTTCAATTCCAATTGCTGTTCGAGTGAACCACTCCTCATAACTCTATCATTCCACTTAACCGTGTAAAACTTGACCATGTCATCAGGCCATCCTTTAATAACACTTTCCAAAATAGGAACACCAGAATTACAAGCCTTATCCACTTGAGACATCACTTCATTCCACAACTCAGTGTTCTCACTAATATTATCTTGTCCCAATATATCAAACCGATTACTAGTACTTACATTCTTAGACCCCAACACTTCTTTAGAACTACCACTATCACCACTTTTGCTACTAATACCATTCTTGTTACCAGTCTTGTTACCCATATTCTTTTTCGGCACATTCTTCTTAGTTTCAACATTCCCACTGCTATGGTTTCCTTCATTACTACTAACACCCTCATCTACCTTACCCTTGCCCTTATTAGCAGGCTGCCCATTATCATTCACAACAACACTCTCATCTACCTTACCTACATTACTGTTATTGACAGGTTCAAACCTCTTATTTGCCTCCTTATTACCCACATTGCCCACATTAGTATTACTTGTATTGTTATAACCTCCCCTATTATCATTGAAACCCCTTCTAACATTGTAGCCACCAAATGTCCCTTGACGAGCATTATTCCCAACACCCCTACCATTCCTACGATTGGCAGCAGGTTTCCACCCCTCATCACCATCACCATTACCCACCCCCTCATTATTGTTACCCTTCTTCATATCAGCAGGCTTTATAGTTTCACCTTCCTTGTTAACAGCTCTAATCGTGTTAACCTTTCTAGCACATTCGCTTAAATAGTGCCCAAATATCTTACATTCCACACAACGTGGTGGAACCCAAGAATATTCAACCCACAGCTTCAAGACCTTACCCAAACTTTCATACCACAGTTCAACATTATCGACTAAAGCCTTGCTAGATCAATTTCGACAAGAACCCTAGCAAATGAAGCCCTACCATACGGCTTCTCACAAATAGATGTAGTCATTCGATCCATAATAATCGGGACCCCAACTCTGCTCACAATCCTACTGATGCCTTCAGTGTTCCAAGCTTCTAACGGAATATCATAAACTTTCACCCATAACGGAACCTTAGAAACCTCAGGCTACATACACAGACCCGGCTCCCACTTTTTCACAAATAACGGTTTGTTATCAACCAACCATCGACCATTTTCTATAACCAACTACATACCATCCTTAGACTTAAAATTAAAAAAACACATACCATTCTGATTCATAATCACCTCTTCTAATTGATACAACCTCCACATTTTCTTCAACTGATACACTAAATCCCTGTAATTCATCCGAAAACCAACAAAAAAACCCACCACAGTGTTTCCCCATCTCTTACAACCCTCTTCCAAAACTGGATCCATCTTAGCCACTTCCCGACCCTCACCAATAATAGAAGGAGGGACAAAATGGACCTTGTTATTACCATTACCACCAAAACTTTTTGAAACAGCATCACGAAAAGACCTATTACCCTTTTCAACGACATTACTTTTCATCACATAATCATTAGAAACACTAGCCTCACCTGCTTCAAAATTACTTACTACACCAGTACCTTTAGCTAATTCACTTGCATTCCCACTAACATTCCCATTAAGCTTAAACATACCCGGAACCCTAACATCCCCAAAACTGACCTTAGTAGGACTTTTAGGCTTACTAGACACAGGCTGAGGATTCAGGACAGGATTATCCTCAAATGGAACAAGAATATCAGGCATAGCATTGTTAACATTAGACTCATTAACACTACCCTTATCACCAACAGGCTTAGTACTAGCAGACATAGACCCATTATTCAAACTATCAGCAATTTCATCAATAATATCCCTATTACTAACCTCATAATTAACAAAAACATTATCATTAACAAAAAATTCCTTACCAGCATCAGATCTATCACCAACACTACCCACATCATCCATACCCGAACAGGAACCTCCCAAGTCCTCACTACCCTCAATTGACTCAAAAGCCCCATCTTCATACACCGAATCTTCCATATCCATAGCTTCATCATTACTTTTTGAAGCAGATCTCATACTAACCTTTCTGAATGTGCTTTTAGGAGTTTTAGAAAGCATATTCGCATGTTTCATAGCAGATTTACTTAATGGATTCATCGTTCTGGTGGTTTTTTTAGCTTTCAGAGATGAATCCGTCCTATTAGAGGACGGAATAGGGTTGGAATCAGGTTTTGAATCAGACATAGTGATTAACGAAACAAAACCATGATAAAAACAGAGAATAAGGTGGCGATATGAAATGGAACGTTGAACAGTGAAAGTGGAGTAGATAACAGAAAGTTGAAATTATAAACCTAGGATGGATGATGTTTGTTATTATTAAATTGAAAACGGACAAAGATCTACAGTGAAGGATTTATTATTAAGATTGATTTATGAAAATAAAATGAAATTTAAGTTATAGATGAACAGTGATTGTTGAAGAAATACGGATGAAGCCCTAATCCCCAAATTCGCCCATATTAGAGGAGTTGCCCCTTACATGATGAGATCCGTTGTCCCTAAGTGATAAGAACAATTCTCACTTACATGATGAGAGTCGTTGTCCCTAAAGGCTCACTTTATGAGAGCAATTGTCCCTTACATGATGAGAGCCGTTGTCCCTAAAGGCTCTCTTGATGAGAGCAATTGCCATTTACATGACGAGAGTCGTTGTCCCTAAATGCTTGCACACTTGATAAGAGCAATTGTCACTTAAATGATGAGAGCCATTGTCCCTAAAGGCTCACTTGATGAGTGCAATTGTCCCTTACTTGATGAGAGTAGTTGTCCCTAAATGCTTTCTCACTTTATGAGGGTAATTGTCCCTTACATGATGAGATCCGTTGTCCCTAAAGGCTCACTTGATGAGATCAATTGTCCCTTACTTGATGAGAGTCGTTGTCCCTAAATGCTTTCTCACTTTATGAGAGTAATTGCCATTTACATGATGAGAGTCGTTGTCCCTAAATGCTTGCAAACTTGATAAGAGCAATTGTCACTTACATGATGAGAGTCGTTCTCCCAAAAGGCTCACTTTATGAGGGCAATTGTCCCTTACATGATGAGAGCCATTGTCACTAAAGGCTCACTTGATAAGAGCAATTGTCCGTTACTTGATGAGAGCAATTGTTCCTTTTTTTGGGTAAAGGGGAGTAATCCTGCACCCTGTTAAAATGTATTTCACCAAAAAATGTTTAAGTACAAAGGATATGGGTGAAGTTCCCCTATCTCAGCCCGTTACATAGGCACTTACATGCAAAGATCAACCAACAAAACCACTATATAAGAATGACAACCATTCTTATAACTTACAACGAAACTAACATCTATGACAATTACCACCAAAAAATAAACCAATAATAAAATGAAATCCCTACATAGGTAGAGATCCGTTGCCCTAAACGTCTTGATAATACTTCAAATCCATCTTTAATGCCCTTCAGAAAGTCTCCACCCCGGTTCACAACCAGCATGAATATAATCAACAATACACCCATCTGAGATCGACATCGAAACATGGAACTTACAAATATCCAACACACTGGTACAAGAAACATGGTATAAAAACACCATCAAAGAACCAAGTCACGTGTAGAAAAAACCGTAAATGCAGGACCCACTTCTCCTTGTACCAAACGTCCAGAAAGAACAATCCAATAATATTCAAATCCGTTGCATATGCTAGTATTATTACGCATGAAATGCACAATAAGAATTAAGATGTGCATGTGAGACAATGCAATATGGATCTGAAACTTGAAAATAGAGTTTATAAAAAACCCTAACGTCCAATAACTGAGTAATATACGCAAACATTACCCAAAGGAACCATAAACATACATCACAAGAACTAGGGTTCTGGAAACCCTAACCACCTTCGGCTTCCATCTCTCAATACCCACTAACATTGTGAATCAAGCCACAAACATACACGACAACAAAGTGTCGACTTGCAGGAACTTAACAAACCCCACGGATAGGAGTAACATGCAGATCAAAACGGACACCAAACCCATCGCATAGGATCAAACCAACAAATGAGCAGATCTAATAACACGAGCAGGTCTGATAAACATCTAATACTAACCAATGATCTCCAAATAGGGTAAAAAAACCCTAACTTACAGTAAACAAAAAGATGGCCCAAGAACGAACAGATCTCAAACTAGGGTTTTTGAACAAGAATCCTAAAAACTTGACTTACATCTCTCTCACAACCCCACGTACACAAACTTGAAATCTGATAAGAACATGCATTCTCCGACAAAACCCTAAAAAGTTTAACTTGCAGTACGTATCACTAATATCGAATGAATAATAAACTCTTATGCACGTAAAACAGCACCAATAACCAGGATACTAAAAATGAATATATGTAGCATTAAAAGCACCATCCCACGATTGAAGAACCCACAAGGAATTCGAATATAATAGTAGGATGGAATCGTTTAGCATTAAAGGCACCATCCAACGATTGAAGAACCCACAAGGAATTCAAATATAATAGTAGGATGGAATCGTTTTTAGCACTGTCCCATGAAGTAATAAAAAACGGACCCACAAGTAGTCGATTAAGCTAATAATGAAAGTATAAACCAACCAACAAACAAACCATTCAGATCTTAATAAAGTTGTTTCTAAATGCTTGCTCACTTGATGAGAGCAATTGCCCGTTACATGATGAGAGCCGTTGTCCCTATGTGTTTGCACACTTGATAAGAAGAATTCTCACTTACATGACGAGAGCCATTGTCCTTAATGGCTGACTTTATGAGGGCAATTACCCCTTACATGATGAGAGTAGTTTACCCTTACATGATGAGAGCCATTGTCCCTAAAGGCTCACTTGATAAAAGCAATTGTTCATTACTTAATGAGAGCCGTTGTCCCTAAACACTTGCTCACTTGATGAGAGCAATTGCCCTTTACATGATGAGAGCCGTTATCTCTAAGCGCTCGCACACTTGATAAGAAGAATTCTCACTTACATGATAAGAGTCGCTGTCCCTAAAGGCTCACTTTATGAGGGTAATTGTCCCTTACATGATGAGAGCCGTTGTCCCTAAAGGCTCACTTGATGAGAGCAATTGTCCGTTACTTGATGAGAGCAATTTTCTGTTACTTGATGAGAGTCGTTGTCCCCGAACACTTGTTCACTTGATGAGAGAAATTGCCCTTTACATGATGAGAGTGGTTATCACTAAATGCTTGCACAATTGATAAGAGAAATTGTCACTTACATGATCAGAGCCGTTGTCCGTAATGGCTAACTTTATGAGGGCAATTGTCCCTTACATGATAATAGCAGTTGTCCCTAAAGGCTCACTTGATGAGAGCAATTGTTCGTAAATTAATGAGAGCAGTTGTCCCTCAATTCTTTATTACTTTATGAGAGCAATTGCCATTTACATGATGAGAGCCGTTGTCCCTAAATGCTTGCATACTTGATAAGAGCAATTGTCACTTACATGATGAGAGCCATTCTCCCAAAAGGCTCACTTTATGAGGGCAATTGTCCCTTACATGATGAGAGCCATTGTCACTAAAGGCTCACTTGATAAGAGCAATTGTCCGTTACTTGATGAGAGCCGTTGTTCCTAAATGCTTGCTTACTTGATGAGAGAAATTGCACTTTACATGATGAGAGCCATTGTCCCTAAGCGTTTGCACACTAGATAAGAATAATTCTCAGTTACATGATGTGAGCCATTGTCCCTAATGGCTGGCTTTATGAGGGCAATTGCCCCTTACATAATGAGAGCAGTTGTCCCTAAAGGCTTACTTGAGAAGAGCAATTGTCCGTTACTTGATGAGAGTCGTTGTCCCTAAACACTTGATAACTTGATGAGAGTCGTTGTCCCTAAATGCTTGCACACTTGATAAGAGCAATTGTCACTTACATGAAGAGAGCCGTTGTCCCAAAAGGCTCACTTTAGGAGGGCAATTTTCCCTAACATTATGAGCCATTGTCCCTAAAGGCTCACTTTTTTTTTGGGTAAAGGGGAGTAATCCTGAACCCTGGTAAGTAAATTAACCAAAAAACGTTTAAGTACAAAGGATATAGGTGAAATCCCATATCTTAGCCCGTTGCATAGGCACTTACATGAATAGACACAAAGTCCCTTAGGACACTAACAAATAACCACTATATAAGAGTGACACACCACTCTTATAACTAATAAATGAACATAAAAACTACAACGACTATAAGATAACAAATTAGATAAAGCACTTGATTCTCAAAAGTCGTCGTAGATGTCCATAACCTTCAACGATGCAGCTTCATCCATGGTAGTACTAGAGCAGCACCAATCCACACCAAACAACTACACCGAACTTCCATTGATCCAAAAGGACCAAACCAATACTACGACTTGATCCAATACCTCATCTGCTACAAGTTTTAACGGAGTAAAACTCTAGGTAAGAATGAAACCCAGTGTATCATGATCAATCATAGACGAAAAATAGGGTTTAAAAACCCTAACTTACATGAATGACTAACATGGTCAAATACGGGATAGGACAAAAATAAACTAAGTAGTTCCGATACCCACATAAAGATCCATGAAAGCCACACGTAACCAATGGTAGGAGACAGCAGCATCAGCAAGCATGATACGAAGCAGACCCTACTATCGACAATGCCAAGAGGTTAAAAAACCCCAACATACAACCACCACATTAACGAACCCCAGCAGATCCGACTGTAGTAGTAATGCAATACCATAATAGGGTTTCATAAAACCCTAACTTCCCAACACACTCGTGTAGCAGACCCAAATGATCACAATAGAATACCAGCAGGTCATACATACACATAGCGGGCATCTCATCACAACCATTCACCACATGATAATAAAACCATGTATGGTAATACAACCACCATGTCTGCTCAAACAACTACCAGTTCTGTACGACTAGATATGGTAATGACCAAGTCTGAATAAACATGAACACCAGCAGTTTGGTAATATGCATCCATGAACATCCAGTAGGGTTACTACCCTAACTCCAGTAGACAAATATTCGACCAAAACCATCTAACATCCACTACAATGACAATCCGCAAGCATATCCAAACGTAGCAGCATGGAACCAGTAGAATATGTCGAACAATAGGGTTATACACACCCTAACTTACATTAATAACAATCGAGACCTGCTAATCAACAATAATAGGGTTGCACTAACCCTAATCCAGCAATAACGATCCAAACACACCATATAGCAGATCATCGAAAGAAGAGAACAATAATAGGGTTTAACCAAAACCCTAACATCCAATAGCATACCAAAACGAATATGACTAAATCACAAAACCCAGGCCTGATATACGAACCAATAACACCCAAATAGGGTTAAAAAACCCTAACTTCCACAACGAACCAACAGATCTTATAATAATTGTAGCAGGAGCGTACCGATATGTAGAAGAAGGGTTTTTGAACAAGAATCCCCCAAACTTGACTTACCTCTCTCTCATAACCCATGACCAAATAACAAAAACTTGCGGTAGAATATACAATCACTCCACAAACCATAATCGGTTTCACTTGCAATAGAACAGCCAATGATAGATAAAAAAGAAACCCTAAATAAGGGTTTCTTTCAACAATAAAGTGCAGATCGAATCCAACAACAGCCTCAATATATAGCAATAATCAGAGAGGCACACCAGATCTAAACGTAACAATAGAGACGGTTAAAAAAACCGCCATGAGTGAAAACCGATCTAGATATAAACAGCCATATCAAAAGAGTAGCAAAGTCGAAACCCTAAGAAAATGATCACCATAAAAAATGTCTTAGAAAAGACGAATTAAAGAGAACCGATTGCAAAGAATAGATAGTTAGGGTTACGGCCAATAAATGTATACACATGAAAAAATCCCAGCTGCCATCTTCAAATAGAACAAAAAACAACCCATAATCGTGTATTGCATACCCAAGAACCGTTAATGGTTAAAAGGCAGAGAGGACGACGAATACAGGTTGTTTTATGGCCAGAAAATAGATGGAAGATGGCGGCCGGATTTCTCCATGGGGAGAGAGAATTTTTTACCTAAAGGCTCACTTGATAAGAGCAATTGGTCGTTACTTGATTAGAGCCGTTGTTCCTAAATGCTTGCTCACTTGATGAGAGGAGTTGCCATTTACATGAAGAGAGCCGTTGTCCCTAAGTGCTAGAACACTTGAAAAGAACAATTCTCACTTACATGATGAGAGCCGTTATCCCTAAAGGCTCAATTTATGAGGCCAATTGTCCCTTACAGGATGACAGTCGTTGTCCCTAAAGGCTCGCTTGATGAGAGAAATTGTCCGTTACTTAATGAGAGTCATTGCCCCCAATTACTTGGTCACTTGATGAGAGCAATTGCCCTTTACATAATGAGAGTCGTTGTCCCTAAATGCTTGCACAATTGATAAGAGTAATTGTCACTTACACGATGAGAGTCGTTGTCCCTAAAGGCTCACTTTATGATGGTAATTGTCCCTTACATGATGAGAGCCGTTGTCCCTAAATACTTGCACACATGATAAGAACAATTCTCACTTACATGATGAGTGCCATTGTCCCAAATGGCTGACTTTATGAGGGCAATTTCCCCTTACATGATGAGAGCAGTTGTCCCTAAAGGCTCACTCGATGAGAGCAATTGTCCGTTCCATAATGAGAATCGTTGTCCCAAAACTCTTGCTCACTTAATGAGAGCAATTGCCCTTTACATGACGAGAGTCGTTGTCCCTAAATGCATGCACACTTGATAAGAGCAATTGTCACTTACATGATGAGAGCCGTTGTCCCTAAAGGCTCACTTTAAGAGGGTAATTGTCCCTTACATGATGAGATTCATTGTCCTTAAAGGCTCACTTGATGAAAGATATAGTCCCTTTCTTGATGAGAACTGTTGTCCCAAAATGCTTTCTCACTTTATGAGAGCAATTGCCATTTACATGATGAAAATCATTGTCCCTAAATGCTTGCAGACTTGATAAGAGCAATTGTCCCTTACATGATGAGAGCCATTGTCACTAAAGGCTCACTTGATAAGAGCAATTGTCCGTTACTTGATGAGAGCCGTTGTCCCTAAACACTTGCTCACTTTATGAGAGCAATTGCCCTTTACATGATGAGAGCCGTTGTCCCTAAAGGCTCACTTGATGAGGGCAATTGTCCCTTACATGATGAGTGCCGTTGTCCCCAAAGGCTCACTTGATGAGAGAAATTATCTGTTACTTGATGAGAGTCGTTGTCCCTAAACACTTGCTCACTTGATGAGAGCAACTGCCCTTTACATGATGAGACCCGTTGTCCCTAAATGCCTGCACACTTGATAAGAGCAATTGTCACTTACATGATGAGAGCCGTTGTCCCTAAAGGCTCACTTTATGAGGGTAATTGTCCTTTACATGATGAGAGCTATTATCTCTAAAGGCCCACTTGATGAGAGCAATTTTCCGTTACTTGATGAGAGTCGTTATCCCTAAACACTTGCTCACATGACGAGAGCAATTTCCCTTCACATGATGAGAGTAGTTGTCCCTAAATGCTTGCACACTTGATAAGAGTAATTATCCCTTACATGATGAGGGTCGTTCACCCAAAAGGTTCACTTTATGAGGGCAATTGTCCATTACATGATGAGAGCCATTGTCCCTAAAGGCTCACTTGATAAGAGGAATTCTCCGTTACTTGATGAGAGCCGTTGTTCCTAAATGCTTGCTCACTTGATGTGAGCAATTGCCCTGTACATGATGAGAGTCGTGTCCCTAAGTGTTCGCACACTTGATAAGAACAGTTCTCACTTACATGATGGGAGCCATTGTCCCTAATGGCTCACTTTATGAGGGCAATTGCCTCTTACATGATGAGAGCAGTTGTCCCTAAAGCTCACTTGATGAGAGCAATTGTCCGTTACTTGATGAGAGCCGTTGTCCCTAAACACTTGCTTAGTTGATGAGTGCAATTGTCCGTTACTTGATTAGAGTCGTTGTCCCTAAACGCTTGCTCACTTGATAAGACCAATTGCCATTTACATGATGAGAGCCGTTGGTCCCTAAATGCTTGCAAACTTGATAAGAGCAATACTAATTTTGCTTCAATTCTCTTCTCTCTCGGCGATCAGCCGCCTTGCAACCCAAACTAATTTTCCTTCAATTCTTCCTATCGTGCAAAGTTGCTTTAATCTTCTTATTAAGATTATTGTACTATCTTGCAAAATTTTGATTGGTTTGGGTTGCAAGGTTGGCTTTTAAACGATTCCATCCTACAATATTTTAATAATCATGGGACGGTGCAATTAAAGATACACATATTCATTTTTTGTCTCTGGTCATTGGTGCTTCTTACGTGCATGATTTTATTATTCATGACAATGAGTGATATGTATCTTGCTCGTGTACTGCAAGTAACCCTTTTAGGGTTTTTTATATATGAAGCGATCTGGTGGTTTTCGTGTGGAGCATAACGATTACAAATCTTTTCTTAGGGTTTGTTTCATTCAATGTCATGTGATGATCTACATCTGCAAGTTCTAATCAGATGTTAGTGTTTATGTCCGTGGTACTATGAGAGAGATGTAAGTCAAGGATCTTTAGGGTTCTTGTTTTAAATACCTTATCCGGTATTGGATGTTAGGGTTTTAGCCCTTTTTTGGTGGTCGTTTTCTCCAGATCTGGTGTTTATATTCACGTATTACCAGATCCAATCAAGTCTGGTGGTCGTATTCATGGTTGATGGTCTGTCATACGATCCTTTTGGGAAGTTAGGGTTTTTGGAAACCTTTGTATCGTCTGTTCCTTCATCGATCTGCTTTGGCTTGTTTGATGTTGATGGAAGTTAGGATTTAATTGGAAGTTAGGGTTTACATATACCCTAGTTGTATCTTTCTCAGATCTATTCTTAAGGGCGATCTTCTGATTTGTGGTCTTGAGACTTGATTGGTGGGACGTTAGGGTTCTTATGGTGAACTCTATTGTATTTTTATGAGTGACCCGGTCTGCAATTCTATATTTTTACCATGCGTATGCTTTCTTCTTCGCTGAGATACCATGGTGGTTTGGGTCATATGATGTTTGGTACACGTTGTACTTATGGGGCTGTTCTACTACTACGTTTTGTAACTGCTGGTCGCTTAATGTGGTGGCTTGAACACGTGTGGATGTTGTATATCGGATATGGCTTAATGTTTTTCGAGATTCGTTGGTTTCGGATCTGCTTATTATCCGTATACATTGGTGATGACTGGTCGTTTGCCGGTCATTTATCGCGTGTTTGTTCGAGTGAGCATGTTGGTCATCGTGATGTTATTTTTAAGGACGTTCTTATTCTGCATTTGGTGATCTGTTTGCTCGTGTACGTGTGTTTAGGAACGCATAGGTAATGCTCCTAATTGATCATGTTTACGCTTGTGGAGATTTTTCCATTGGTTCAGGTATATAAATATTGCATTTGGTTGTAAGTTACGGTGTGTAAACTGCATTTGATCTCGGCTGTTCATGGCTGTTTTCGGTATGGCTAACAATGAGACTCTGGACTTAGTTTCAAGGTTTCGTTGTTTAGTTGGAAGTTAGGGTTGTTTGTAACCCTATGCTCATGTTTTTTTTTTGGGTAAAGGGGAGTAATCCTGCACCCTGGTAAATATATTAACAAAAAAAAATTTAAGTACAAATGGAATATGGCTGATGTGCCATATTAACCTCAAGCTAAAGCTTGATAAACACCCTAGAACTAGTGCTTAAGACATGCCAAAAGCACTTACAACTCTAGCAACAAAAGATGCACCAACACATATAGTAAAATAAGATTCCTAACAAGACTAACTACTTCTTGCGAAGACCTTGAAGCTTAATACCATACGTGTCATAGAAGGCATCCAATTGCCCTGGAAGATCATCAATTTGATGTGCATAGTCATCATAGTCATCATAGTCATATTCATGGTCATTACCACCGCCAAATAAGTTAGCTGACTCATCAAAGAGGTCAACAACCTCCTCGTCACTATCGGAATCGACAATCTCTCCAACCTTAGAGAAAGGGTTAGTTCTCTTCAAAGAAGAAGGGTTTGGAGAATCAGAAGTGTTAGGGCTAGACGTACCAACCTTTGTTCCTTGAAATTCAATCACAGGCGGATCCTGTGATGTATTACTAGTCTTTAAAGACTCATTCACCTTCTCTTCCATTTTACTTCCAGCAGCCACATCCTTTTGCATATCCTTAGTAGGAAGACCCAAGTCATCAATATCATCCATATTAAGGGCATCAAACCGATTAGATGTAGCAATCTTTGTTCCACTAGTACTTGCCACACTAGTAGCCTTTTTTGGAGTCACAGCGACTTTCTTAGGTTCAGGAGGTGTCTTTTTCGGTTGGTATTGAAATTTCTTACCTACAACAGGTTTTGAGAAACCTCCTTGTCCTGTAACACCTGAACCACTTTGCTTACCCTTCCTGATGCTGTTGACAGTTTGGGGACCATCCTTAACATTCGAAGTATTCTAAACAGGGGGTAAGACAGATCTTGGACAATCCACAAGTGTATGACCAAAAATCTTACAAGTATCACATCGAGGTGGTTTCCACTCATACTCCACCCTTATCTGATGAATAGTAAAACCTGACCCATCTAGTAGGGGTACTTCAACTGTTAGGCTGTCTCTAAGTGCAACATCCGCCCTAACATCAATCAAGCACCTCGCAAAGCTACTGCGGCCCCAAGATTCCTTACACATTTGGCTAGTATAAGTATCTAACATTCTCGGCGTACCAAGCAATGTAGCAAGGAGACTAAGACCGTCATCAGAAAACATGGCTAACGGGACCTCATGAAATTTAACCTACACCGGGATGTTAGTCAAATCCTCCTTAAGCATATTAGAATTCAAAGTCCATGGTTTAAGAATAATAGGTACTTTTCTAATCAGCCAAGGCCCATTTTCAAGGACATCATCAACACCTTTTCTTGAGTTAAACTTGAAGAAAAAGAACCCCTTCGCATTCATCATAACCTTTTGTATTCCAAATTTAGCCCACACATTGCGCACATAATAGTCAACAACCGGAAAAGCAACGCGTTTACCAAGGAAATACCCATATAGGGTATTTTCATATCTAGTGTTAACCTCTTCAACCACT
Organism: Artemisia tridentata subsp. tridentata; assembly: GCA_021014915.2. Classification (NCBI taxonomy): domain Eukaryota; kingdom Viridiplantae; phylum Streptophyta; class Magnoliopsida; order Asterales; family Asteraceae; genus Artemisia; species Artemisia tridentata. The sequence continues at coordinate 247,108,483 of CP139504.1, forward strand.
TTCATAGGGACAGTAAGATCCACACCATTCCTTTTGTTGCTACATTCCAACCTACGAAAATTTGACAAATGTTTCTTAGGCTCATTAAAGGTAGCTCTAGCATATGAAGTTGATGGCTGTTTTAATGCACTTTCAGCATTCTTCCTTTGAACCTTATTCATAGCACTCGCAAAATCATTGCAAACATCCACAACAACCTTATCAATACCATTAGTATTGACGTTTGCAGGTAGAACCGGCTCTACTTGCTCATTAGAAGGTGTAGTATTTAGATCAGCCTCATGTGGAGAAACAGCAACACCACTCAACTCATTATCCTTTTGAGGACCTTCCATAGGATGATCAAGTGAAACCGGCGTCAGTTGCGTAGGAAATGTTGGGAAGTCATTAGGATTAGGATAATTAACAGTAGCATCGTCATTTACAGCCCATGCATTCGCCACCACATCAACACCAATAGAACTACTAGGGTTCATCGTTGAACTCGAATTCAACTCACCAAGACTAGTAGTAGAAACACCAACAGCCTCGGTGCCATTAGAATCCAACGTAGGGTTATTCAAAACCCTAGTAGCTTTACGTAGTTGTTGCATACCCGAACCACCCTCTTGTCCCTTGAGCCTACTCATACGAGTAGCCAATTCGCTAAGATTCACATTAATCTGATCAGCTTCCATTGTACCAGATTCATTCGACCCCTTGTTCACACTCATGTTAGTCAAAAACCCCTTTTCCATCTCTCAATAACCCACAACCACAAACAATAAACACAATAGCCTCAAACAGTAGCCAGAAAATCAATCAGAACCAATTAAAAAGCCAATTCGCAAGATTATAAACCCTAACAAAACGTTAGGGTTTAACAACGAAAAGCACCAAGCGTCTAACCTCCAGCCATATTAATCGTACCAGATATATGTAAGATCGATAAACAAACTAAATAGAATGTACACCGACTTAATAGAACCTGATGCGATCACAAATCCAATGATAATATAATAAACTTGAGAATTAATTCACGTACATGTAAGATTGTTGTATACCATGCACATGTGATTATACAAAGTAAACAATAACCACCGACCCACTATTGATTGTAGATGTCAAATAATATATAGAATTAAGCGTCTGGACCCACGATCAATAAGCAGCAAGATGCAAAAAAACGAATAAAGTTAACACCGACCTACGATTGATTGAATCATAGAACCGTGTATAAAGTGAAAGGGTTTCATTTTTTCGCCTAGAGAGAAATCGACTTAGGGTACTATGCTCATGTTTTGGAGGACATTAAATTGAAAAAAACCCTAGTTCTCTCTCTCCCATGGAGAAATCCGGCCGCCACCCCTCCTCTAAATTCCGGCCATTAAACCTACTCTAATTCACGTCCTCTCTACCCTTTAACAATCCTCTTGTTCTTGGGTATGCAATACGTTGGATTGGGTTCGTTTCTACATTTAGAGGGATGGCGACTGATAAGTTTTTTTTATATACAATTTAATGAAATCTCCATGTTTCTGCTATGTTTTGCCACTAACCCTAACTATTTTAAAATCGTCTTCCTATAAATCCGTCCTTCTTGGTCGTTTTTAGTGAAATCGTTTTCTCTAGGGTTTTGGTAGTTGATTGATCGTATGTTGTTCGTGTTTATATTTTCTTTATACAATCTGTGGTGTGGATTTGGTGGGTGAGGCGCATAAAAACTACTAAACCTTTTTGGGTTTGGTTTACTCGATCATTGCAAGTTAACCCTTTTTAGGGTTTTGTTCGGGGCCTGCGTGTTCTATCTGATGTCAGTCGTTGTAAGTGGGTTTTGGAGAGAGGTGTATGTCAAGTTTTTAAGTATATATTGGTGATCGATCTTAACCCTTCGTTCATAGTCGGTTACATTAATATATTCGTTTTGGTGTGTTCTGCATGTGATCTAAGGTATATATTGGTGATCGACCGTCACCCTTTTAATTCTTTAATCGTTTGAGGTCGGTTACATCAATATATTTGATTGAAGTGTTCTGCATGTGATATAAGTTGCTTTATACAACTATCGTGGGCGGTGGTGTATAATATTGGTTATATTCATTCTCAAAGTTCTATTATTCTATTATATAACTGATTGCATGTAATTTATCATGGATACTGGTTTGATACTTGATGCTTTACGTGTGAAAACTTGTATATCAGACCTGGTGATTTCTTCCTGGATGTTGGGGTTTTCTAAACCCTATTGGTGTTCATTGATCTGTATTATCAGACCTGGTGTTGGTGGTCATTCTGCTCGGTTTTGCTGGTCGTTAGGGCTGTTTGACCCCAGTTCGTTACTGGTAATACGGGTTTGTGCTGGAAGTTAGGGTTTTTTGGACCCTATTATCGTTTGGATACAGGTCCTATTGATTGTGTTGCTGATGTTCTACACACTTGGGCAGGATCTGTAATATGGTATGTATGATGCTGGGTGGAACTGCTATGGTGTTCATTGATCTGTATTATCAGAACTGGTGGTGGTGGTTATGGTTTTATGTGACGGTTCTGCTCGGATAGGGCTGTCCAACCTTGTTCGTTACTGGTAATACGGGTCTCTGTTGGAAGTTAGGGTTCTTTGAACCCTATTATCGTGAATCGGAATTAGGAGATAAAACAGATGTTTAGTATGTATCATGCTTGCTGCTGCTGTTGTCTCCTACCATTGGTGTAAGTATGGCTTTCATGGATCTTTATTTGGGTATTGGAGCTACTGTGTTTATTTTTGTCCTATCCCGTATTTGACCATGTTAGTCATTCATGTAAGTTAGGGTTTCTAAACCCTATTTTTCGTCTATGATTGATCATGATACAATGGGTTTCATTCTTAGCTAGAGTTTTACTCCGTTAAAACATGTAGCAGATGAGGTATTGGATCAATTCGTAGTATTGGTTTGGTCCTTTTGGATCAATGGAAGTTCGGTATAGTTGTTTGGTGTGGATTGGTGCTGCTCTAGTACTACCATGGATGAAACTGCATCGTTGAAGGTTATGGACATCTACAACGACTTTTGAGAATCAAGTGCTTTATCTAATTTGTAATTTTATAGTCGTTGTAGTTTTTATGTTCATATATTAGTTATAAGAGTGGTGTGTCACTCTTATATAGTGGTTTTTTGTTAGTGTCCTAAGGGACTTTGTGTTTATTCATGTAAGTGCCTATGTAACGGGTTGAGATATGGGATTTCACCCATATCCTTTGTACTTAAACGTTTTTTGGTTAATCTATTTACCAGGGTGCAGGATTACTCCCCTTTACCCAAAAAATATGCTCATGTTTTGGAGTGGAAGTTGGTGGTGCACTCGATGGTTATACAATGAAGATTACTGAAGAAAGAGTCGTTCACCATGGATATGGTTCTTGGAACCTTGTGTTATTACATTTAGATTGTTTTTTAAATGTAATTGTTACGTAGCTTTTTTAGCTTGTTATGATTGTAAGTTGCACATGTAGGTGCATTTTTGTCGCCCTGATCGGGCAGAGATGGGGGATTCACCCTCATCCTTTGAACTTCAATGTTTTTTTGGTGTAATGAATTTTACCAGGGTGCAGGATTACTCCCCTTTACCCAAAAAAAAACTTGATAAGAGCAATTGTCACTTACATGATTAGAGTCACTGTCCCTAAAGACTCACTTTATGATTGTAATTGTCCCATTCATGATGAGAGCCGTTGTCCCTAAATGATTGCTCACTTGATGAGAGCAATTGCCCTTTACATGATGAGAGCCGTTGTCCCTAAATGCTTGCACACATGATAAGAGCAATTGTCGGGGTACATGTGAGAGTCGTTCTCCCAAAAGGTTCACTTTATGAGGGCAACAGTCCCTTACATGATGAGAGCCTTTGTCCCTAAAGGCTTACTTGATAAGAGCAATTGTCCATTACTTGATGAGAGCCGTTGTTCCTAAATGCTTGCTCACTTGATGTGGGCAATTGCCCTTTACATGATGAGAGCAATATCCCTAAGTGTTCGCACACATGATAAGAACAATTCTCACTTACACGATGAGAGCCATTGTCCCTAATGGCTCACTTTATGAGTGCTATTGCCCCTTACATGATAAGAGCAGTTGTCCCTAAAGCTCAGTTGATGAGAGCAATTGTCCGTTAGTTGATGAGAGCCATTGTCCCTAAACACTTGCTCACTTGATGAGAGTAATTGTCTGTTACTTGATGAGAGTCGTTGTCCCTAAACGCTTGCTCACTTTATGAGAGCAATTGTCCCTTACATGATTGGAGCCATTGTCCCTAAAGGCTCTCTTGATAAGAGCAATTGTCTATTACTTGATAAGAGCTGTTGTTCCTAAATGCTTGCTCACTTGATGTGAGCAATGGCCCTTTATACGATGAGAGTCGTGTCCCTAAGTGTTCACACACTTGATAAGAACTATTCTCATTACATGATGTGAGCCATTGTCCCTAATGGCTCACTTTATGAGGGCAATTGCCCCTTACATAATGAGAGCAGTTGTCCCAAAAGCTCACTTGATAAGAGCAATTATCCGTTACTTGATGAGAACCGCTGTCCCTAAACACTTGCTCACTTTATGAGAGCAATTATTCGTTACTTAATGAGAGTCGTTGTCCCTAAACGCTTGCTCACTTGATGAGAGCAATTTCCATTTACATGATGAGAGTCGTTGTCCCTAAATGCTTGCAAACTTGATAAGAGCAATTGTCACTTACATGATTAGAGCCGTTATCCCTAAAGGCTCACTTAATGATGGTAATTGTCCCTAACATGATGAAATCCGTTGTCCCTCAAGGCTCACTTGATGAGAGCAATTGTCCATTACTGGATGAGAGCCGTTGTCCATAAATACTTGCTCACTTGATGAGAGCAATTGCCCTTTACATCATGAGAGCCGTTGCCCCTAAATGCTTGCACACTTGATAAGTGCAATTGTCACTTACATGAAGAGAGTCGTTGTCTCAAACGGCTCACTTTACAAGGGCAATTTTCCCTTACATGATGAGATCCATTCTCCCTAAAGGCTCACTTGATAAGAGCAGTTGTCCTTTACTTGATGAGAGCCGTTGTTCCTAAATGCTTGCTCACTTGATGAGAGAAATAGCCCTTTAAATGATGAGACCTGTTGTCCCTAAATGCCTGCACACTTGGTAAGAGCAATTGTCACTTACATGATAAGAGCCGTTGTCCCTTAAGGCTCACTTTATGAGGGTAATTGTCCCTTATGATGTGAGTCGTTGTCCCTAAAGGTCCACTTGATGAGAGCAATTGTCCGTTATTTGATGAGAGCCGTTGTTCCTAAACGCTTGCTCACTTGATGAGAGCAATTTCCCTTTACATGATGAGAGCCGTTGTCCCTAAATGCTTGCACACTTGATAAGTTCAATTATCACTTACATGAAGAGAGCCGTTGTCCCAAAAAGCTCACTTTAGGTGGGCAATTTTCCCTTACATGTTGAGAGCCATTGTCCCTAAAGGCTCACTTGATAAGAGCAATTGTCCGTTACTTGGTTAGAGTTGTTGTTCCAAAATGCTTGCTTACTTGATGAGAGCAATTTCCCTTTACATGATGAGAGCCGTTGTCCGTAAGTGCTTGCACACTTGATAAGAACAATTCCCACTTACATGATGAGAGCCGTTGTCCCTAAAGGCTCACTTTATGAGGGCAATTGTCCCTTACATGATGAGTGCCGTTGTCCCCAAAGGCTTACTTTATGAGAGAAATTATCCGTTACTTGATGAGAGTCGTTGTCCCTAAACACTTGCACACTTGATGAGAGCAATTGCCCTTTACATGATGAGACCCGTTGTCCCTAAATTGTTGCACACTTGATAAGAGCAATTGTCACTTACCTGATGAGAGCCGTTGTCCCTAAAGGCTCACTTTGTGAGGGTAATTGTCCTTTACATGATGAGAGCTAAGGTTGGGAAAAAGGTAGCTAAATCTAAACTAGAGTCTAGGTTTTTTAAACCTAAATCTACTTTCATCTATCGACCTGTTTCTAAACCGGTTACCAATAAGGTCACCAACGTGGAGAAGCCTAATGAACAATCGAATTTTGTTCCTCCTATGGCGACTATGAATGAGTTATCTCGATCAAATAATGAACATGGATATTCTAAAGATGACATAAATATTGGTGACCTCAAGAGTGATATGGAGAAAATTACGGATGAGGAAAAGGTACTTGATCTCCCTTCGAATTCTGGTGAGGTGGATGTTGTTGAAGCTGGTTCTAATTTGCCGATTCATAATCAGGTTTCTAACAGCCCCTCGTTAGTATCTTTGGAGGGTGGTAAGGAAAAAAGTGAAGACTTGTGCGGTTTCTACTAACAGTGCTGGTACGGTTGGTATGACAAGTGCAAGTGGGAGTTTGTGGGAGCAGTTTTCGAGGTCTCGTAATGCTTCTACAAGTGAAAATAAATCACCCATGTCATGCTCAGAAGACTCGGATGATGATGAGGTTTTAATGCCGGAGGTTTTACCGGGTGAAGGCTTTCTGGATGATATGGAGGATTACTATGACGGCTATGAAAATCAGGTTGTCCTACCTGAAAAATTGCAAGCATTCTGTGATCAATTTGATATTCGCTTGAATACTCGTCGTAGGTAGTTTGTTTAATTTGTTTGTTATAAGAATGGCTTGTCATTCTTATATAGTGGTTTGGTTTGTTGTTTTGTTTTGCATGTAAGTGTCATGCGGGACTGAGATGAGGGATTCACCCTCATCCTTTGTACTTCAATGTTTTTTGGTGTAATACATTTTACCAGGGTGAAAAATGTAACACCCCCAATTTCGTGAAACGTAGCAGAATTGAAATTGGGTGTTACTTCCTCGCATAACAGATATAACAATAGAAAACGAACTCTAATGGAGTCGTTTTAAAAGATTTATCATTCGTATTATATAAATATCAGAGTTTACAAAATGAGGTCCCAGTAGTTTCAAGGTTTACAAATTACATTAAATGAGTTTTCGATTGATAATTAAATTTATAGCCTTCTTGAGTATCCGTGCTTCTCCATGCCAGCCTCGATTATTATGGACCTGAGATACATGCTTAAAACAGTCAACACAAAGGTTGGTAAATTCGTAGAGTTTATAGAAAGAATTGTGACAACCTTGTAAAAATCATCGTGTCAAGTATATGTAAATACTAAATTTAGTTTATAAAACTTCCGAGTTTATGACTATTGTACTAAATACAATATCACATATAGGTAGTGTTTCCGTTGCTCTAAGTTCCTGGCATCTCTTTAGATATTTAGTTACACATGTGTAAGTTAGGTTATGTTTATACCCTATTGTTCATCTATGGCAGACTCTTGTCGATTTGGATTTCCACTTTTGCGTGTGGTGCTGATGTACAATGAAGCTTGCCATAGGTTTTTGTGTGGCAAAATAGTGATCGCATGGTTGTTATGGTTTGGTGAGATGTTAATGTTGATTCTATATAACCGTTATGTGATCATGGGAGCTGCGGTGTTTTATGTAAGTTTGAACATTCTGATTCTATGGTGTTAACCATGGTTATTTGGTTTGTTGTATTGGAAGTGGTGTTTTGTTTCTACAAACACCATTTACATGTTGAAGATGATCGAATCACTTGCTGCTATTATGTGTCTTCTGGTGTGTTTGATGTAATGTGGTGTTCGGTGGCATCTTCAAGGAGTAACAGTAACACTTGGGTCTTGTGCACTATTCTGGTGTTGTTTAAGTTGGATAGTCATTGAGCTTGGTTCAAGGCTTATCCGTATAAGTTTAAGATTCTATGGCGATGTTAGAAGTGTATCATTCGTACTGGGTGGTGACTTTTGAATCGTATGGAAGTTGATTGTTAGTACTTATAATTACTATGGTTTAGGTTTTTACCTTATAGAAGCAGTTTTTCATTTCATATCCATTTGTGTAGTCATTGTAGGGTGTAAGTTTATTAAGTAAGTTATAAGAATGGCCTGTCATTCTTATATAGTGGTTGGTGTAAGTGTCCTAAGGGACTCAGATAAGGGAACTCGCCCTCGTCCTTTGTACTTCAATGTTTTTTGGTTAATATATTTTACCAAGGGTGGAAGATTACTCCCTTTTACCCATAAGATATTCAGTTACACATTACATATTCCAAAGTATTCACAACAATGTAAATACATTTATTCAAATTAACATCGTCTAATCTGAATAAAAAAAAAGCAACAGAATCTAAGATTATTAAATACTTATATTTAACTATCATCATGATCAACTTACACATTCAACAAGTTAAACATTCAACTGATCAAGAAATATTGTTCAAATCCATTCACTACAACTTGAACCTTAGACCCATCAAACTACTAAGTTTTTACGCCTACAACTACACCTAACTTGGTTAAGAACTGCAACACAAAAGACAACTAGAACCTGTTGCAACCATCAAACACCCTAAACAGCCTTTATAAGCTATCTACATCCATAAACATCAAAAGAGATTAACCAACAACACAACATCGACCATAAAAGAAGCCTAAAGATTTAAAAGATTGTTTATGACCCTAAATTTCTGAAAAGCAAAACGACGGCGAGCAGCACCCATCTCACGCAGAAAATCCATCTTTTGCGTGTCTTGCTCTTGGCACAACCTAAGAGGAGTCAAAGCTTCATGAACAACACGATTACCGAACATTTGTTCAAGTTCCGTAATGATAAAACCTCTATACCTCATCCTAGCCTCGACCTCATTATAGACCTTCTTCAGATCCCTCTCATCAGATAAATTAGCATCCCTCTCCATCTGAAACATAAAATAAAGCATCATTTCCCATCTTATTTCAGTTAGCTCGGCGAGCTAATGCACGACAATGAGGGAAATGCTCAGTCATTGTTAGATATGAGAAGGTGAGAGATTTGATGAAGTAGTTGGAACTAAAGTCAAAGAAACTGAATGATCATTGCTTTAAATAAACAAACACTATTGAACCTAACTTCTTCCAGACAAACCCACCATGATTAGTGAACAATGTGTAACACCCCGAAAATCGGGTCCAGTGGAAGCATACATGTCACTGGGGTGCTACTTAATTGGTATCACAATACAAGTTACCAAGAAAGGTTTTACCTCAACCGTTTAGAATAAAATTGATTATCAAAAGTATTTGATTTACATTTTTCAAAAGTAGTGCGGAAATAGGCCCATAAAAGGATTGAAGCGGTCCCAAATATATAAATCAGAGTCGTCTATGACCATGCCCCTTGCCAAGCGCCTCCAGAAATAAGCTATAGCATTAAACCTGAAAATACATGCTAAAAGGGTCAGCTTACGCTGGTGAGTTCATAGGTTTTAGTTTAAAAAGCATGGTTGGACCAAAAGGTTTTCAAGTTCAAATCATCGTTCGCAAGCAAGTCAAGTCTAACGTAGGCTAACACTGCCTAAATCACGGGTTAAGAAAAAGTATAATAGTGGACCAAGATAAGGGATTTGCTACACTGGACTAAGATCGATGAAAACCACGAGTTCCAATAATACTTCCAAAACCAATCATTCCAATATCAAAACGAGATCTCAAGTAGGGCCCTAAGCGACTCTAGCCAGGCAACATGGCTATAGCAAGAGATTGCTACCCTGGTCTAGGCCGTAAGCAGATATCTATTCTTAGCTAGGCATCATGGTTGTAGCAAGGGATTGCTACCCTAGACTAAGTCAACATCTACCGCAAGTCTAACCCTTAGCCAGTCAACGAGTTATAGCAAATCCAAAACGACGGTTAGGTCCATTCAAAATAGTTTAAATGTTTTCACTCATGAATACCAGATAAATCACGTAATGCCATCAAATAACCAGATAAATCACGTAACGCCATCAAATAACCAGATCAAATATATCAGCCAAATAGTCAAAATAGAGCAACCAGTTCACATATTCCAAATAAATAGTCATGAATTTAGTTAAAAACGAGCATGTATTCTCCCTCGAAAATAGTTAGAAAACCGGTAAAAGTAGGGGCCATGAACTCACCTTAGCCACAACAATGCAAAGATCACGACTGACACAACTGGCATCTAGAGCATATCACAACGGTCTCAAAACATACGGCACGACGGTTCCAAGATGAATAAGCATGACGGTACACGGAGGTACAAGCACGGCGGTACACTACGGTCTAGGATCGGCACAACCTAATAATACGTATACGATTATCTCAAGATACGTCTCGCAAAATAATAAAGTCTATAAATGACAATGTGTCATAGTTTTCGTGGATTACTCAGTTTTCAAAACTTATCAAAAGTTTAGTTTCAACGTTTCGTGTGGTGTGGTAAGAAGACATAGACTCGACATACAACTTACGCCAAAGAGAAAAGACACCGACGAACTCGAGAGAATACTGACGAGAACTCAAACCAAGGAAGACGACCTTAGAAACTAAAGAAAATTAATCACTTCAAACAATTAAATCGGTTTGTATGTTTTGGTATTTACCCCGACATCCCAAATAACTTGTATAAACCATGAACGTTTTATAAATAAAAGTAAGTTTAATTAGTTTTTCCCCAAGTCGCCGTGACTTGGATTAACCAAATATGAAATTACCGTCTCAAGTCTCAAAATGTTCAATAAATCCAATATCTAATATCGTAAGTCCGACAACGATCCATGATTTTCCAAACTTCCAAGTATATTCAAATCCAAATCACGATTTCTAATATAATCCGAAACGTACTAGTAGTATCAAGGTCAAAGCCAAAAATAAGAACTCGTTAGTCAATAATATTTTGACACGACATAATCCAATTTCCAAATCTCAACACAACAAATTTAATAACTCTTATTATTTTTACTAAACCTTTTGAAGGCACACCCTCATAAATACCTCGGGCTTGGCCCAATCAAACCACCAAACGCACCAACACAATTCACTAACTCAAAACGCAGCCGAGACCAAAAGACTCAATAACTTAACAACGACAACCATAATATAACAACGACAACGACGACACGACCACAAGGACCGTTGCCGAGACCCTAATGGTCTCGGCCTTGACTCTCGGCTGCCAAACCCAAACAGCACCCTCGTGGGTGATTTTGTGAACCGAACTACACTCTACAATCAACAACAACCAATAGTATTGCCGAGACCCTAGCGGTCTCGGCCTCAACCCGAAACGCAACCAAAAGGACCCTTAGGTCGCAGCTGCCAAAACCAAACGAACCCTTATCCTCAATAATAACACGACATCAAGAACATCAAAACTATCCCGTGACTCAAACGAGTCATAACTAACCAAGTGGGTCTCGACCCGATATGTTTCATCACAAATCCACACTCCACATCGACTCAACATACACCAACATCAGTTTTAACATCAATTCGAGACCATAACAACGATTTCTTACCACACGAACAAGTTTCAAAAATAAGATTATATCCGGTTTTCCAAGTTCACGATTTCATTGTCACGAAATTGATATAAATCAATTTAAATCCGTTTTTAAACCCACGAAAACAATAACAATACTAATCGGTAATAATAATAAAAAAATATATAAAGACGGGCTTTCTCGGTTTTACCATGACGAGAAAGAGAGGAGAGCAAAGCGGCGGAGATGGTGGCGCGTGGTGACTGGAAAACTCAAACCGAAACAAACCATGGTGGCTGAGAGAAGAGGTGCAGCAGCAGTGGTGGTGGATGAGGGTTTTTAAGGCGTGTGTGGTATGGTAGAGTGATGAGGAGATCACAAGGATCATTTTGGTAGTGGTAGTGTAGTAGGGTGAGCGGCGGTGGCGGCACAACTGGCCAGAATTTGGCCGAAAATATAAGAGAGAGTGAGGTATGTCGGCTGAGAAGAAGGAGAGAGGGTTTTATAACCCTAAAATTTTTATAAATGTGTTTATATAGAGTAGTGTATGGAGTAGGGTTAGGGTTGTGTAAACCCTAAGGACCAAACTGTTAATAACTAAAGTTTAGGGAAGGTAGTGAAACTTTAGTTCAGGGTCCAAATCTGATATTTTAGCAATCTTCCTTGAAATGAGGCTCGGGGCTCGTTTACGATAGCAAACGATTGATTCAAGACATGGGAATATCACCACTGCCCTCAGAATAATTTTTCCAATAAAAACGACTATTCATACGTCTCGTTTCTCACGAATAATAAAATAATCAAAACAAGTCGTCGGTTGTGCCAGTACGCGTTGTGTACCAATTTTCACGTTTCGCGAGATAGATTTCACATTTAGAGTCAAATGAGCTCGGAAAGATTTGTAAATGAGAAACAGGGATAATCTCGTATAGAAATAAGTCTGGAAAAATACGGGTTGTCACACAATGACTTAATATTTTGTACTTGCAATACTCTCATGCAAAAATATCTTCTAAAAATAGAAAGAAAAAATCTATACCCAAAAGTATTAATAGAATATCATTATAAACTTTTAAATTTTCGAAAACTTGGCTCAGAACTTGATACAAAAAAAATCTTAACGAACATATTATTAAAACAAATGTAACACAGCTTTAAATATAACTTTTAAAAAAAATCCAAAACTAAAACCACAGTCAAACCTTGATAAAAAAAATAAAAAAAAATAAATAAATAATCAATATAAAAAGAAAACAAATAACTTTAAAAGTAAGTAAAATTGGTTACGACCGAATTTATGCTTTTTATGGGATAAATGATAATGGATCACGTTTTTTAGCCTGCAAAAAATTACCGTTACTGTAACATGCACTATAGGCGACATGGCTAATCTGTTACTGTTTTTTTTTTGGTAAAGGGGAGTAATCCTGCACCCTGGTAAATAGATTAACCAAAAAACTGTTTAAGTACAAAGGATATGGGTGAATCCCATATCTCAGCCCGTTACATAGGCATTTCACTATAGCTCAAGTACTATAGCTAAAATAGCATCATAACCAACCTTTAAACATGAAACCTATAATCAAAATACTTATGAAACAACAAATTTAAAACATCTTTATAAGTAAATGCAAGATAACTACATCAACATAAACACCACCGTATTCACTAAACTTATGCACATAACAAACGAGAAAACCAAAATGACACCCCCGACACAACACGTCTCCCTCGTTATATATAAAGATGAAACTCGTAAACTTATTAATTATAAAAAGATGACTACGGTTAATGTAGTATTTGAGTCACATTCCATTTTACTTTAAACGGTTTTTTAGAGTAATATATTTTATTAGAGTGAAAAATCTCTTTTACCAAAATATAAAAGTTACCGTTGTGCATAGTCAAATTGTTAGTAGTATTTAATTTTTAACAAGATTATTAAAAGACATGTAAAATTAAGAAATAAAAGAATTGAATGATACAACATAAAACAAGTTTGCCAAATTCAACAAGTCCCCTTTATACTTTCTTCATTATTATATATAAATGGGATAAAAGTTACCGTTGGGGCTTACGAGATCTTGATCCGTGCCTTCACCCCGGTGAACTCATGCGGTTCCGACGTGCCCAGAGGCCAGAGGCGCATCCGTACAGGGCAAGCAGCGATTCGTTTTCCATCGTCTTAGGTATCGTCATGATTCTATAATCAAAACACATAATTAGATTCAATCACAAAGAATCAAATAATCAAATCGTTTGTAAAAAAAAGGAAAGAGATAATCAGGGTTAGGGTTTTGAATTTGATGAGCCCTAGATTGCAGGGTGGGTGGGTGAGGAGATTTTGTGATTCTACCTGGAAAAAAGAACTGGTGTTTGTTTGTTTGTTTGTTTGAATTAAAAATTCAATTGAAGGTGCCTGTCTGTATTGACGGATTTTATTTTTATAAAAACTTTAGTTTTGATGGTATTGTACTTAAACTGATCAGAATAGAATCAATATCGGTTATCTATATACTGGTCGATTATTAGGGTTTTGTTTATAATTGTGTTATTATTGTTGATGTGAGATTGCTGCGTTTTGATTGTCGATTTTCTTTGAAGCTTAACTGTTCCATTATAATCGGATTTGAGTTTCTGGCTGGCACCTACTACTCGCAGAATGCTTGCTTTGGTACCTGATTTATTGGGGTAAGGTCACTCGTATACTCTGCTCTACTATCTTTGGCTATTGGGTGCATTAACGTGTATTGGTTATGTTGTATAGGTCTGTAAGGGATTACTTTAAGTTTGTACCACCTCTGTTTGAAAAAATTCAATGGCCCGGTCACTAGTGCAGATATATTTTTTTTGGGTAAAGGGTGAATTCACCCTGGTAAAATATATAACCACAAAAAAATACAATAGAGTACAATGGAATGTGACAGAAACGTCACATTAACCTCAAGACAAAGCTTGAACAACCACTAACCCCTAGCACGCTTGTGACAGGCCACAAAGCGAAACAAACTCAAACTATAAATAACTTTAACAAGAACACCAATGGGGAAAAACCACTTCAACGAGCATGAATCACCAAACCAAATCATCCTCTTCGAATCGGGAGGAAGAGGAACCAATTGAGACTGTGCAGATATAATTACTTGTAAATCTTGCTTTGTTTGGTATCGCTCAAGGTTACGTCAATTAGTTCAATAACTGTCTTAAACTTGCTTCTGGATTTCATTAGGACGGAGCATATATATTAGATGCTACACGAGTATCATATCGTCTCCTTCCGGTAAAGTTTTAAACTGCATAGAAAATAGCTGCAGGATGGTGCTAATCAAAAGCCACAATACAGTATAAGGTCTCTTTATCGTTGCCACTCTTGATCAATAACAAGCTTGTATCCGATGAAATCACCAATATTCGTGGACCTGAAGCGGTATGCATTGTACATGTATAAATAACACATTTAGAACTTACTCCTGCACAACTGACTCGTTGAATCATCATACTTGACACTTCAATTTCCAACTTGTTCATTCTAGCAAATACTACCAAATACCTCGAGTCAGTTGGAGATGCTTCTCGAGTGGATTAAGGTAATTTGTGCAGATCCAAGTAAGTTTACTCACAGAAAATTTTGAAAAAATGACCCAAAAATATTAGTGTAGTGAGCTAGTTTCTTTCTTGTAAAGATCATGACTTGTGTCCTTTTATGAATCCAGAGTGTTTTCCGTTGTTGGTTGATGAGAAAGGAGTTTTTACTGCAAAAGGAGGCCACGACAAAGATTCAAAGTGCTTTTCGATGCTTTACATGCCTAAAGGCCATTTAACAGTCGTAAGGATGCTGCGATTGTAATCCAACGATATGTGAGGGGTTGCATTACTCGAAAGAGGCTTTTAGGTAAAGTCTAACCTGTTTCAATCATTTTATAATGTTCATGTCCGTGTTTATTTTGATGTTACTGACTTGGAATCTGATCGAACAAAGTGATGTCGTGCCTACAAGAACGTGAAATATCAGGCAGCAATCATGAAGCCCAGACAAGAACAAAATCAGCAATTGTTATCCAAACTAATGTTCGGAGATGGATTGCTAAAAGAAAAACAGTTCAAAGGAGGCATCATATTGCAGTGATCCAAGTGCGTATCATAACTTTTGTTCTTACGCTCATTATGTATATAAAAAGAAGTGCAAATGCTAAAGTGAATTTTTTTTAGTCATACTGGAAAGGATATATCAAAGAAAACATTCAAGAGAAAAGGTATCAGATATCCGATTGAGGGATGATATTGTTTTGGGACACACAAGCTTTATTGGCCAATATAGTCCTTTTGGTAGCTCTTTTGAGTTTCTGTTTATGGAAGAATGGGGCGACGCAAAAACAGTGACTATTTTGCATGTCGAAGGATATGGCGTAGGGGTACAATTTGGATTCTATTTCGGTTTTGTACGTGTGGTTTAGAAAGATTGGACTCATGTCTTAGGCTCTTAGCGATAGAAAAACCTGCAAAGCTCCCTTCTGACAACCATTTCAACCTAGAAAACTAAGAGTCACATTTCTCTATATTGATCCTAGAAAACTCAAACTTCGTTTATGTGTGATAAATTGCTCTCATAAAGTGAGAAAGCATTTAGGGACAACGGCTCTCATCAAGTAACGGACAATTGCTCTCATCAAGTGAGCCTTTAGGGACAACGTCTCTCATCATGTAAGAGACAATTACCCTTATAAAGTGAGCCTTTAGGGAAAACGGCTCTCATCATGTAAGTGACAATTGCTCTTATCAAGTGTGCATTTAGGAACAACGACTCTCGTCATATAAAGGGCAATTGCTCTCATCAAGTGAGCAAGTGTTTTGGGACAATGACTCTCATCAAGTAACGGATAATTGCTCTCATTAAGTAAGCCTTTAGGGACAACTGGTATCATCATGTAAGGGACAATTGCCCTCATAATTAGCCATTAGGGACAACGGTTCTCATCATGTAAGGGACAATTACCCTCATAAAGTGAGCCTTTAAGTACAACGGCTCTCATCAAGTAAGAGACAATTTCTTTTATAAATTGTGCAAGCATTTAGGGACAACGACTCTCATCATGTAAAGGGCAATTGCTCTCATCAAGTGACCAAGTGTTTGGGGACAACGACTCTCATCAAGTAACGGACAATTGCTTTCATCAAGTGAGCATTTAGGGACAACGGCTCTCATCATGTAAGGGACAATTTCCCTCATAAAGTGAGCCTTTAGGGACAACGGCTCTCATCAAGTGTGCGAGCACTTAGGGATAACGGCTCTCATCATGTAAAGGGCAATTGCTCTCATCAAGTGTGCAAGCATTTAGGAACAACGGCTCTCATCAAGTAACGGACAATTGCTCTCATCAAGTGAGCCTTTAGGGACAATGGCTCTCATCATGTAAGGGACAATTACCCTCATAAAGTGAGCCTTTTGGGAGAATGGCTCTCATCATGTAAGTGACAATTGCTCGTATCAAGTGTGCAAGCATTTAGGCACAACGGATCTCATCATGTAAATGGCAATTGCTCTCAGAAAGTGAGAAAGCCGTTAGGGACAACGGCTCTCATCATGTAAAGGGCAATTGCTCTCATCAAGTGAGCAAGTGTTTAGGGACAACGGCTCTCATCAAGTAACGGACAATTGCTCTCATCAAGTGAGCCTTTAGGGACAATGGCTCTCATCATGTAAGGGACAATTGCCCTCATAAAGTGAGCCTTTAGGGACAACGGCTCTCATCATGTATGTGAGAATTGTTCTTATCAAGTACGCAAGCACTTAGGGACAACGGCTCTCATCATGTATGTGAGAATTGTTCCACTCGTACTCGCCACATCAGCAGCCTTCTTCTTAGTGACATCCACTTTCTTAGGTTTAGGAGGATCCTTTTTGGGTTGGTATTGAAATTTCTTACCCACAACAGGTTTAGTGAAACCGCCTTGACCCGGAGCAACTGGACCGCCTTGTTTACCCTTCTTCTTGTTGGCAGTTTGAAAACCATCATTTCCACTCTTAGTAGGCTGAACAGGGGGTGGAATAGATTTAGAACAATCAACAAGAGTATGACCAAAGATCTTACATGCATCACATCGAGGTAGGTTCCACTCGTATTCAACCCGTATCGTCTCAATAGTCGAACCCGACCCATCAAGTAGGGGTATTTCAACAGTAATGCTGTCCCTAAGAACCACATCCGCCTTAACATCAATCAAGCATCTAGCAAAACTACTGCGGCCCCATGATTCCTTGCACATTTGACTCGTATAAGCATCAAGCATTCTTGGAGTACCAATCAAAGTAGCAAGAAGACTAAGACCATCATCAGAAAACATAGCAAGAGGAACATCATGGAATTTAACCGACACCGGAATGTTGGTCAAATCCTCTTTAAGTAAGTTGGTGTTCAAAGTCCATGGCTTTCAAGCACATCATCAACCACGGACCATTTTCAAGCACATCATCAACACCTTTCTTCGAATTAAACTTAAAGAAAAAGAACCCCTTTGCATTTATCATAACCCTCTGTATCCCATACTTAGCCCACACATTGCGAACATAATAATCAACAATAGGAAAAGCAATGCGTTTACCAAGAAAATAACCATAGAGAGTATTTTCAAACCTAGTGCTCACCTCTTCAACCACTTTCATAGGAACAGAAAGATCCACACCATTAGTTTTCTTGCTACATTCTAGCCTACGAAAATTAGATACGTGTTTCATAGATTGGTTCATAGCACTTTCCGCATTCTTATTTTGGACATCATTCATAACATTTTCAAAATCCTTACAGGCATCCAAAACGACCTTATCAACATGGGCTGAAGAAGGTTCATCATTTAAACCAGCCTCCTGTGACATAGAGGCAACACCACTCGACTTGCTATCCGCATTAGGAGTTTCCATAGAGTGATCAAGTGAAACCGGCTTCACTTGTGTAGGAAGTGTTGGGAACTCATTAGGATTAGAATAATAAACAGTATCACCATCGTTAGCAGCCCATGCATTCGCCACCACATCAACACCAATAGAACTACTAGGGTTCATCGTTGAACTCGAACTCATCTTACCAAGACTAGCAGGAGAATCACCAACAGCCTCGGGGTCATGAGAATCCAACATAGGGTTATTCAGAACCCTAGTAGCTTTTCGTACTTGTTGCACACCTGAACCACCCTCGTGTCCCTTGAGCCTACTCATACGAGCAGCCAATTCATTAAGATCTACATTAATCGGATCAGCATCCTTAGTAGCAGATGCATTCGAACCCTTGTTCACACTCTTGTTAGTCAAAAACCCCTTTTCCATCTCTCAACAACCCACAACCACAATCAATAAACACAGTAATCACAAAATAGTAGCGAGCAGATCTTTCATAAACCAATTAAAGAAAAGAAAAAAACCCTAATCGCTTATTCACGTTACGCATGAAGGAAACTAACCAGCAGCCATAATAAAGTTGCATGCAAAAATCAGTGATATATTAAAATTTGAGAACTGAGAATCGAATATAACCAATAAAATAACACCACCGACCCACGATTTAGGAATAAGGCAAATTCAGATCACATGCATGCAAGAAGAAACCAAAGCGAATTAATGTAGCCTTTAGTTATAATGGCACTCATCATGTAAGGGACAATTGCCCTCATAAAGTGAGCCTTTTGGGAGAACGGCTCTCATCATGTAAGTGACAATTGCTCTTATCACTTGTGCAAGAATTTAGGGACAACGACTCTCATCATGTAAATTGCAATTGCTCTCATAAAGTGATAAAGCATTTAAGGACAACGACTCTCATCAAGTAACGGACAATTGGTCTCATCAACTGAGCCTTTAGGGACAACGACTCTCATCATGTAAGGGACAATTACCCTCATAAAATGACTCTTTAGGGACAACGGCTCTCATCATGTAAAGGGCAATTGCTCTCATCAAGTGAGCAAGGGTTTTGGGAAAACGAATCTCATTAAGGAACGGACAATCGCTCTCATCAAGTGAGCCTTTAGGGACAACGGCTCTCATCATGTAAGGGACAATTGCCCTCAGAAAGTGAGCCTTTAAGGACAACGGCTCTCATCATGTAAGTGAGAATTGTTCTTATCACGTACGCTAGCAGTTAGGGACAACAACTCTCATCATATAAAGGGCAACTCCTCTCATCAAGTGAGCAAGTGGTTTGGGAAAACGACTCTTATTAAGGGATGGACAATTGCGCTCATCAAGCGATCCTTTAGAGACAACGGCTCTCATCATGTTAGGGAAAATTGCCCTCCTAAAGTGAGCCTTTTGGGACAACAGCTCTCTTCATGTAAGTGACAATTGCTCTTATCACAGTGTGCAAGCATTTAGGGACAACGGCTCTCATCATATAAAGGGCAATTTGTCTCATCAAGTGAGAAAGTGTTTTGGGACAACGACTCTCCTTAATGAACGGACAATTTCTCTCATCAAGTGAGCCTTTAGGGACAACGACTCTCATCAAGTTACGAATAATTGCTCTCCTCAAGTGAGTCTTTAGAGACAACTGCTCTCATCATGTAAGGGACAATTGCCCTCATAAAGTCAGCCATTAGGGACAATGGCTCTCATCATGTAACTAAGAATTGTTCTTAACAAGTGTGCGAACACTGAGGGACAACGGCTCTCATCATGTAAAGGGCAATTGCTCTCATCAAGTGAGCAAGCATTTAGGAACAACGGCTCATATCAAGTAACGGACAGTTGCTCTTATCAAGTGAGCCTTTAGTTACAATGGCACTCATCATGTAAGGGACAATTGCCCTAATAAAGTGAGCCTTTTGGGAGAATGGCTCTCATCATGTAAGTAACAATTGCTTTTATTAAGTGTGCAAGAATTTAGGGACAACGACTCTCATCATGTAAATGGCAATTGCTCTCATAAAGTGAGAAAGCATTTAGGGACAATGGCTCTCATCAAGTAACGGACAATTGCTCTCATCAAGTGAGCCTTTAGGGAAAACGGCTCTCATCATGTAAGGGACAATTACCCTCATAAAGTCAGCCATTAGGGACAATGGCTCTCATCATGTAACTGAGAATTGTTCTTATCAAGTGTGCGAACACTTAGGGACAACGGCTCTCATCATGTAAAGGGCAATTGCTCTCATCAAGTGAGCAAGCATTTAGGAACAACGGCTCTTATCAAGTATGGACAATTGCTCTTATCAAGTAAGCCTTTAGTTTTTTTGGGTAAAGGGGAGTAATCCTGCACCCTGGTAAGTATATTAATCCAAAAAAGTTAAGTACAATGAAATATGGCTGAAGTACCATATTAACCTCAAGCTACAAGGCTTATCAAGTATTCTCTCTCTACTATGGGCGAATTTGGGGATTAGGGTTTCATACGTATTTCTCTTCAATCACTGTTCATCTATACCTTAAATTTCATTTTATTTCTTAAATCAATCTTAAAAATAAATCATTCACTGTAGATCTTTGTCCGTTTCAATTTATTAATATCAAACATCTTCCATCCTAGGTTTATTATTTCAATTTTCCGTTATACACTCCTCCGTCACTGTTCAATGTTTCATTTCATTTAACCACTTTAATCTCTGGATTTATCATGGTTTTGTTTCATTAATCACTATGTCTGATTCAAAACCTGATTCCAACCCTATTCCATCCTCTAATAGGACGGATTCATCTTTGAAACCTAAAAAAACCACTAGAACGTTGAATCCATTAAGTAAATCTGCTATGAAACATGTGGGTATGCTTTCTAATACTCCTAAAAGCACATTCAGAAAGGTTAATTTGAGATCTGCTTCAAAAAGTAATGATGAATCTATGGATATGGAAGATTCGGTGCATGAAGATGGGGTTTCTGAGTCTATTGAGGGTAGTGTAGACTTGGGAGATTCCTGTTCGGGTATGGATGAAGTGGGTAGTGTTGGTGATAGATCTGAAACTGGTAAGGAATTTTTTGTTAATGATAATATTTCGGTTAATTGTGAGGGTGGTAATAGGGATATTATTGATGAAATTGCTGATAGTTTGAACAATGGGTTTATGTCTGCTAGTGCTAAGTTTGTTGGTGATAAGGGTAGTATTAATGTGTCTAATGTTAACAATGCTATGCCTGATATTCCTGTTCCATTTGAGGATAATCCTGTCCTGAATCCTCAGCCTGTGTCTAATAAGCCTAAAAGTCCTAAGGTTAGTTTTGGGGATGTTAGGGTTCCGGGTATGTTTAAGCTTAATGGGAATGTTAGTGGGAACGAAAGTGAATCAGCTAAGGGTACTGGTGTAGTTAGTAATTTTGTAGCAGGTGAGGCTAGTGTGTCTAATGATTGTGTGATGAAAGGTAATGTAGTTGAAAAGAGTAATAGGACTTTTCGTGATGCTGTTTCAAAAAGTTTTGGTGGTAAGAGATGGGAAGTGGCTAAGATGGACCCAGTTTTGGAAGAGGGTTGTAAGAGATGGGAAAATACTGTGGTGGGGTTTTTTGTTGGTTTTCGGATGAATTATAGGGACTTAGTGTATCAGTTGAAGAAGATGTGGAGATTGTATCAGTTAGAAGAGGTGATTATGAATCAGAATGGTATGTGCTTCTTTAATTTTAAGTCTAAGGATGGTATGGAGTTGGTTATAGAAAATGGTCCATGGTTGGTTGATAACAAACCGTTATTCGTGAAAAAATGGGAACCGGGTCTGTGTATGTCAAAGCCTGAGGTTGCTAAGGTTCCGGTATGGGTAAAAGTGTATGATATTCCG
The DNA here is from genome assembly GCA_021014915.2 of Artemisia tridentata subsp. tridentata. Taxonomy (NCBI): domain Eukaryota; kingdom Viridiplantae; phylum Streptophyta; class Magnoliopsida; order Asterales; family Asteraceae; genus Artemisia; species Artemisia tridentata. The sequence continues at coordinate 247,130,559 of CP139504.1, forward strand.
TTTGAAGCTTGGAACATTGAAGGCATCAGTAGGATTGTAAGCAGAGTTGGGGTCTCGATTATAATGGATCGAATGACTACATCCATTTGTGAGAAGCCGTATGGTAGGGCTTCATTTGCTAGGATTCTTGTCGAAATTGACTCTAGCAAGGTTTTAGTTGATAATGTTGAACTGTGGTATGAAAGTTTGGGTAAGGTCTTGAAGCTGTGGGTTGAGTATTCTTGGGTTCCACCATGTTGTGAGGAATGTAAGATTTTTGGGCACTACCTAAGCGAATGTGCTAGAAAGGTTAACACGTGTAGAGCTGTTAACAAGGAAGGTGAAACTGTGAAGTCTGCTAATATGAAGAATGGTAACAAGAATGAGGGGGCTGGTAATGGTGATGGTAATGAGGGGTGGAAAACTGCTGCCATTCGTAGGAATGGTAGGGGTGTTGGGAATAATGCACGTCAAGGGACATTTGGTGGCTACAATGTTAGAAGAGGTTTTAATGGTAATAGGGGAGGTTATAATAATACAAGTAATACTAATGTGGGCAATGTGGGTAATAAGGAGGCAAATAAGAGGTTTGAACCTGTCAATAACAGTAATGTAGGTGAGATAGATGAGAGTGTTGTTGTGAATGATAATGGGCAGCATGCTAGTAAAGGTAGTCATGAAGTCAGTACCAAAGAATCTTTAGGAGTTAAGAGTGTGACTACCAGTAATAGATTTGACCTATTAAGGGAAGAGAGTGTTAATGTGGAAACTGATGCATGGAAAGAGGTGAAAGAGCAAGTGGGGATCGCTTGTAAAACTGGAGTTCCGATGGCGGAGAATGTTCTTAAAGGTTGGAATGATGATATGGTTAAGTTCTATAAGGTTAAATGGACAAGCAGCACAAAGATTAATGATTCAGCTAAAAGGAAACTGGAAAGTGAGATGAATAGACGGTCCAACCAAATAATTAAACTTGACAGGAATATTATCACGAATGCAAGGCTGAATGCTGACAAGATGTTAGAAAATTCTGTTCTGATGACTAATGATAAAAGTGACATCTCTTTTAGCAAGTGTTATGAGAAAGCCTATAAAATGGAACTGGCTAAAATAGATGAATTGCAAAAAGAGATAAATCTACTTGTGGTTGAGCTGTTATTGTTATCTAACGAGCCCTTGGATAAAGATCGTAAAAAGACTTGGATCGATGATATCATAGACTATTACCTAAGTAGGTGTGATGATTTTAGAAATGATCGTATTAACGGTCATGAAACTGATATAGGTGTTTCGTGTTATGCGGATGAAGTGGAGGAGGATACAAGTGTTTCCGCTCAATTCATGGTCAAGAATGAGATCGCTAATGTTATCGAAAAATCTATGGCACAAAACGGTGGTGTTGTTGCATCACACCTGTCAAACGTCCAATGATAGATATGAGAATTGTTGATTGCTGGATTCCGATCATGTCTCATGATTTTGGCAGTTTCGTAGATGTTAGATTTTATTCATCTTCTGTTGGTATTTCAGTCCAATGGTGTTGCGGTTTTATCTGTCTAGCTCTGTGCCAAAGCTATGGCTCATACTCTGTTTGTTATAGGTCTGCCTTGATCAGTTGGGGTTTTGGCATCAATAGGGATTCTAGTCTTGGTTTTTGGAAGTGTAACATGGTCTTATTTATTGATAAAGGGATTAGGATTGATTGGATTAACTTTTGGCATCCAGGTTATATTTTATTTGTGGGTATTTTGAGCTTAGGTTATTTCATGTTTGGGACTGAAATATGGCTATTATGTTGTATGGTTTCTGTGGGAACTCTGGATTCATGGTATTTGAAAGTATCATGTGAGTTGCTGATTAGAATTTTTGCAGCTTTTAATATTGGTAATCTTGGTTTCTGGTGCTGCAACATGAATTATGATTATTATGGTTCTCCCTCTGTTGGTTCCTCTGACCAGTGGAGTTACGGTTATGTCAAAGTATCATGTGAGCTAATGATCAAGACTGTCACTATGGTTTTATGGCTCACAGGTCTCAAGAATATATATGGCTAAGGATTAAATGGAAAAGGGATGCTGTTGAGAAGTTGATTCTACTTGAATTTCTCTTGGTCTACATTTTTGGATGCATCATTTGTGCTGATAAGCTGTTTCTATTTGGACTTCTTTTGGTCTACAATTTTGGGTCTCAAGAATATATATGGTCAAGGGTTAAATTCAAAAGGGATGCTGCTGAGATGTTGATTCTACTTGGTCTTCTTTTGGTCTGCATTGTGGATGTGTCTTTTGTGCAGAGAAGTTGGCTCTACTTGGACCTCCTTTGGTCTGCAATTTTGAATGGGTCATTTGCAACTGTGTTGATAGTTATCATGGGTATTTGTAATTTGCACTTCTTAGGTATTAGCAGTCTTAGTCATTTGCAATTTTCTATAACAGTTTGGGATTGTCCAATTCAGTTATTAGTCTTTCTTGTTTTTCATAGGCAAGGTTTGGTTTTGGTAGGGTTTGTCTGACCATTATCATTTTGTTTCCTAGGCAAGAAATGTTTTTGGTAGGGGTTGTCTTACCATTTTCATTTTCTTGTGCTACCTCTTGTAAATAATTTTCCATTTTATTTAATCTATTTTACCTTTGTAAAAAAAAAAAATTGCCCTCATAAAGTTAGCCTTTAGGGACAACGGCTCTCATCATGTAAGTGACAATTGTTCTTATCAAGTGTGCAAGCATTTAGGGACAACGCCTCTCATCATGTAAAGGGCAATTGCTCTCATCAAGTGAGCAAGTGTTTTGGGAGAACGACTCTCATTAAGGAACGGACAATCGCTCTCATCAAGTAAGCCTTTAGGGACAACGGCTCACATCATGTAAGTGACAATTGCCCTAATAAAGTAAGCTTTTAGGGACAACGGCTCTCATCATGTAATGGGCAATTGCTCTCATCAAGTGAGCTAGTCTTTAGGGACAACGGCTCTCATCATGTATGTGAGAATTGTTCTTATCAAGTACGCAAGCACTTAGGGACAACGACTCTCATCATGTAAAGGGCAACTCCTCTCATCAAGTGAGCAAGTGTTTTGGGACAACGACTCTCATTAAGGAACGGTCAATTGCTCTTAACAAGTGAGCCTTTAGGGACAACGGCTCTCATCATGTTAGGGAAAATTGCCCTCCTAAAGTGTGCCCTTTGGGACAACGGCTCTCTTCATGTAAGTGACAATTACTCCTATCAAGTGTGCAAGCATTTAGGGACAACGACTCTCATCATGTAAAGGGCAATTGCTCTCATCAAGTTAGCAAGTGTTTAGGGACAACGACTCTCATCAAGTTACGAACAATTGCTCTCCTCAAGTGAGCCTTTAGGGACAACTGCTCTCATAATGTAAGGGACAATTGCCCTCATAAAGTCAGTCATTAGGGACAATGGCTCTCATCATGAAACTAAGAATTGTTCTTATCAAGTGTGCGAACACTTAGGGACAACGGCTCTCATCATGTAAACGGCAATTGCTCTCATCATGTGAGCAAGCATTTAGAAACAACGGCTCTTATCAACTAACGGGCAATTGCTCTTATCAAGTGAGCCTTTAGTTACAATGGCTCTCATCATGTAAGGGACAATTGCCCTCATAAATTGAGCCTTTTGGGAGAACGGCTCTCATCATGTAAGTGACAATTGCTCTTATCAAGTGTGCAAGAATTTAGGGACAACGAATCTCATCATGTAAATGGCAATTACTCTCATAAAGTGAGAAAGCATTTAGGGACAACGGCTCTCATAAAGTAACGAACAATTGCTCTCATCATGTAAGGGACAATTACCCTCATAAAGTGAGCCTTTAGGGACAACGATTCTCATCATGTAAGTGACAATTGCTCTTACAAAGTGTTCAAGCATTTAGGGACAACGCCTCTCATCATGTAAAGGGCAATTGCTCTCATCAAGTGAGCAAGTGTTTAGGGACAACAACTCTCATCAAGTTTCGAACAATTGCTCTCCTCAAGTAAGCCTTTAGGGTCAACTGCTCTCATCATGTAAGGGACAATTGCCCTCATAAAGTCAGCCATTAGGGACAATGGCTCTCATCATGTAACTAAGAATTGTTCTTTTCAAGTGTGCGAACACTTAGGGACAACAACTCTCATCATGTAAAGGGCAATTGCTCTCATCAAGTGATCTAGCATTTAGGAACAACGGCTCTTATCAAGTAACGGACAATTGCTCTTATCAAGTGAGACTTTAGTTACAATGACTCTCATCATGTGAGTAACAATTGCTCTTATCAAGTTTGCAAGCATTTAGGGATAACGACTCTTATCATGTAAATGGAATTGCTCTCATAAAGTGAGAAAGCATTTAGGGACAACGGCTCTCATCAAGTAACGGACAATTGCTCTCATCAAGTGAGCCTTTAGGGACAACGTCTCTCATCATGTAAGGGACAATTACACTTATAAAATGAGCCTTTAGGGACAACGGCTCTCATCATGTAAGTGACAATTGCTCTTATCAAGTGTGCAAGCATTTAGGGACAACGACTCTCGTCATATAAAGGTCAATTTCTCTCAACATGTAAGCAAGTGTTTATGGACAACGACTCTCATTAAGAAATGGACAATTGCTCTCATCAAGTGAGCCTTTAGGGACAACGGCTCTCATCATGCTAGGTAAAATTGCCCTCCTAAAGTGAGCCTTTTGGGACAATGGCTTTCTTCATGTAAGTGACAATTGCTCTTATCAAGTGTGCAAGCATTTACGGAAAACGAATCTCATCATGTAAAAGGCAATTGCTCTCATCATGTGAGCAAGTGTTTAGGGACAATGACTCTCATCAATTAACGGATAATTACTCTCATCAAATGAGCCTTTAGGGACAACTGGTATCATCATGTAAAGGACAATTGCCCTCATAATTAGCCATTAGGGACAATGGATCTCATCATGTACGGGACAATTACCCTCATAAAGTTAGCCTTTAGGGACAACGGCTCTCATCATGTAAGAGACAATTTCTTTTATAAATTGTGCAAGCATTTAGGGACAACGACTCTCATCATGTAAAAGGCAATTGCTCTCATCAAGTGACCAAGTGTTTGGGGACAACGACTCTCATCAAGTAACGGACAATTGCTCTCATCAAGTGAGCCTTTAGGGACAACGTCTCTCATCATATAAGGGACAATTGCCCTCATAAAGTGAGCCTTTAGGGACAACGGCTCTCATCTTGTAAATCAGAATTGTTCTTATCAAGTGTGCGAGCACTTAGGGATAACGGCTCTCATCATGTAAAGGGTAATTGCTCTCATCAAGTGTGCATGCAATTAGGAACAACTGCTCTCATTATGTAAGGGGCAATTGCCCTCATAAAGTGAGCCATTAGGGACAGTAGCTCACATCATGTAATGAGAATTGTTCTTATCAAGTGTGTGAACACTTATGGACACGACTCTCATCGTATAAAGGGCCATTGCTCACATCAAGTGAGCAAGCATTTAGGAACAACAGCTCTCATCAAGTAATAGACAATTGCTCTTATCAAGTATTCTCTCTTTTTTTTTTACTATGGGAGAATTTGGGGATTAGGGTTTCATACGTATTTCTCATCAATCACTGTTCATCTATAATAAATCCTTCACTGTAGATCTTTGTCCGTTTCAATTTATTAATAACAAACATCATCCATCCTAGGTTTATAATTTCAATTTTCCGTTATCTACTCCACTTTCTCTGTTCAACGTTCCATTTCATATCGCCACTTTAATCTCTGGATTTAGCATGGTTTTGTTTCATTAATCACTATGTCTGATTCAAAACCTGATTCCAACCCTATTCCGTCCTCTAATAGGACGGATTCATCTCTGAAAGCTAAAAAAACCACCAGAACGATGAATCCATTAAGTAAATCTGCTATGAAACATGTGAATATGCTTTCTAAAACTCATAAAAGCACATTCAGAAAGGTTAATACAAGATCTGCTTCAAAAAGTAATGATGAAGCTATGGATATGGAAGATTCGGTGTATGAAGATGGGGCTTCTGAGTCAATCGATGGTAGTGAGGACTTGGGAGGTTCCTGTTTGGGTATGGATGATGTGGGTAGTGTTGGTGATAGATTTGAAGCTGGTATGGAATCATTTGTTAATGATACTGTTTCTGTTAATTGTGAGGGTAGTAATAGGAATATTATTGATGAAATTGCTGATAGTTTGAATAATGGGTCTAGGTCTGCTAGTGCTAAGCCTGTTTGTGATAAGGATAGTGTTAATGAGTCTAATGTTAACAATGCTATGCCTGATATTCCTGTTCCATTTGAGGATAATCCTGTCCTGAATCATCAGCCTGTGTCTAGTAAGCCTAAAACTCCTACTAAGGTCAGTTTTGGGGATGTTACGGTTCCGGGTATGTTTAAGCTTAATGGGAATGTTAGTGGGAATGCAAGTGAATTAGCTAAAGGTACTGGTGTAGTAAGTAATTTTGAAGCAGGTGAGGCTAGTGTTGCTAATGATTATAGGGAATGCAAGTGAATTAACTAAAGGTACTGGTGGGTTTTTTTGTTGGTTTTCGGAAGAATTATAGGGATTTAGTGTATCAGTTGAAGAAGATGTGGAGATTGTATCAATTAGAAGAGGTGATTATGAATCAGAATGGTATGTGCTTTTTTAATTTTAAGTCTAAGGATGGTATGGAGTTGGTTATAGAAAATGGTCCATGGTTGGTTGATAACAAACCGTTATTTGTGAAAAAGTGGGAGCCGGGTCTGTGTATGTCAAAGCCTAAGGTTTCTAAGGTTCCAGTATGGGTGAAAGTTTATGATATTCCGTTAGAAGCTTGGAACATTGAAGGCATCAGTAGGATTGTGAGCAGAGTTGGGGTCCCGATTATTATGGATCGAATGACTACATCCATTTGTGAGAAGCCGTATGGTAGGGCTTCATTTGCTAGGGTTCTTGTTGAAATTGATTCTAGCAAGTCTTTAGTCGATAATGTGGAACTGTGGTATGAAAGTTTGGGTAAGGTCTTGAAGCTGTGGGTTGAGTATTCTTGGGTTCCAACACGTTGTGAGGAATGTAAGATATTTGGGCACTACCTAAGCGAATGTGCTAGAAAGGTTAACACGGTTAGAGCTGGTAACAAGGAAGGTGAAACTGTGAAACCTACTGATATGAAGAATGGTAATAATAATGAGAGGGCTGGTGATGAGGGGTGGAAAACTGCTGCTAATCGTAGGAATGGTAGGGGTGTTGGGAATAATGCACGTCAAGGGACATTTGGTGGCTACAATGTTAGAAGGGGTTTCAATGGTAATAGGGGAGGTTATAACAATACAAGTAATTCTAATGTGGGTAATAAAGAGGCAAATAAGAGGTTTGAACCTGTCAATAACAGTAATGTAGGTAATGTGGATGAGAGTGTTGTTGTGAATGATAATGGGCAGCCTGCAAATAAGGACAAGGGTAAGGTTGATGAGGGTGTTAGTAGTAATGAAGGAAATCGTAACAGTGGGAATGTTGAAACTAAGAAGAATGTGCCGAAAAAGAATATGGGTAACAAGACTGGTAACAAGAATGGTAGTAGTAACAAAAGTGGTGATAGTGGGAGTTCTAATGATGTGTTGGGGTCTAAGAATGTAAGTACTAGTAATCGGTTTGATGTTTTGGGACAAGATAATATTAGTGAGAACACTGAGATGTGGAATGTAGTGAAGTCTCAAGTGGATAAGGCTTGTAATTCTGGTGTTCCTATTTTGGAAAGTGTTATGAAAGGATGGTCTGATGACATGGTCAAGTTTTACACGGTTAAGTGGAATGACAGAATTATGAGGTGTGGTTCACCCGAACAGCAATTGGAATTGAAAATGAAGAATTTGTCCAATCGTATTATTTAGCTTAACCAGAATCTCAATAAAAATGCCAAGTTGAATGCTAAAAAGATGATGAAGAACTCTGTCTTGACTACTCATGATAGCAGTGATCTTTCACTTAGCAAGTTTTATGATGAAGCGTATCGAGCGGAGTTAACTAAAGTGGAGGGTTTGCAAAGGGAGAGAAGTTTTACTGAAGTTGATCTTTTCTCTTATCCAATAAGCCTCTTGATAATGATCGTAAAGATATTTGGACTGATGATATATTGGAATATTTCTTGAGCAGATGTGATGAGATTAGAAGTGACAAGATTAATGTTCATACATCTGATGTAGCTTGTTCTAATTCTATTAATGAAGTGGAGGAGGTTACTACAGGTTCTGCTCAGTTCATGGTACAGAATGAAGTTGTTAATGACATTGATATATCTATGGCGCAGAATAGTGGTGCTCTTGCATCACACCCCTCAACTGTTCAATGATAGTTAAAATTGGTGCTTGGAATGTTCGTGGTCTGTCTCATACAACCAGACAAGATGAAGTGATCTCGCTTATTAGAGAGGAAGGTCTATGTATGTGTGCTGTGGTTGAGACCCATCTTAGGAAAAAATCTGTCTAGACCGTTGGTGACAGTATGTTTGGTAACTGGACTTGGGTATCGAATATTGGTGATTGCAGAAGTCTTTTGATAGCTATTTTGCTGAGTTTCTTCCTTTTGTTACTTCGGACCATTGTCCTGTTGTTTTGAACTACTCTTTGGCTAAACCTGTTAAGCCTAGGTCGTTCCGTTTTGCTAATTTTCTTGCTGAAAAGGATTCGTTTATTCCTACTGTTAGAAGTAATTGGGGTATTGAAGTTCAGGGATTTCATATGTTTATTCTGGCCAAAAGACTGAAAAATATGAAAAGGCATTTGAGAAATATGAACAGGGTTAATGGGAATGTGTTTAATAAGGTGAAAGCTTTGAGAGTTGAGCTTAAGAGAGTACAACTAAGTTTAGATAAAGACCCCAATAATAGCAGCCTTAGAGAAGAGGAATATATCTATTGCAAAGCGTATCAAGAAGCGGTTATGGATGAGGTAAATCTTCTTAGGCAGAAAACTAAGATTCAGTGGTTAAAAGACGGGGATCAAAACACGTCTTATTTTCATAATGTGCTCAAAAGTAGGGTGTGTAAGAGTAGGATCCAAGTGGTGTGTGATGAGCAGGGTAATAAGTTTCATGGTGATGATGTCCCGGGGTGTTTTGTTAAGCACTTTCAAAATTTCTTAGGGGTTGAAGATGAAGTTATTCCCATACATGACTGTGATGACTTATTCATTAAGAAGCTTGATCCTTCTATTGCTTTAAGCATGGTTAGACCTATTTCTGATATTGAAGTCAAAGAGGCGATGTTTAGTATTGAAGATGATAAAGCTGCTGGCCCGGATGGTTTTACATCTAAGTTTTTTAAAGCGGCTTGGAGCATTGTGAGTGTTGATGTTTGTGCTGCGGTTAAAGAATTTTTCAGTTCGGGAAAACTTCTTGGGGAATTTAATGCTAATCTTATCTCTCTTATCCCCAAGATGCAAGTTCCTTTGAAGGTGTCCGACTACAGACCATTGCTTGTTTTAATGTTATATATAAGTGCATCAGCAAAGTTATCACGAACAGGCTTAAGGAAGGTCTCTGCAGCCTTATTGACAGTAACCAAAGCTCGTTCATCCCGGTAAGACAGATCAGTGATAACATCCTTCTTGCTCAGGAGTTCTTGATGGGGCATAGCTGGAAGCGTACTTCTAGAAAATGTGCGTTTAAGGTGGACATTCAGAAGGCCTATGATATCGTGAATTGGGATTTCTTGAAGAAGATTCTCTATCAGTTTGGTTTCCACAGTTCTATGATACACTGGATCATGGTATGTCTTACAAATGATTCTTTTTCGATTTGTATTAATGGGGAGTTACACGGATTTTTTAAAATTAAACGTAGTCTGAGGCAGGGTGACCCCATGTCGCCTTACTTGTTTACTATTGTTATGGAGGTTTTTAATATGATGTTGAAAAGATAAATTAGGAGGGATAATAGGTTTCATTACCATTGGGGGTGTAAGAAACTTAAGTTGACTCATTTATGTTTTGCAGATGACCTTTTATTGCTTTGTCATGGGGATGAGATTTCTGCTTCTATCCTTAGGAGGGCTTTAGATGAGTTCACTATGTGCTCTGGCCTGTTCCCTAGTTTAGCTAAGAGCGTTGCATTCTTTGGAGGTGTTCCTGATCCGATTAGGGATAGGATTCTTCCTGCTATGCCATTTAGAATAGGTGAGCTCCCTATGAAGTATTTGGGTATTCCTTTGACGGGAAAGAGAATTTGCAACAACGATTGTAGAGTGTTGATAGAAAAAGTCAAGAATAGGATTAATGATTGGAGAAATAAGTCATTGTATTTTGCGGGTAGGCTTCAATTAATTTCATCTGTGCTTGCCTCTCTTCATGTTTACTAGGCCTCTATGTTCATTCTTCCTGCCTATATCTGTGATAGTATTGATAAGCTGTGTAAGAAGTTTTTGTGGTCTGGTGGGGGTGATGGGAGCGGGATTGCCAGTGTGTCTTGGAAAGATATTTGTAAACCAAAAAATCAAGGTGGTCTTGGCCTCAAACATCTTAGGATCATGAATCAGGCCTCAATGTCCAAGTATCTATGGAATGTTATTAGTAAGAAGGACTCTTTGTGGGTGAAATGGGTTCATGCTTATAGGGTAAATGATAGGAATATTTGGTTCGATGTTAATCCTGCACATGGAGCGTGGAGTTGGAATCAGATTCTTGGCCTTAGGGATAAGATCCGTCCTTTTGTTGTTTATAAATTGGGTAATGGTAAAAATTGTTCTATGTGGTTCGATAAGTGGCACACCAATGGTCCTTTATGTAAACTCATCACTCATAGTTTTCTCACTGAGCATGGTATTGATGTTAATGACAAGGTTACTGATTGGATTGATAGTAATGGATGGAAATGGCCTCAGGAGTGGAATAACTTATTTGGTGAGGTTTTGAATGTTCCTGTCCCCACCTTGTTAGATGACTGTGATGATAAGGTTTTGTGGGTTAATAAGAAGAATGAGGAAGTGGTGTTTAGTGTTAAGGAAGCATGGAAAGCATTAAGGTTAGATAGCCCTAAAGTTATTTGGCACAAGAACGTCTGGTTCACTCAATGTATTCCTAGACATGCTTTTGTACTTTGGATGGCGATGAGAGGTAGGCTTAAAACCACGGATAGGATTTCAAAGTAGTTTAACATTTCTAGTACATTGTGCCCGTTATGTAAAAATGATAATGAGAGCCATAGTCATCTGTTCTTTAAGTGTAGTTTTTCTAAGAATGTTTGGGATAATCTTAAGCCATTATGTAGGCTTGATGATGTTTCTTGTATATGGGCTGAGATCGTTTCGGGGATTTCAATTAAAACTGCTAATAATTCTATTTGGAGTGTGATTCAGAGATTGGTGTTTAGTGCTGCTGTCTACTTCTTATGGCAAGAAAGAAACATTAGGATTTTCCAAAATGATTTTAGGACTGAGGAGAGTGTGTTTAGAATCATTGTTGATACAGTTAGGCATAAGTTGTTGGGATTAAAGATAAAACTTTCTTTGGAAGTGGAGAAGGCTGCTGTCATTTGGAAGATCCCATTGAAATGTATTAATGGTGGTGATAGTAGGAGTCAAAATGATTGTGATAATGGTGTTACGTAGACCTGTGTGGGGGCTTGCTCTGCACATGATCACATTGAGTTGTGTGCAATGTTTATGGTTGCTGTTGTGTGGTTGTGGTCTGCACAATTAGGCTTTGAGTTTGTTTACTGGTCTGGATATGTTCTCTTATTACAAGTCTGATGTTGTAAGGTCTGATATTGGGTCTAAATGGTTATTGGATGCACATTCTTGTTTCGCTGTCATTAATTGGATTAATTACCTCAGTGTTGATATTGGTTTTTGGGACTGCAATACCTTTCTATGCTGGATCAGATGGTTTTCTTTAAGTGCTAGACTGATAGATATGCAATATAGTATTGAAGTGGACTGTTTGGGAACTGGATTGTGGCTTTATTTGAGACCCGTTGATTTTTGTAAGTTATGGGTCTGCTGGTTCTGCTTGGGCACAGGTTTTTGGTGGATTTTGTACAATTGGCTATGCACTACAGAGAGTTTGATTATCTTCTGCGCTGGCCTATTTTTTTGTTGCTTGGAGAATAATAGGCTATGCACTACAGAACTGAATCTGAACCTCTGTGCTGGTCTTTTGTTTTGTTTTGGTCATGGTTATTCTCAAGTCTGTGGTTGGATTTGCAGATGGGGATGGCTGAATTTTGCTTTCAGGTTTGCTTGTTACTTGGGTTATTATATACAGTTTGCCATTAGTTTCATTTTTGTGGATTTTCTTATGTATTGTTTGGGGTATAAGACTGTTTGTGACACTTGGAGTTGGCTTTTTTGACTATGTTACTTGCTACTCTAACATAAACAAACCTTGTACTCTTTTTCCTTGCTTTAAGTTTTCCCACAGGGTTTTTCTTGTGCAAGGTTTTTTAACGAGACAAGGTATTTGGGTGATTGGTTACTGTGATGTTTCACCCCTTTTCATGATTACATCTAAAGATATGAAGATTTGGTTTTCTATGGGTGGACTACGCACTACAGGTGAAAACTTGAGTTCAGGTATGCTTTCTTATAGTAATTTGGGTGTAGTTGAACTGTCGGGTATTGTAGGTAAGTATTTCTTGAAGGCTCTAGTTAATAACATGCGCTGGTCTACTCTTATGGGGTTTTGGTGGTTTTTGTACAATTGGCTCTGCACTACAGCGATTTTGATTAGCTTCTGCGCTGGTCTATCTTTTGGTAGTTTGGAGGACAGTAGGCTATGCACTACAGAACCGAATTTTAATTGCTGCGCTGGTCATTTTTTTTGATTTATGAAGGGTGCAGGTCAGATTGCTATGCACTACAGAAGTGTTTGTTTTATTTCTATGTTGGCTTTCTGTTTTAATCTTGATTATGCTCAGGGTGTGGGCTTGCGTATTATGGTTTAGAATGCTCATTATTTTATTTCTATGCTTGCGTTTTTCTGCACTAATGACATTTTCAGGTCCTGTACTCTTTTTCCTTGTGCAAAGTTTTCCCACAGGGTTTCTATTTGCCAAGGTTTTTTAACGAGACAGGATAGATTGGGTGATATGTTGCTTGATGATTCACCTACTTTCATTGCTATTATCAGCAGGTTTGAAGTTGCTTGGGATGATATGGGTTATTTAGTGATCAAGCTTTTTGAAGATTGGAGACTTTGTGATATTATGGGTTGCTATCTATTGCTTGATTATTCATCCAGTTTCATGGCTGTTATCAGAGGTTTTGAAGTTATCTGTGGTGCTATGAGCTATGCAGGATCTAGTTATTTGAAGGACCTTAGCTGTATTGGAGCTTCTGTTATGTACAGCAACCTTTCTTTCATCAGTCTTAGCATTTCAGCTTTCTATGAGTTATATTCATATGGTGATGTTTGGAGTTACATTGGTTGGTCCCTTTGTAATCTTCCATGTATTCAGAGTATGATTATGGCTCTAGATCAAGCTTTCTTCACTGCTAAGACTGTGGTTTTGGGGTTGCCTGGTTTTGTTATTTTGTATTGTTTTTGGTTATTGCTTCTTTAGTTATTTCTGCACTTTGTATTTGTTTTGGTCCTTTTTTCTTTTCTAGGCAAGAGTTGTGCTTGCTAGGGGTTGTCCTAGCAGCTTTCTTCTTGTGCTATGTCCTGTATATAAATTTCATTTTATTTAATTTATTGTACCTTTAAAAAAAAATTGCTCTTATCAAGTGAGCCTTTAGGGATAATGGCTCTCATCATGTAAGGGACAATTACCCTCATAAAGTGAGCCTTTTGGGAGAATGGCTCTCATCATGTAAGTGACAATTGCTCTTATCAAGTATGCAAGCATTTAGGGACAACGACTCTCATCATGTAAATGGCAATTGCTCTCATAAAGTGAGAAAGCATTTCGGGACAACGTCTCTCATCAAGTAACGGACAATTGCTCTTATCAAGTGAGCCTTTAGGGACAATGGCTCTCATCATGTAAGGGACAATTACCCTCATAAAGTGAGCCTTTTGGGAGAATGGCTCTCATCATGTAAGTGACAATTGCTCTTATCAAGTGTGCAAGCATTTAGGGACAACGACTCTCATCATGTAAATGGCAATTGCTCTCAGAAAGTGAGAAAGCATTTAGGGACAACGGCTCTCATCAAGTAACGGACAATTGCTCTTATCAAGTGAGCCTATAGGGACAATGGCTCTCATCATGTAAGTGACAATTGCCCTCATAAAGGGATAAGGGCTTAGCCTCTTAGGACGAAAGTTCCTAGAGGTCTTGGGTTCGAACCCTGGGGAGAAAACTAACCCCCCATTGGCCACGGAGGTTCACCTGCGCCGACTCCGGGCTATCCAAAAGGGTAGTCGCTCTGGGATTAGTCGGCTCGCAATGTCGAGTCGGAAACCTAGGGAAAAATAATTGCTCTTATCAAGCATTTAGGAACAACGGCTCTCATCAAGTAAATGGCAATTGCTCTCATAAAGTGAGAAAGCATTTAGGGACAACGGCTCTCCTCAAGTAACGGACAATTGCTCTTATCAAGTGAGACTTTAGGGACAATGGCTCTCAACCTGTAAGGGACAATTTCCCTCATAAAGTGAGCCTTTTTGGAGAATGGCTTTCATCATGTAAGTGGCAATTGCTCATATCAAGTGTGCAATCATTTAGGGACAACGGCTCTCATCATGTAAATGGAAATTGCTCTCAGAAAGTGAGAAAGCCTTTAGGGACAACGGCTCTCATCATGTAAAGGGCAATTGCCCTCATCAAGTGAGCTAGTGTTTAGGGACAACGGTTCTCACCAAGTAACTGACAATTGCTCTCATCAAGTGAGCCTTTAGGGACAATGGCTCTCATCAAGTAAGGGACAATTGCCCTCATAAAGTGAGCCTTTATGGAAAACGGCTCTCATCATGTATGTGAGAATTGTTCTTATCAAGTACGCAAGCACTTAGGGACAACGGCTCTCATCATGTAAAGGGCAACTCCTCACATCAAGTGAGCAAGCATTTAGGAACAACGGCTCTCATTAAGTAAGGGACAACAACTCTCATCATGTAAGTGAGAATTGTTCTTATCAAGTACGCAAGCACTTAGGGACAAAGGCTTTCATCATGTAAAAGGCAACTCCTATCATCAAGAGATCAAGTGTTTTAGGACAACGACTCTCATTAAGGATCGGACAATTGCTCTCATAAAGTGAGCCTTTAGGGACAACGGCTCTCATTATGTTAGAGAAAATTGCCCTCCTAAAGTGAGCCTTTTGGGACAACGTCTCTCTTCATGTAAGTGACAATTTCTCTTATCAAGTGTGCAAGCATTTAGGGACAACGGCTCTCATCATGTAAAGGTCAACTCCTCTCATCAAGTGAGCAAGTGTTTTGGGACAACGAATCTCATTAAGGAACGGACAATTGCTCTCATCAGGTAAGCCTTTAGGGACAACGACTCTCATCAATTTACGAACAATTGCTCTCCTAAAGTGAGCCTTTATGGACAACTGCTCTCATCATGTAAGGGACAATTGCCCTCATAAAGTCAGCCATTAGGGACAATGGCTCTCATCATGTAACTAAGAATTGTTCTTAACAAGTGTGCGAACACTTAGGGACAACGACTCTCATCATGTAAAATGCAATTGCTCTCATCAAGTGAGCAAGCATTTAGGAACAACGGCTCTTATCAAGTAACAGACAATTGCTCTTATCAAGTGTGCCTTTAGTTACAATGGCACTCATCATGTAAGGGACAATTGCCCTCATAATGTGAGCCTTTAGGGACAATGGCTATCATCATGTAAGTGAGAAATCATTTAGGGACAATGGCTCTCATCAAGTAACGGACACTTGCTCTCACCAAGTGAGCCTTTAGGGACAACGACTCTCTTCATGTGAGGGACAATTACCCTCATAATGTGAGCGTTTAGGGACAATGGCTATCATCATGTAAGTGACAATTGATCTTATCAAGTGTGCAAGCATTTAGGGACAACGCCTCTCATCATGTAAAGGGCAATTGCTCTCTTTTTTGGGTAAAGGGGAGTAATCCTGCACCATTGTAAAATATATTAACCAAAAAAACATTTAAAGTACAATGGAATGTGGCTGAAATGCCACATTCACCTCAAGCAGCTGCTTGGAACAACCACTAAAACATTTATGCCTGGCCATAAATGAACAACTAGCTACCAACAACTAGAACAACCAATAAGCAACATAAGATGACATGCCAATCTTATGAAAAAACTAAATAAAATGTTACTTCCTAGCATGACTTTGGATCTTGAAATCATGAAATTGTCCCGGTAAGTCGTAAACCTGAGCCGCATAATCATCTGGAAAATAATCCTCAAGGTCGTTATCTCCACCTGCTGATGAAAAGTAACTTCCCATAGGATTATCAAGCTCAAACACCTCATCTTCATCACTTTCCGAATCAACTATATCACCCCCCTTAGAAAATGGGTTACCACTCTTAATTGCAGAAGTACTAGAAGATGGGGCAGTAGAAGGCTTAGTATTCTCAACCACTTTAGAAGAAGAAGTATGTGGAGTAGAAGAAGAACTCGGTTCGGAAGCCGTATCCTGCACCTTCTCATTCAAACTGCTCACACGCTGATCATGCAACCCTTTAACCTCCTGAGATAACCCAAACGCATCTTCCTCTGCCAAAGAGGCCAAGACATCAAACGAATTAGAAGTTTTCATTTTGACCTCCGCCACGTTACTCGACTTACCCGTGGTACCCTTACCCTGTTTACCATCATTAACCTTACTAGCATTTCTAACATCATCCGACTTCCCTTGCATATCCGACTTCCCACTATTAACAATAGAAGTAGAAGCTTCAGTGTCCACTTTTTTAGCTTTAGCACGATAGACAAACTTAGGAGGAGGCTTAGTAAGATGAACACCAGAAATAGGATTAGTTTTATCAGGTTGCTTACCCTTTCCTCCCTTGCGATTAGCATCAATAAAACCGTCATTTGTGTCAATAGAAGAGTTCACCTCATTAACACGCTTAGAACATTGATCATTAGAATGACCAAACACTTTGCAAGCTAAACAATGGGGGGAGGAGGGGCTGCCATTCGTACTCAACTTCTATTGTGTGATACGAGTTACCAGGTACATCAACTAATGGAATAGCAACCACCAATGAATTCAAAGGGGTCTGATCAGCCGATACTTCAATAAGGGATCGAGCATAGGAGGTGCGTCCCCATGAATCAAGGCACATATTAGAGCTCTCATCAAGTGAGCAAGTGTTTTGGGACAACGACTCTCATTAAGGAACGGACAATCGCTCTCATCAAGTGAGCCTTTAGGGACAACGACTCTCATCATATAAGGGACAATTGCCCTAATAAAGTGAGCCTTCAGGGACAACGGCTCTCATCATGTAAGTGAGAATTGTTCTTATCATGTGTGCAAGCATTTAGGGACAACGACTCTCATTATGTAAAGGGCGAATTTGGGGATTAGGGTTTCATCCGTATTTTTCATCAATCACTGTTCATCTATACCTTAAATTTCATTTTATTTTCTTAAATCAATCTTAATAATAAATCCTTCACTGTAGATCTTTGTCCGTTTCAATTTATTAATAACAAGCATCATCCATCCTAGGTTTATAATTTCATTTTTCCGTTATCTACTCCACTTTCACTGTTCAACGTTTCATTTCATCTCGCCACTTTAATCTCTGGATTTATCATGGTTTTGTTTCATTAATCACTATGTCTGATTCAAAACCTGATTCCAACCCTATTCTGTCCTCTAATAGGACGGATTCATCTCTGAAAGCTAAAAAAACCACCAGAACGATGAATCCATTAAGTAAATCTGTTATAGAAGTGGAAAAGGTTCTTGATAATCCCTCACATTCGGTTGAAGTTAACGCTATTTATAATATTTCTAAAGTGCCGAAGTCTAGTGATGTCTCGAGCAATTCCAAGTCAGTTCCTATGGAGGGTTGTGTGGACCAGCCTAGTGTAGTTTCTTCATCTATACCTATGGTTGGTAGTACAAGTAATAAGGGAAGTTTGTGGGAGCAATTTGCTTGTATACATGGTGCTTCTATAAGTGGTACGAATTCATCTGGTCCGTCTACTTCTGCGACTAAACGAGTGAACCCATTTTCTAAGGTGGGAGATATTGTAGATTCGGATAGTGATGAGGAGGTTGTAAACACCTATGATGAGTCTGCCAACTTATTTGGAGGTGGTTATGATCTTGAGGATGATTTGGACTCTTATGATGGCTATGAGTCTTATGCGTATGGTCGTGATATATGCTTGAAGGGTCGTCATAAGCAGTATGTTTTGTAGCTTGTAAGTTATAAGAATGGCATGTCATTCTTATATAGTGGTTTGGTTTGTTGAATTTTGTTTTCATGTAAGTGCCTATGTAACGGGCTGAGATATGGGACTTCACCCATATCCTTTGTACTTAAAGGTTTTTTTGGTTAATCTATTTACCAGGGTGCAGGATTACTCCCCTTTACCCAAAAACAAAAATCTGCTATGAAACATGCGAATATGGCTTTCTAACACTCCCAAAAGCACATTCAGAAAGGTTAATATGAGATCCGCTTCAAAAAGTAATGATGAATCTATGGATATGGAAGATTCGGTGTATGAAGATGGGGCTTCTGAGTCTATTGAGGGTAGTGAGGACTTGGGAGGTTCCTGTTCGGGTATGGATGATGTGGGTAGTGTTGGTGATAGATCTGAAGCTGGTAAGGAATCATTTGTTAATGATACTGTTTCTGTTAATTATGAGGGTAGTAATAGGGATATTATTGATGAAATTGCTGATAGTTTGAATAATGGATCTATGTCTGCTAGTACTAAGCCTGTTGGTGATAAGGGTAGTGTTAATGAGTCTAATGTTAACAATGTTATGCCTGATATTCCTGTTCCATTTGAGGATAATCCTGTCCTGAATTCTCAGCCTGTGTCTAGTAAGCCTAAAAGTCCTACTAAGGTCAGTTTTGGGGATGTTAGGGTTCCGGGTATGTTTAAGCTTAATGGGAATGTTAGTGGGAATGCAAGTGAATTAGCTAAAGGTACTGGTGTAGTAAGTAATTTTGAAGCAGGTGAGGCTAGTGTTTCTAATAATTGTGTGATGAAAGGTAATGTCGTTGAAAAGAGTAATAGATCTTTTCGTGATGCTGTTTCAAAAAGTTTTGGTGGTAATAGTAATAACAAGCTCCATTTTGTTCCTCCTTCTATTATTGGTGAGGGTCGGGAAGTGGCTAAGATGGATCCAGTTTTGGAAGAGGGTTGTAAGAGATGGGGAAACACTGTGGTGGGTTTTTTTGTTGGTTTTCGGATGAATTATAGGGATTTAGTGTATCAGTTGAAGAAGATGTGGAGATTGTATCAATTGGAAGATGTGATTATGAATCAGAATGGTATGTGTTTTTTTAATTTTAAGTCTAAGGATGGTATGGAGTTGGTTATAGAAAATGGTCCATGGTTGGTTGATAACAAACCGTTATTTGTGAAAAAGTGGGAGTCGGGTTTGTGTATGTCAAAGCCTGAGGTTTCTAAGGTTCCGGTATGGGTGAAAGTTTATGATATTCCGTTAGAAGCTTGGAACACTGAAGGCATCAGTAGGATTGTGAGCAGAGTTGGGGTCCCGATTATTATGGATCGAATGACTACATCCATTTGTGAGAAGCCCTATGGTAGGGCTTCATTTGCTAGGGTTCTTTTCAAAATTGACTCTAGCAAGGCTTTAGTTGATAATGTTGAACTGTGGTATGAAAGTTTGGGTAAGGTCTTGAAGCTGTGGGTTGAGTACTCTTGGGTTCCACCACGTTGTGAGGTATGTAAGATTTTTGGGCACTACCTAAGCAAATGTACTAGAAAGGTTAACACGGGTAGAGCGGTTAACAAGGAAGGTGAAACTGTGAAGTCTGCTGATATGAAGAATGGTAACAAGAATGAGGGGGTGGTAATGTTGATGGTGATGAGGGGTGGAAAACTGCTTCCAATCGTAGGAATGGTAGGGGTGTTGGGAATAATGCACGTCAAGGGACATTTGGTGGCTACAATGTTTGAAGGGGTTTCAATGATAATAGGGGTGGGTATAACAATACAAGTAACACTAATGTGGGCAATGTGGGTAATAAGGAGGCAAATAAGAGGTTTGAACCTGTCAATAACAGTAATGTAGGTAAGGTGGATGAGAGTGTTGTTGTGAATGATAATGGGCGGCCTGCTAATAAGGGCAAGGGTAAGGTAGATGAGGGTGTTAGTAGTAATGAAGGAAATCGTAACAGTGGTAATGTTGAAGCTAAGAAGTATGTGCCGAAAAAGAATATGGGTAACAAGACTGGTAACAAGAATGGTATTAGTAGCAAAAGTGGTGATAGTGGTAGTTCTAAAGATGTGTTGGGGTCTAAGAATGTAAGTACTAGTAATCGGTTTGATGTTTTGGGACAAGATAATATTAGTGAGAACACTGAGTTGTGGAATGAAGTGAAGTCTCAAGTGGATAAGGCTTGTAATTCTGGTGTTCCTGTTTTGGAAAGTGTTATTAAAGGATGGTCTGATGACATGGTCGTGTTTTACACGGTTAAGTGGAATGACAGAGTTATGAGGAGTGGTTCACCAGAACAGCAATTGGAATTGAAAATGAAGAATTTGTCCAATCGTATTATTCAGCTTAACCGGAACATTAATAGTAATGCTAAGTTGAATGCTGAAAAAATGATGCAGAAATGTGTCTTGACTACTCAAGATAATAGTGATGTTTCATTTAGAAAGTTTTTTGATGAAGCATATCGTGCGGAGTTAGCTAAAGTGGAGGGTTTGCAAAAGGAGAGAAGTTTTACTGAAGTTGATCTTTTTCTTTTTTTGGGTAAAAGGCCTTCCGCCTTGATAATGACCGTAAAGATATTTGGATTGATGATATGTTGGAATATTTCTCGAGCAGATGTGATGAGATTAGAAGTGACAAGATTAATGGTCATACATCTGATGTAACTTGTTCTAATTCTATTAATGAAGTGGAGGAGGTTACTATAGGCTCTGCCCAGTTCATGGTACAGAATGAAGTTGTGAATGATATTGATATATCTATGGCGCAGAATAGTGGTGCTCTTGCATCACACCCCTCAACTGTTCAATGATAGTTAAAATTGGTGCTTGGAATGTTCGTGGTCTGTCTCATACAACCAGACAAGATGAAGTGATCTCGCTTATTAGAGAGGAAGGTCTATGTATGTGTGCAGTGGTTGAGACCCATCTTAGGAAAAAATCTGTCAAGACTGTTGGTGACAGTATGTTTGGTAACTGGACTTGGGTATCAAATATTGGTGATTGCAGAAGTGTTTGTGGGATACTAACGTTATAGGTGCTAATCTGATTTCCCATTTTGACCAAGTTATGCATTTTGAAATCAATTTTGTTAATGATCACAGGAAACAATTTGTCTCGTTTGTTTATGCTAAAAATAAAGGGTGGGAAAGAAGGGCTTTATGGAAGAACTTGGTGGATCACAATAGTTATGTCAAGGGTGAGCCGTGGGTTCTTTTGGGTGACTTTAATGTGGCGTTAAACATTGGTGATTGTTCTGATGTTACTACTGCCATAGACAAAGATATGGAAGATTTCAGAAATTGTTTAGAGTTATTGGAGCTTGATGACATTGCTAGCAAAGGTATGTTCTATACTTGGATACAAAAGCGTCGTGACCCTGAAACTGGTATCCTTAAGAAGTTAGATAGAGCATTGGGTAATATCAGTTTTATATCCTGTTTTGATAGCTGTTTTGCTGAGTTTCTTCCATTTGTTACTTCGGACCATTGTCCTGTTGTTTTGAACTACTCTTTGGCCAAACCTGTTAAGCCCAAGTCATTCCGCTTTGCTAATTTTCTTGCTGAAAAGGAATCGTTTATTCCTATTGTTAGAGACAATTGGGGTATTGAAGTTCAGGGTTTTCTTATGTTTATTCTGGCCAAAAGACTGAAAAATATGAAAAGGCATTTGAGAAATATGAACAGGGTTAATGGGAATGTGTTTAATAAGGTGAAAGTTTTGAGAGTTGAGCTCAAGAGAGTACAACAAAGTTTAGATAAAGACCCCAATAATAGCAGCCTTAGAGAAGAGGAATATATCTATTGCAAAGCGTATCAAGAAGCGGTTATGGATGAGGCAAACCTTCTTAGGCAGAAAACTAAGATTCAGTGGTTAAAAGATGGAGATCAAAACACGTCTTATTTTCATAATGTGCTCAAATGTAGGGTGTGTAAGAGTAGGATCCAAGTGGTGTGTGATGAGCAGGGTAATAAGTTTCATGGTGATGATGTCCCGGGGTGTTTTGTTAAGCACTTTCAAAATTTCTTAGGGGTTGAAGTCAAAGAGGCGATGTTTAGTATTGATGATGATAAAGCTGCTGGCCCGGATGGATTTACATCTAAGTTTTTTAAAGCGGCTTGGAGCATTGTGAGTGTTGATGTTTGTGCTGCGGTTAAAGAATTTTTCAGTTCGGGTAAACTTCTTGGGGAATTTAATGCTAACCTTATCTCTCTTATCCCCAAGATGCAAGTTCCTTTGAAAGTGTCCGACTACAGACCCATCGCTTGTGGTAATGTTATTTACAAGTGCATCAGCAAAGTTATCACGAATAGGCTTAAGGAAGGTCTGTGCAGCCTAATTGACAGTAACCAAAGCGCGTTCATCCCGGGAAGACAGATCAGTGACAACATCCTTCTTGCTCAGGAGTTCTTGAAGGGGTATAGCTGGAAGCGTACTGCTAGAAAATGTGCGTTTAAGGTGGACATTCAGAAGGCCTATCATTGTTCCCTAGTTTAGCTAAGAGAGCTGCCTTTTTTGGTGGTGTTCCTGATCCGATTAGGGATAGGATTCTTCTTGCTATGCCTTTTAGTATTGGTGAGCTCCCTATGAAGTATTTGGGTATTCCTTTGACGGGTAAGAGAATTTGCAACAATGATTGTAGAGTGTTGATAGAAAAAGTCAAGAATATGATTAATGATTGGAGAAATAAGTCCTTGTCTTTTGCGGGTAGGCTTCAATTAATTTCTTCTGTGCTTGCTTCTCTTCATGTTTACTGGGCCTCTATGTTCATTCTTCCTGCCTATATCTGTGATAGTATTGATAAGCTGTGTAAGAAGTTTTTGTGGTCTGGTGGGGGTGATGGGAGCGGGATTGCCAGTGTGTCTTGGAAAGATATTTGTAAACCAAATAATCAAGGTGGTCTTGGCCTTAAACCTCTTAGGATCATGAATCAGGCTTTAATGTCCAAGTATCTATGGAATGTTATTAGTAAGAAGGACTCTTTGTGGGTGAAATGGGCTCATGCTTATAGGGTAAATAATAGGAATATTTGGTTTGATGTTAATCCTGCACATGGAGCATGGAGTTGGAATTAGATTCTTGGCCTTAGGGATAAGATCCATTCTTTTGTTGCTTATAAATTGGGTAATGGTAAGAATTGCTCTATGTGGTTCGATAAGTGTCACACCAATGGTCCTTTATGTAAACTCATCACTCATAGTTTTCTCACTGAGCATGGTATTGATGTTAATGACAAGGTTGTTGATTGGATTGATAGTAATGGATGGAAATGGCCTCAGGAATGGAATAACTTATTTGGTGAGGTTTTGAATGTTCCTGTCCCCACCTTGTTAGATGACTGTGATGATAAGGTTTTGTGGGTTAAGAAGAAGAATGAGGAAGTGGTGTTTAGTGTAAAGGAAGCATGGAAAGCGTTAAGGTTAGATAGCCCTAAAGTTATTTGGCACAAGCACGTCTGGTTTACTCAATGTATTCCTAGACATGCTTTTGTGCTTTGGATGGCGATGAGAGGTAGGCTTAAAACCACGGATAGGATTTCAAAGTGGTTTAATGTTTCTAGTACCTTGTGCCCGTTATGTAAAAATGATAATGAGAGCCATAGTCATTTGTTCTTTAAGTGTAGTTTTTCTAAGAATGTTTGGGATAATCTTAAGCCATTATGTAGGGTTGATGATGTTTCTTGTATATGGGCTGAGATCGTTTCGGGGATTTCAATTAAAACTGCTAATAATTCTATTTGGAGTGTGATTCAGAGATTGGTGTTTAGTGCTGCTGTCTACTTCTTATGGCAAGAAAGAAACATTAGGATTTTCCAAAATGATTTTAGGACTGAGGAGAGTGTGTTTAAGATCATTGTTGATACAGTTAGACATAAGTTGTTGGGTTTAAAGATAAAACGTTCTTTGGAAGTGGAGAAGGCTGCTGTCATTTGGAAGATCCCGTTGAAAAGTATTAATGGTGGTGATAGTAGGAGTCAAAATGATTGTGATAATGGTGTTACATAGACCTGTGTGGGGGCTTGTTCTGCACATGATCACATTGAGTTGTGTGCAATGTTTTTTTTGGGTAAAGGGGAGTAATCCTGCACCCTGGTAAATAGATTAACCAAAAAAATGTTTAAAGTACAAAGGATATGGGTGAAATCCCATATCTCAGCCCGTTACATAGGCACTTACAAACACAAAAGTCCCGTAGGACACTAACAAATAACCACTATATAAGAGTGACACACCACTCTTATAACTAATAAATGAACATAAAAACTACAACGACTATAAGCTACAAATTAGATACTCACATAAAAATACTTGATACTCAAAAGTCGTCGTAGATGTCCATACTTGTCAACGATGCAGCTTTTCCAATGGTAGAACTAGAGCAGCTCCAATCCACACCAACCAGCTACACCGAAACTTCCATTGATCCAAAAGGACCAAACCAATACTACAACTTGATCCAATACCTCATCTGCTTCAAGTTTTAATGGAGTAAAACTCTAGCTAAGAATGAAACCCTGTGTATCTTGATCAATCACAGACGGAAAATAGGGTTTAGAAACCCTAACTTACAGAGATAATAGACATGGCTTACATGATCACAAGCGGGTTAGAGAAATAACCATAAATAGCACCACCATACCCAAACAAGAGATCCATGTTCGCCACACAACATCTATGGAACGAAATACCTTCCATGGACGATGAACTAGGGCTTATAACACCCCAACTTACAACCACCACATAATAGGTTAAAATTAACCTAACTTCCATAAGAACAGATCCTGTCCAATGTAGATGAACAGCAGTAAGGACCACAACATCATTGCATTAGGACCCGTATAGA
This sequence comes from Artemisia tridentata subsp. tridentata, assembly GCA_021014915.2. NCBI lineage: Eukaryota > Viridiplantae > Streptophyta > Magnoliopsida > Asterales > Asteraceae > Artemisia > Artemisia tridentata. The sequence continues at coordinate 247,155,693 of CP139504.1, forward strand.
AAACGATCATAGGGTTAAGCAACCCCAACTTGCAACAATATGATGAACATGTCTGATAACACACCAGCAGGACTGGTAATCAAACCACCAGCAGGTGTCGAGTAACCAGCATATGGAGCTGAACCAATCCCAAACCGCATCCACCATGACCACATGAATGGTAATAATAAGCAGCAGCTCCACAAAACCGAACCAGCGCACAGACCATGCCACACATACAATCATGGTACGATTTAAGATAAACCATAAGCAAACCATACCACAGGATGAGAACTAGGGTTTAATGAAACCCTAACAAACAGCCTCCCAATGACAGATCTGCAGCAACCACAGCAGATCAGCGTGAGAAGAACAAAAATAGGGTTTCCAAACCCTAACTTACATGCAATACTAATGCAACTTTAACTCTCTCTTGAATCCACGTGCAGAAACCAACGATCTGAAAGATCACGAACAACCAAAGAAACCACACTTACACCACACTTGGACGAACAACCAACAAACCCTACACGGGTACTTGCAAAGTGTCACAACCCGTAATTTCAGGCCATTTTCCGAACCTCGACAATTTACTATTCCCGAGTTACTATTCATTTTTACTATTTACTTTTCACTATTCATCGTTTTCGAGGTCAATTTGATATTTTGAGAAACTTTCGGAAATTTTACTATTCACGTAACACTATTCATTCCCGGATAAAATTTCCGTTCATCATCAGCATTCATTAATTCGTAAACCTAGTTTACGAGTATTCAGAAATTCACGTAACCGGTTTGGTTTAGCTGTGAATTCATGCATTTCAGTTAAGGACACATCACGTAGACTAGAGGAGTCTGCATATCATCAGTATCATATCCAGTACAGTAGTTCATGCGCGGACAATGCATCATTTTAATTTACGTATGTTTAATTATTTATATAATTAACGTTACCACTCAGTAATTTCTACTTACATTATACCCAATACTCCCGACAATGATCCTAGTATATTTTCATACTAAATTTAATAATATAAAGGTTATATTATTAATTTACCCGGTGTTATTAAACCAATCGCTAAAATATTCGTCAGGAGCTTATAACTTCGTCATTGTACGAATTTTTAACCCGATAACTATTCTGACACCCGATTCTTGTCAGGATTATATTTTTACACTTTATACAACTTCGTCGTATTTTACGTCACTTCGTTGATATTTATTTCAAGACAACTCGGTACCCGATAACACCCAAAGTATTCACCAAACAACTACAATACAAACAATAATACACCAATATCTAACTTTGTCATCCTTTTCTTGCAAAAAGGACGCCCCATCATTCTTTATTTTATCAAATTTCCTAGCCTAGCCATACCTCATTTAATGGTTATGTTTTGTTGTCTTTTTATTTAATTACTATAACATCACAATCATACATTTCCCTAGCAACCAAAGATCAAAACATCATCTCTTTTCTCTATAGCCATCCCACGGCAGCCCCATGATCCAAGGAGGAACCAAAAACTTTTCAAGAACAAGTGTTAGATTAGTTTCATATATGATCCTTGTTAAGGTTTTGCAATAAAAACCTCAAGGTTTTCATCCAAATCCCTTCAATCTCATCATACATTGTAAGTAACTTTAAGAACATTTATTTTTCATATTTTCCTTTCATTTGATCTATATGATCATGTATTTTCATGTGGCTTTTGTTAAAAATGCAAGTTACATAAGTTAATGATACCATTTCTTTCTAAAACTATCTCTAATCACTAGATCCTATAACTTTCACTAACATCCTCATGAATCACACTATATTTAGTGAGGTTTAGGACCCCATGACCCTTTGAGAAGGTGTATGGTAGATCAAGAGTACTTGTGGAGTTGTGTGGAAGTAGTTTGATTTAGTTTTGGACTAGGAAAAATGTATTCTTAACCCCTATATATACCTACTGCCACGAATTTGATTTTCTGGAAAACTCAGAATTCTGTGAACTATTTTGGTCTTAATATTTAGAAAGTACACTCAAAAACGAGAACGTGGGCGCTTGAATCACTAAAATCCGACTTATAACGAAGAAGTTATGAATTATTTAAGTTACGCGACGAAAACTATATTTTTCAGAAAAATAGGTGCTGATTGCCGAACTTTAAGGGGTAAAACGAGGCGTTAGCCGTTGTCTAGATGACCCGAGACACTGAAAATATGTTAGTTTATGTTGAGACGAACGCGTGGACATAAAGAATGTAGAAAACGAGCTTATAACGACCGAGATATACACGTTTAAAGCACGATGATTCACTTATTGTTTTGACAGCCCACTTTTTGGAAAATAACTAAGTATAAAAACTAGTATTTTTGCAAGTTGCCGAGTTGATGGCCGATTATCTATGTGATCGCGACGCGTATGACCGAAAGTATATTAACACGACATTTAGATAATGTTACAAGGATTTCAAAAACGTCGAGTTTGATCACTAACACTTAACGAGCACCGTTTCGCGACTAGTTTTACAAGGCCGTTCGGGCATATTTTCACAAGTTGTAAAAAGTGTTATTTTGCGACGAAACTAATATATTTGACTATATTACACCGAATATGGATCATGGAGTATCGTTTTAACATATATACACGAAAAGTAGTATAAGACTTAACGAGATGTTAAAAACGTATTTTTCGACAATAAACGATATTTTCAAAAGTAGCAAGTGGTATCGTTAACATACGTAATTGCATGAGCTGAGTTGTATCATTACTCACGTTGAGTCATATCATTCATATTAGGTCGCGGTTAGAGACCGAGCCTCATTTCAGCATATTCATTATTATCATTGTAGTTATCGCACCAGGTGAGTATCATAGCCCCTCCTTTTATATGTTTTATAATCGTTTTGGGGGAGAATACATGCTCAATTATTTCCAGATACTTTCATAAGCACTTTAATCTTTGAAGGATTATCGTGAGTTTCATTTCCCCTACTTTACTTGTTTTGTAATCATTTTTGGGGGAGAATGTATTATACCATTTTATGCGGACCATAGTATACAAACCATTAGATTGAAGTGGTCTCCAAGCAAAAACCCTTCCAGTTCTCTCTCTCTAATTGGCGACAAAAAAAACCACTACTCCCTAAATCGTTTTTTCTTAAAATCGATCCTAGATCTCTTGTTTTCTGATCCCTCTTGTTAATCTAGTGATTTACATTCGTGTTTATCATTGATTAATCCTGTTGGGTGATTTTAATCTTGAGTTCTTGGGTCGGTTTTAGGATTAAAACCGATTTAGGGTTTTATAATATTACAATCGTTTTTCATCTAATCTGCTCTAATTCCTTTAATTCTTGGATCGAATTGACTCTCCTAGTGATTAAACATTACGTTTATCATTGGTTTATGTCAAATCGTTGCTTGGATCTTAGGTTTTGGTTCAGATCTGTTGAAATCGTGTTTTTAGGGTTAAACCGCCATTGGGTATTATTTAATCGATCCTTATTCTCCTTCACTCTTAAGTCGGTTTCTGGATCGATTTTACATACATAAGGTCAATTCTTCACTTTTGCTGCACATTCTTTTAATTCTATTCGATTCCCCATCTTAGGGTTTCGTTTTTCTTTTGTGCGCAACTGGTTTCTGGTGCTTAATTTTATACTAAACTCGTTTAGGGTTTAGTTATCTTGGATCGTGGTGGTGACTTTGGACTTTATTGCTTAACAAATTCCGGTTTGGGGTTTGATGCTTTCTATTTTGCAAGTAACCTGTTCTTGGGTTTTGTTATCATACAAGTGCGCTTGTTTGCTGCTGAAAGTTGATTGTACGTATGATATAAGTGGGTTTTAGAGAGATGGAAGTCAAGTTTGAAGGTAATCTTGTTCAAAAACCTATCATTCTTTAGCAGGCCGTTCTTTGATTCATACTTTGGTTGGCCTGGTGTTTGTTGCTATGGTATCGGTGGTAATGCGTGGGTACGAGCTTTGGTAATGGTTTGTTTGCTGTTCGTGCTTTCTAGTGGATTGATAGTTATCTAAGTTCATTGTAACTTTCTATGGAATCTGCTGCTGCTCGAATTAGTGATGTAAGTTAAGTTTAAGGGTCTTATTCAAAACCTTTTATCATCGTTCATGGACATGGCATTGATTTATTTTGATCATGTGATCGATGGTGATCTTTTTGATGTAAGTTAGGGTCGTATAGCCCTATGTTTGTCTACGACTGATCAAGATACATTGTCTTTCATTCTTAGCTTGAGTTTCCTTTATTTTTGAAACTTCTAGTAAATGAGGTATTGGATCAAGTTGTAGTGATGGTTTGGTTCAGTTTGGATCAATGAAGATCGGTGTAGTTGTTGGATCATTTGTGGATTGGCGCTGTTCTATTCTACCATGGTTTCGGCTGCATCGTTGAAGGTTATGGACTTCTATGACGACATGAGAAGATTCAAGTTTTTACTTGATGTTTTTTATTTGTAATCTAATAGTCGTTGTAGTTTTATGTTCATGTATTTGTTATAAGAGTCTTTCTCTTATAGGTGGTCTAGGTAAGTTATAAGAATGGTTTGTCATTCTTATATTTGAGTCTGTAAGTGTCCTTCGGGACTGAGATGAGGGGTGTACGCCCTCATCCTTTGTACTTCAACGCTTTTGGTGTAATGTATTTTACCAGGGTGTGTTATCCCTTTTACCCAAAAAAAACCATTTTATGCGGACCATAGTATACAAACTCAGTTACATTGGAGAGTGAGTGAATAGATCTATTGAGGGTGACGCCTCCGTTCGTAGTTGGTAGCGCCAACTAGTCATACGAACGCATTTCATTTTTATCATATCCAAATTCAGAGTGTTCGGCAAACACTCTGAGGGGGGCATTCATAATCAGTCAAGCTTCGGGGTCATGAGCTTAGAGCTAATGTATTATTTTTATGTGACATTTTTGTCATACACTATTTTTTTTTTGGGTAAAAGGGTTAACACACCCTGGTAAAATACATTACACCAAAAAGCGTTGAAGTACAAAGGATGAGGACGTACACCCCTCATCAAAGTCCCTAAGGACACTACCACTACCACTATATAAGAATGACAGGCCATTCTTATAACTACCAGATCTAAATCCAACTAACGATGACTAGTAATAAAAAATACAATACATCACAACTCAAATAAAATTTAAGTCTTCTTAGTCATCCTAGCGATCCAGATCATAAACATGCGAACTTCCAGCTTCAACCAATAGCATCTTCTATTAGTATTATGCAAAAAGCATAATCTAATAACCTAATAAGAGTGAAAACCGTAGCTAATCAAACTTGAAGCATAAACATGGTCTAAGCGACCCAACCTTTCAGCATATCCGAACTTGAACTAATCTTCCAACAAATACGAGTGAACACATGAAGACATCCAATGAACAAGTCCCAAATGCAACTCACCATAATCATCCAGCAAAAGCGATCAATCAGCAGCAAAGTATAACGATTAAAGACCCGTTCCATGCAAACAACAGCCACGTACATGGAATCAGCCGCAATCTCCCGCATAGAAAACATGGACCAATGGTGATCGAATCAAAACAACCACCATGACCATGAACGTACCAATAAAAAAGTATTCACAAGAATAGCCCTGATGATACAAATACTACCATGGGTAATTCACATGCAACGCAAACATCACCATGAACCATGAGCGTATAATATGAATAAACCCAAAAATTCACATGCAACGCAATACCACCTCCATGTAATCATAAACAATCAAGACAGCAGCAGTAATTACGCGTAAGCAATACACACGGGCTTAGGAACCCTACTGATCTGAAGATTAGGGTTGTCAAAAAACCCTTCTCCTCATTGACAACCGTATCCTCTCTCTCTCAACCCACTTCCATGAATAAGCATCACAAACGATTAAAATAGCACGATCAAAAGATCGACTTCCATAAAGCGAATGGACAAAAGTCCAACCATGCAGCAAGATATGAAAGTTAACGCACAGCAAACCCAACCATCAATAAGCAATCAGACCCAATATATACTACTCCCTGAAAAAAGGAAATCGTCCTTTAAAACATACCCTAACAATCGATACACTGTTAGGAATTGATTCTGATCGCCGACATAACAAACACAACCAGGGATAATTATAGGAAAAGTAATAAAGATCGAGTACTAGATAACCTAGATTGACCGAAACCCTAAAAGAGTTAACAATCGAGCCTAAGTAATCCAGAAGAAACGATCTCTCCCAATTGTTGAAGATCGATAAATGAAAACCCTAAAAACCGAAACCCTAAGACAGAATCAAAGGGTAATCGATCAAGAATGATGAAACAATAAAAATATTTAGGGTTTCGACAATAAAAACTAGGGACGATTTGAAGTAAAGACAATGAAACCGACCCTTCTACCCTAACAAATTAATCCTTAACACGTTAAATCAGTAATCCCAAAAGAGATTAACGAATTAACAGATTGGAATAGGAAGAATTGATGCCGGATTTGTTAGGGTAGAGGAGGCCGGATATCGCCCCTAGAGAGAGAGAAAAAAAGGGTTTTAATTTTTGTCATACACTATTATACTTATGGTTTCCGTACAAGCACTTCATTTACATAAACCAAATCAGATTAGACAATGGGTTGTGAACACACAGGTTGCAAGTCTTGTTATGGGCGGGACTTGGAACTGGGTGGATTTACAAGGCCTTTGCTAGGAAATTTTCATTCAAAGGCTTTACAATTTTTCACTAACTCTATGAACTCACCAACCTCGTGTTGACGCTTTTAGCATGTATTTTCAGGTATAAGCAATGGCACGCTACTGGAGGTTTTGGCAGGGCATGGCATGGTCATAGAAGACTCTGATAAACATTTGGGACCGTTTTACCTATTTAAAGGGCCTATATCCGCACTACTTTTAACAATGTAAATTCAATATTTTTGTTAAACAGTTTTATCTTAAATGATTGAGATGAAAACCGTTCTTTACACTTGTGTTGTGATACCAATTGAGTTACACCCCAGCGACACGTTGTCTTCCGCTGGACCCGAATTTGGGGGTGTGACACAAAGAAACAGTATCGAACCCTAAAAATTAGGGCTCTTTCAAGCGTTAAGCACAATAGGGAGATCGCAAAAAATCCCAAAACCCGCTTCCAGATCTTAATAACCAACAATCAGATTTATATTAGAATAATACTCTTGGAATCGAAAACCGACCCACAATTAAAGAATAGAATATAAGTGTGCGATCAATCAATTTGCATGCACAATAAATGGTTAAATAATAGAATTAACCAACAATGAAACCACAACCGACCCACGTTCAAATATCTATGTCGGTGCACATGCAAACGAAAACGATTAAGATCAATTTAATAACCCTTCAAACAATTACAATTGAAAATTGATGCTTACACCAACCGACCCACGTTAGTGACTTAAAGAATTAAGAAACATTAATGGGAATGTTAAGAGAAGCATAAAGTTACAATCGACCAATAAAATTTTAGGGTTAAAAAATTGAGAATCGTTTTTCGCCAAGCCACCACCTCTTTACTATAAACACAATCCAAAATACGTATTGCATACCCTAGAGGAGGATAGAGAGGACGTTTATGGATGTGTTTTTGGCCGGAAAATAAGAAGAGAATGGTGGCTGGAATTCTCCTAGAGAGAGAGACTTGTAGGGGTGTTTTGACTCTTGAGCTTTCTTAGAGTCTAAGTTGTGTGCAATGTTTTTGGTTGCTGCTGTGTGTTTGTGGTCTGCACAAGCTGCCATTGAGCTTGTGGCAGTTGTGGAGGTTTTGCTGGATTTGTTGGTGGCTTAAACAGGGTATTTGGTACTATATTTTGTATCTCATTGCTAACAGGTTTAGCTTGCTTACTTGTCTGGATCTGTTCTTTTATTACAAGTCTGGTGTTATAAGGTCTGATATTGGGTCTAAATGGTTATTGGATGCACATTACTATTTTTTTTTGGGTAAAAGGGTTTAAACCCTGGTAAATATTTTACGCCAAAAACAATGAAGTACAATTGACATGGGTGAATCCCATGCCCTCAGCCCGTTACATAGGCACTTACATGAAGAAACATAACAGTCCCACAGGACACTAACCAATGACCACTATATAAGAGTGACACACCACTCTTATAACTAAAAAATGAACAAAAACTACAACGACTATAAGAATACAAATTAAAAACTCATTAAACCTCATGATTCTTCAAAAGTCGTCCTAGATGTCCATAACGTACAGCGATGCAGCCTTATCCATGGTAGTACACGAAAAGCACCAAACCACACTAAATAGCTACAACGAACTCCCATTGATCCAAAAGGACCAAACCAGCAAAGTCCATAACAGACACATTAATACTATGATTAGATCAATACCTCAACTGCTTCAGCTTTAACGGAGTAAAACCGTAGCTAAGAATGGAACCCAGTGTAACATGAATAATCATAGACAAAAAATAGCTGTATGGAAACGATCATAGGGTTAATCAACCCTAACTTACATTAATGACGACCAGAACCTAATTAAACGTTAGGACCATGAATGTAACATATCACAATCCAACCGCATTGTTGCACATGAAACTGCTCGTCCTTGGAATAACAATCATAAGGTTTTCCAAACCCTAACTTCCATGCGAAACTGAAACACCAGGTCTGATGAGAACGAGGGCACCACTAGATTAACAGTAGATCAACAACTCTCCTCAAGGACCCAGTAGCAACAACGACCATATAGGGTTTTCAAAACCCTAACTTCCAAGTCAATAACAGCAGGTCTTGAATGTAAAGACCAGCGACAAGGAATAGAACAATCACACGATCAAGGAATAGATCATACGCATACAGATCTGTGAAAGTAGGGTTTTTGAATAAGGTTCCCTCAAACTTAACTTACATCTCTCCAAAACCCACGTACACAAAACAAACATCCCGCAGCAGAACAATCATCTCACAACAAACCCTAAAACGGGTTACTTGCATTCACAGAATAGTAGAGTAACGTTAAGCACATCACAACCATAGGGACGCTTCAAAACTTGCATGGGAATCACGTGAATTAGATAACAGAACCAAATAAATTAGAACTCCACCGTCCCACGTGAAGAAACATGCAAGAATCAAATACCCCACGGCAGATCACATAAATAATAATATAATTAATCAGCCGACCCACTAAAAAATAGGAGATCGGAAGTTAAACAATGAAGACCAATCAATCGCAAAGAAAAAACGAATTAAAAAGTAACCGACCCACGATCGATTTAATAATTATAGATTTATGAGTCGTGAGGACGAGTTAATCGATCAAAAAGGGATTCGTTTTTTCTTCTTTTTCGACATGGAGATTTCTTATAGTTGTATAAATTATATGCATCAGCCGCCAATCCAATTAAGTAGAAACACACCGATCCCATGTATTGCATACCCAAAACCGATGTTAAAAGGTAGAGAGGACATGGGAAGGTGGCTTTTGGCCGGAATTAGGAGCGGGATTGGCGGCCGGAAATCACCATGGAGAGAGAGAATTTTTTAGGGTTTTCTAGACAAGCTAATGGTTTATTTGTGATTGCACATTACTATTTAGCTGTCATTAATTGGATTAATTACCTCAGTGTTGAAATTGGTATTTGGGACTGCAATACTATTCTATGCTGGATCAGATGGCTTTCTTTGAGTGCTGAACTGATATATATGCAATATAGAATTGAAGTAGATTGCTTGGGAACTGGATTGTGGCTTTTTTTGAGACCCGTTGATTTTCGTAAGTTATGGGTCTGCTGGTTCTGCTTGGGCACAGGTTTTTGGAGATGTAATTAAGTTTTTGATTGTGATGATGATGTCTTTTCTCTATGCTGGATCAGATGGTTGTTTTGGTTTGTTATTGGTGGGCTATGCACTACAGGTGAAAGCTGGAGTTCAGGTATACTTTCTTATAGTATTTTGGGTGTAGTTGAAGTGCTGGGTACTGTAGGTAAGTATTTATTTGTGGCTTTTGTAAATAATCTGCGCTGGTCTACTCTTATGGGTGTTTGGTGGATTTTGTACAATTGGCTATGCACTACAGAGAGTTTGATTAGCTTCTGCGCTGGCCTATTTTTTGGTTGCTTGGAGAATAATAGGCTATGCACTACAGAACCGAATCTTAACCTCTGCGCTGGTCTTTCGTTTTGTTTTGGTCATGGTTATTCTTAGGTCTGTGGTTGGATATGCAGATGGGGATGGCTGAATTTAGCTATCAGGTTTGCTTGTTACTTGGGTTATTATATTCAGCTTGCCATTAGTTTCATGTTTGTGGATCTTCTTATGTACTGTTTGGGGTATAAGGTTGTTTGTGACACTTGGAGTTGGGGCTCTTTTGACTGTGTTATTTGCTACTTTAACATTAACAAACCTTGTACTCTTTTTCCTTGCTTTAAGTTTTCCCACAGGGTTTTTCTTTGGCAAGGTTTTTTAACGAGACAAGGTATTTGGGTGATTGATTACTGTGATGATTCACCCCTTTTCATGATTGCATCTAAAGATATGAAGATTTGGTTTTCTATGGGTGGGCTATGCACTACAGGTGAAAGCTGGAGTTCAGGTATGCTTTCTTATAGTATTTTGGGTGTAGTTGAAGAGCCGGGTATTGTAGGTAAGTATTTCTTGAAGGCTCTAGTAAATAACCTGCGTTGGTCTTCTCTAATGGGGTTTGGGTGGTTTTTGTACAATTGGCTATGCACTACAGCGATTTTGATTAGCTTCTGCGCTGGCCTATGTTTTGGTAGTTTGGAGGATAGTAGGCTATGCACTACAGAACCGAATCTTAATTTCTGCGCTGGTCATTTGATTCGATTTATGAGGGGTGCAGGTCAGATTGCTATACACTACAGAAGTGATTGTTTAATTTCTGCGCTGGCTTTCTGTTTTAATCTTGATTATGCTCAGGGTGTGGGCTTGCATATTATGTTTTGGAATGCTCATTATTTTATTTCTATGCTTGCGTTTTTCTGCACTAATGACATTTTCAGGTCCTGTAGTCTTTTTCCTTCAAAGTTTTCCCACAGGGTTTTTATTTGCCAAGGTTTTTTAACGAGACAGGATAGATTGGGTGATATGTTGCTTGATGATTCACCTACTTTCATTGCTGTTATCAGAAGGTTTGAAGTTGCTTGGGATGATATGGGTTATTTTTTTATCAAGCCTTTTGAAGATTTGAGATCTTGTGATATTATGGGTTGCTATCTGGAGTATCTTTGTTGCATTAGCATGGCTGCTATATATAGTATTCCCCCTTTGCTTAGTCTTAGTAGTTTAGCTTTCTATGATCTATACTCATATGGTGATGTTTGGCGTTCCATTGGTTGGTCCCTTTGTAAATGTCCATGTATTCAGAGTATGTGTATGGTTTTAGATCAAGCTTGCCTTATGCTAAGACTGTGTTTAGGGGGTTGCATTGTTGGTTATCTTATTTTGTTTTGGTTAATGTATTTTAGACATTTGCAGCTTTTGTTATTGATTTGGGGTTGTCCAAATCTGTTTGTAGTCTTTTTTGTTTCCTAGGCAAGAAATGTTTTTGGTAGGGGTTGTCTTACCATTTTCATTTTCTTGTGCAATCTTTTGTAAATAATTTTCCATTTTATTTAATCTATTTTACCTTTGTAAAAAATAAAAAACTCCTCTAATCAAGTGAGCAAGTGTTTTGGGACAGTGACTCTCATTAAGGAACGAAAAATTACTCTCATCAAGTGAGCCTTTAGGGACAACGGCTCTCATCATGTTAGGGAAAATTGCCCTCCTAAAGTGAGCCTTTGGGGACAACGGCTCTCTTCATGTAAGTGACAATTGCTCTTATCAAGTGTGCAAGCATTTAGGGACAACGACTCTCATCATGTAAAGGGCAATTGCTCTCATCAAGTGAGCAAGTGTGTAGGGACAACGACTCTCATCAAGTTACGAAAAATTGCTCTCCTCAAGTGAGCCTTTAGGGACAACTGCTCTCATCATGTAAGGGACAATTGCCCTTATAAAGTCAGCCATTAGGGACAATGACTCTCATCATGTAAGAATTGTTCTTATCAAGTGTGCGAACACTTAGGGACAACAGCTCTCATCACGTAAAGGGCAATTGCTCTCATCAAGTGAGCAAGCATTTAGCAACAACGGCTCTTATCAAGTAACGGACAATTGCTCTCATCAAGTGAGCCTTTAGGGACAACGGCTCTCATCATGTAAGGGACAATTACCCTCATAAAGTGAGCCTTTAGGGACAACGGCTATCATCTTGTAAGTGACAATTGCTCTTATCAAGTGTGCAAGCATTTAGGGACAACGCCTCTCATCATGTAAAGGGCAATTGCTCTCATCAAGTGAGCAAGTGTTTTTCGACAACGACTCTCATTAAAGAACGGACAATCGCTCTCATCAAGTGAGCCTTTAGGGACAACGGCTCTCATCATGTAAGGGGCAATTGCCTTTATAAAGTGTGCCTTTAAGGACAACAGCTCTCATCATGTAAGTGAGAATTGTTCTTATCAAGTACGCAAGCACTTAGGGACAACGGCTCTCATCATGTAAAGGGCAACTCCTCTCATCTAGTGAGCAAGTGTTTTGGGACAACGACTCTCATTAAGGAACGGACAATTGCTCTCATCAAGTGAGCCTTTAGGGACAACGTCTCTCATCATGTTAGGGAAAATTACCCTCCTAAAGTGAGCCTTTTGGGACAAAGGCTCTCTTCATGTAAGTGACAATTGCTCTTATCAAGTGTGCAAGCATTTAGAGACAACGACTCTCATCATGTAAAGGGCAATTGCTCTCATCAAGTGAGCAAGTATGTAGGGACAACGACTCTCATCAAGTTACGAACAATTGCTCTCCTCAAGTGAGCCTTTAGGGACAACTGCTCTCATCATGTAAGGGACAATTGCCCTCATAAAGTCAGCCATTAGGGACAATGGCTCTCATCATGTAACTGAGAATTGTTCTTATCAAGTGTGCGAACATTGAGGGACAACAACCCTCATCATGTAAAGGGCAATTGCTCTCATCAAGTGAGCAAGCATTTAGGAACAACAGCTCTTATCAAGTAACGGAAAATTGCTCTTATCAAGTGAGCCTTTAGTTACAATGGCTCTCATCAATTCGTCTATGACTTTAGATATACATTGTGTTACATTCTTAGCTAGAGTTTGCAAGGAACTTTTAGCAGATGCGGTATTGGTTTAAAGTCGTAGTGTTGGCACGCTTGGTTGGATGTTGCAGATTGTTTGGTCTTTCTTGGATCAATGGGGGTTTGTTGTAGTCCCTTGGTGAGGATGGTGCTGTTTGTGGTTATTCTTACCATGGTTGTGGCTGCTTCGTGGAATGTTATGGACTTCTATGACGACTTGTGAAGATTCAAGTGTTTCTACTTGAGTAGTATTTTATTTATTATCTTTTATAGTCGTTGTAATTTTATGTCCAATTATTAGTTATAAGAGTGGTTTGGTTATTGGTAGTTTACTGTCTGTAAGTTATAGGAATGCTTTGTCATTCTTGTACGTGCCCATGTAACGGGCTGAGATATGGGACTTCACCCATATCCTTTGTACTTAAACGTTTTAGGTGTAATATACTTACCAGGGTGCAGGATTACTCCCCTTTTCCAAAAAAAAAAAAAAAAAAAAAAAAAAAAAAAAAAAAAAAAACAATGGCTTTCATCATGTAAGGGACAATTGCCCTCATAAAGTGAGCCTTTTGGGAGAACAGCTCTCATCATGTAAGTGACAATTGGTCTTATCAAGTGTGCAAGAATTTAGGGACAATGACTCTCATCATGTAAACGAAAATTGCTCTCATAAAGTGAGAAAGCATTTAGGGACAACGGCTCTCATAAAGTAATGGACAATTGCTCTCATCAAGTGAGCCTTTACGGACAACGGCTCTCATCATGTAAGGGAAAATTACCCTCATAAAGTGAGCCTTTAGGGACAACGGTTCTCATCATGTAAGTGACAATTGCTCTTACAAAGTGTGCAAGCATTTAGGGACAACGCCTCTCATCATGTAAAGGGCAATTGCTCTCATCAAGTTAGCAAGTGTTTTGGGACAACGACTCTCATTAAGGAATGGACAATCGATCTCATCAAGTGACCCTTTAAGGACAACGACTCTCGTCATGTAAGGGACAACTGCCCTCATAAAGTGAGCCTTTAGGGACAATGGCTCTCATCATGTAAGTGAGAATTGTTCTTATCAAGTACGTTACTCAGGGACAACGACTCTCATCATGTAAAGGGCAACTCCTCTCATCAAGTGAGCAAGTGTTTTAGGACAACGACTATCATTAAGGAACGGACAATCGCTCTCATCAAGTGAACCTTTAGGGACAACGACTCTCATCAGGTAAGGGACAATTGCCCTCATAAAGTGAGCCTTTAAGGACAACGGATCTCATCATGTAAGTGAGAATTGTTCTTATCAAGTAAGCAAGCACTTAGGGACAACGGCTCTCATCATGTAAAGGGCAACTCCTCTTATCAAGTGAGCAAGTGTTTTGGGACAATGACTCTCATTAAGGAACGGACAATTGCTCTCATCAAGCGAGCCTTTAGGGACAACGGCTCTCAATATGTTAGGGAAAATTGCCCTCCTAAAGTGAGCCTTTTGGGAAAACGGCTCTCTTCATGCAAGTGACAATTGCTCTTATCAAGTTTGCAAGCATTTAGGGACAACGACTCTCATCATGTAAAGGGTAATTGCTCTCATCAAGTGAGCAAGTATTTAGGGACAACGACTCTCATCAAGTTACGAACAATTGCTCTACTCAACTGAGCCTTTAGGGACAATGGCTCTCATCATGTAACTAAGAATTGTTCTTAGCAAGTGTGCGAACACTTAGGGACAACAACTCTCATCATGTAAAGGGCAATTGCTTTCATCAAGTGAGCAAGCATTTAGAAACAACGGCTCTTATCAAGTAACGGACAATTGCTCTTATCAAGTGAGCCTTTAGTTACAATGGCTCTCATCATGTAAGGGACAATTGCCCTCATAAAGTGAGCCTTTTGGGAGAACGGCTCTCATCATGTAAGGAACAATTGCTCTTATCTAGTGTGCAAGCATTTAGGGATAACGACTCTTATCATGTATATGGAAATTGCTCTCATAAAGTGAGAAACCATTTAGGGACAACGGCTCTCATCAAGTAACGGACAATTGCTCTCATCAAGTGAGCCTTTAGGGACAATGTCTCTCATCATGTTAGGGACAATTACCCTTATAAAGTGAGCCTTTAGGGACAACGGCTCTCATTATG